>CM063246.1:19183634-19601134 GCA_032158295.1 Pycnopodia helianthoides | reverse complement strand
ACAAAAAAATGGTTCTAGTATGAACTTCATAATCAGTAAGCTTTTAGAGCAAAAGTAAGCATTCAATGTTGTTTTTTATCATTGCCATTTCTGTATAATACCTTTAACCTCTTAACGCGGTTGCGGTATTCATGAAGGATCGTATAACGGTCGTTTTACAGGTAATTCTTCTCAGTTACAGGTTTCTTCTTTACTGCCTTCAAATCTTGTTTTTTAGATACACAATATCTTGATACGCTCGTGCGTTCTTTGCACGTACAAAAACCATTTCCCTGTGCTGCTATTCTCTGGAAAACGTTGACAACTTGTTAGCAATCCCTTCAATGCTTGCCAATCAAGGTGTACCCATTACCGGCACATTGGGGGAATACACCTGTGACGTCACAGCGGGATCAGCTGCACCGTCATAGTTGGTTAGTGATAGGCCTATAACCGAGTTTACAACCTAGTTTACAGAACGTGACCGCCGCTCTCTCTCCCTCTGCGGTAGTTCTATCATATGAGGTCGGTTTAGTAGGTGACCTGGAAATACATTGGCCTGGCAAACAAAGAACTAACTTACACTGGTTTCCTCTCTTTTTAACAGTGTCAAAATGGACCTAGTTTACGTTTGAAGAAGACTGCATGGAGACTAGACGTGCACAACGTAATTTGTACATTTAACTTGAATGATCACATCAGAACCGTTTGGTTGTGGTAGCTTTATTTTTTTAAATAAACTCTGGTTTAAAACACTATGTTTGTGTGTGAGAAGTGGTAACCTTGTGCATATACATTTCAAACGTTCTCATTGACAGCCTTCCGATTTTGAATACTGTATTATAGATTCCATTTGGAGAAATGTATGTAGTTTTAATTCTAAGTGGACAGCCTCGTTTTATAGTACAGTTTTGATTTCCATGTCTTCCTTATCGTCGTACACACTCATGAAGTCATAGTCTTCATCGTAAGGCTCCATTTCTCCCTCGATATACGGGTCTGCACACAGGGCAGCTTTTACAGTTTTGCGCACAAAATACACAATCAAAGAAGTGAGGGCACAGTGCCACGCGAAGATGAGGCCGACCGTCAGCCGGACTGCGTCTTCGTTCTGCCACTCCCTGCCGCTCACGCAGAGAGTGAACCCCACCTGAATACACCAAATTCCCTGCACCATCGTGCAGCCGCAGCGAATCCATCGTATGCGTTGCATTTTGGGCAGAAACGTCTCCCCGAAAATGACCATGGCGGTCGCCAGGGCGAGCAGCAGCTGGGGCTCGTACATCGCGCGGTCCGTTCCAACTGGGAATTTGCACACGTGGTCCTTCAGGGCAGCGAACTGGCACAGGAATGTCGCGGCCAGGCACAGTCGGCTGATGTAGCGCCATGCGCTCGGCGTCCACCAGCGGTCGGCGGCGATCCGGGCAAAGGAGTAAGGGATCAACGGCCCCCAAACCATCCACACGTTCCACCGGCTGTGATGCCCGGAACTCCGACTTAATCCACTCCGGAGAAGCTCAATGAAGAGTACAAGTCCGGTGAAGCATAGCACGGCGACAGCCTCTAATGACGACCGTTCGAAGCACGTATCCATCATGTTGTTACGGCATGTAGAATCGCACTCCCGCGAGAATTCTCGATAACACCGGCTAAACGTCCACCCAATCCCCAGGAAAAAGAGGAAGACTCCAAGCACGAGAAAGTCACTCCAGTTGGTCAGGTTCGTCTCCATCGTTCACCCTGTACTTTTCCCCGACAGATCTCACCCTGGCACTGTGATGCGATTCACGCGCTCCTCCACACTTGCTTTCGGTGAGAAGAGAATGAAGCTAATGAATATGACGATGACGGCAACGGCCAGGGCTTAGACTTGAATTCAGTTTCCTGCTAGCAACAAGAAAGACCCGCGCCCCATCATCCATCCACTGCTCAGAACATCGTCCTCCCATTCGCTCACTCCGCCGTCAAATAAAGACGGCCCTGTGGGAAATTGGCAGATCGAATGCGGCTGTAATTGCTCTACTAGTTACACGGTGAAAGAGAGCAAGCAAGATGCAGAGTGAAAACGAGAGCAGTGTGAAAATACGAAATATCTCTTTCCCCCCCAACTTCATCCATCAATCCCTCCAGGTTTGCAATTGTGCATTAGAATAGACAAGCACACGAACTCTGTGTACCACCCACGGCAATATCCATTCATGGACGGGGTTATCTATGACAAACATTTTCGCAACGAATTTTCTCTTTGTTGGAATGGGCTGCTCTTATGAAAACAATTTACTATTTTTTTTCCTTGCACTGTGCGGGTATACGCAAACGCTCGCTCAGTCAGGTTTTTTTTTTTTTTTTTTTTTTTTGTAATTACACAAATCACCGAGATAAAATCTTTAGCGAGTTGCGCTTATTCCTGCGGGCATAATAAAGGTAGCGTGGTTACGATGACGTATCCCGAACTGTCTACAACTAAGATCATGGTGGTTTTTTTTTTGCTTTCTTTGAATGTGCAATATTGACTCGCAAATCTAACACCCACTTTAACCCCAAGGGGTGTTATGTTCAATACACGAACTTTGTATTTCTTTCCACCAAGGTATCTTTAGGCTCCACAACGAGCCAGTAGACTCCGTAAACGACTGCTGATAAAGTAACTGCATGCGTCACTCAGACGAAAACAATCCCAGACAATCAGGTAATATTTTCTTCAAAATTAGTTCAGCTGCATACTTAGCAGCCACCAAAGGTGATTAGTAATGCATTTTACTCGTTCTATGTTGATGCCTTTTAATGAATCCATTGATCCGTTAATGCAGGCCACCCACGCAATGTTTTGCTTTGAAAATTCACCGGGCGGTTGGCTCGGAATTAACCACCAGTCACCTTCGGTTCTAATAGAAAAATAAACAACACTACAGGCAATTATTAAAGGCGGTTTTCAACAGACAAACATTGTTTTCATTGCACCAAATTGCGTAGCCATAACCAAATAAATCACGGGCTAATTGAATACTTACTTACTTAATTATTGACTTAGTTGTTTATCTATTCACTGTTTTGATGAGATAATTCTCACATCGCAGATAATGTATGTTGCATCGTATACTACATGTATACGGGAATTGATTAATTCCTGATGCATGTAAATGTTTTTAAAATGTTTGTTTTCTGTTTTAATAGGGCGCCCTCGGCTAGAGGTCAAAAGAAGGTAGCCCGAACATCTGACGTCACACTTCGAGGCTCGTGAATAACGCCAGAGACCGGCTTCGAGCGTTTGGAGGGATCCTGACAAACGCACCTTTGACCTCGCATCTCATTGCGGTCTTGCGGATAAGGACAGGGGACCAGTCTAGCAGTGACCATCATTTGATTGATAGACCGGTGCCTATCATTATCCTTGCGGATTAGGACAGAGGACCAGTCTAAAAAGAAGGTTGCTCATTGGCCCATCCTGCGCGCCGCGCGTCCATAGATGTGCGTTTTCCATTGTTGCAGCATCGTTTTACCTCTAAGATGGCGGCGCGACGACGTCAACGCATAAGGTCTGTAGTTCATAAACAGGCCTACTTCGTTTTTTCAACTTCACTCAACCTATAGTTTAATTTAGGTATATTATTTAAATTTGGCTAAATTTAATTTCATTTCATAAACATTCTAAAAAAAAATTCCGGGTTAGAATCGGCCCTGATCCGGGTCCAACGGAACCTGACCCATTTCTGGGTCAGTAATGACCCGGAATCTGTGTCAATAGAAACATCTTTTTGATGGCAGTCTTCTGTTTTACAAACTTTTGTATTTCCCTGGACTACTCCTGGTCAAGATATTTTGTATTGTCCGAAGATTTACAATCGAAAAAAAAAAAAAAAAAAAAAAAAAACAGAAATGGGTCAAATTAACACATAATCTGAGATTTTAAATCCCATTTCAACCACTTTCTAGGTCAGCCTGACCCAGAAACCGGGTCAAACTTACCCGCGAAGCTTCCAAGAATATTAGCTCACAAAAACGCAATCTGTATACTACCAGCCTAAATTACAAGTGACGCGTAAAGTACCTTATATACTCTTGAAAGTAAAAAAAAAAAAACACTCAACAAACAAACAAACAAACGCACAGATGCGAAACAGCACTGTATACGTCCAAAACGTGTTCCTTTGAAAACCACAAAATTCACTGACACAAGAAGACATCAGCCGAGATACGACCGTAATCCAACTAATAAAACTCATTAATTGTGAAGGTCTGGCTGTGATCAAATAACACACTCAATAGAGCTCCTCGACCAGAAGATGTTGGGGAAAAGACTTGAGAGGATGTGACTCGAGAAAGTCAATTACACCTCGAGAATGTCAATGTCTTCCCTTCTACTACTGAGTTACAGTTGACCCGGCTGCCCGGCTTCCGGCTTGCGCATTTTGGGGTGTGGAATTACTAACCGTAATCACTTACGAAATTACCATACATAGTTACCTCATCTAATTTAATCTTACAGTTCCATGATTTAATTGAGACTAATGCCATGTCAGTTTACTAAACAAAATGTTGCTAAACAAAATCAGCTTGGGGTTGGTTACACACAAAGTACACCCATAGCTATTAGGCTAATAAGCACACCAAAGCTAAACGTGTGTATGTCTCAGCGGACATTAAAAGAAACATATAAATCCTAGAGGGGCTCCAAGGTCAAACTCAGTTCCGTGATCCTCTCATTTCCCAATTGATCGTTCCTTGTAAAAAAAAAAAAAAAGGGGGGAATTTACAGGTGTCTAGCCCCACTGTGTTTGATACCCTTCAGGTGTAGTTTTTGTCAGAATCCACTAATGTTTGATAAGGTCACATCTCAAAATGGTCTGTATATTTTTGTACGGAGAATTTTCAGTTTATTCCTGATTCGTGATGATATTCAATCAAAACGGCATTGCATTCGACCAATTGATTGGCGCAGAAATTCCTATTTAGAATGTACAGATGTTCGATAGCATCATGTTTCAATTTTCGCTCGGAATAAGTTGACACTTTACACCATTTCAACATGAGGTTAGAGACTTGTAAACCCCCCCCCCCCCTCTTTCGCAAGAAATCTATCAACTGGAGATTGAGTGCATCACAAGACTCAATTTGACCTTGGAGCCCTACTTAAATGTCTTCTACTTGTTTCTGTTCGGTGTTTTCTGATCGCTATGTTCCTGGTTTGTCAAGCAGTGTTTCTATAATAATGTGCACAGCCAAAATCATCGGTACGCTTTTTGTTACAAAGACACCAAATGAACAACACATAAATATTGAGTAACTCTATGCAGATCTTGTATTCGACAAATTCAAGTACTTTATACTCTTCATTCACACAGCGCTGGTTAATTAATTATACAAACAACATTGAGATGACTGTTACATTACTGGTTTTCAAACTGTTGTTCATAACATGGACACGAACAAAATGTGTACCCATGATTGTGGCTGTGCACATAATGTATGTGGTTATTGTAGGCCTCAGAGTTCTATACAGAAGATGCACCCATTGAGTGTTTTGTGTGATTACAACCTTGTTCTAAAATTCAGGATTTCTGCGTAGACAATCCCTTCCCTAGCACTATCTAACATTCAGAGGAACTTATATTTAAAAACCTATACATTACATTTTTTTCATAGCACACCGAAGCGCCATAAATCAATACTGTAGATGCGAATCAAGGGAGGGCAGGACATTTCGAAATGTGACAGCGGTTTACTGCAAACTGCAAAGGGAGGATTAGTCGGCACGCGGGAAGGACATCTATAACTGAATTGACACACGGGAATTAAATGATAGTAACAATTAATTTAATGTACACCGTATTAAATTAGGAATTCGAAAACGCATGTCGCCGAGTGAAGATAAATATTAACCAGCTCCCCCTGGCGTGATGGTTGATTTAATCAACTCCAAAATGATAAACAAGTTCTTGGGTTCTCTTTTTTATTTTCTGCATAATTTTTATTTTTTATTTTATTTTTTTTAAATAGAAGCCCAGTACATGAAATAATTCCGTCGTTCGTGTGAATATTTATGCCGAATTCTTCACACGGTGGGTGAGGAAACAGTGTTAATGGAGGTAATTCTTTCGAGGGATTTATAGCTAGCGAGAGCGTGTTCTGTGAAGGCAGCGCTGGTGCTACAGTCTTAAGCGCGGCACGGTAGGATATACCCACGGGTAGTCCGACACGGCGTTTTTTTTCCCCTCTCCACGTGATGAGTGCGATGTTTGCATTGTTACGTTGCTGAATTTTATATGAGTAAAGTAATGGCGAAAATGAATATTGGATGGCATTTTATTTCCGTTTGAAGACGTGTAAGGAGGAGAAGCTCCCCAAAGTGTTGGGTGATAGGCCCTGCAGTGAACTCATCTTTTTCTGACTCATCTTACATATTTATTTTAATTATAGGAAAGTTCATTTTGAGCAGAGACTCGGATGGGTTCGGTTTTAAAGTGAGAGATAAAAACACACGGCCATCAGATGTGAAGCTCATTTCCTCCTTCGAAATGCGCTTAATTATTTACCATTGGTGGAACATAGAACAGCCATAACACAAACATGACGAGCTTTGAATGAAGGGCGTTAATAACCGGGCTGCCGTGTCAGAGTCCGAGCATAGCTTCATAAATAAACCATCAATCCAGGGCTACATCAATGCACAACCATTAATACTTCCCTACATGTCGGTGTGTGGAACATAGAACAGACATAACACACACATGACGAGCTTTGAATGAAGGGCGATAATGACAGGGCTCCGTCAGAGTCTGAGCATAGCTTCATAAATAAACAATCAATCCAGGGCTACATCAATGCACTAACCATTAATACTTCCCTACATGTCGGTGTGTGGAACATAGAACAGACATAACACACACATGACGAGCTTTGAATGAAGGGCGATAATGACCGGGCTGCCGTGTCAGAGTCTGAGCTAAGCTTCATAAACAAACAATCAATCCAGGGCTACATCAATGCACCAACCATTAATACTTCCCTACATGTCGGTGTGTGGAACATAGAACAGACATAACACAAACATGACGAGCTTTGAATGAAGGGCGATAATGACCGGGCTGCCGTGTCAGAGTCTGAGCAAAGCTTCATAAACAAACAATCAATCGAGGGCTACATTAATGCTTTAACCATTAATACTTCCATATATGTCGGTGTACACTTAGCAAAACTACATACAGTAGCCGAGTAGCTAAGGTATACATCACCGCAATGTGGGTACGAAGTGGTATAATTACACCACAGCCTTTGCCATTTAGAAAAAAAAATACATACAATACTCCATTTCAAAGATTTTTAAATGGGTATCGAACCGGCCTGCAAGCAGCCTCTTATGAGAAGCAAACGGAACACAATGAATCGGTTTTTACCGGAGGACCGTATGGATTTTCACCGTTTTGAAGGACTAAGTGTAGCATACTGAATAGGCTCATCTCTCGAAATGAACAAGATATTAAAAACCCTTGGGTTTTCACAAATACATGTCCCTTGAACGTCGAGCTGGACACCGTTAATGACCGCAAGGAGTACACGAATAAAATA
The DNA here is from genome assembly GCA_032158295.1 of Pycnopodia helianthoides. Lineage (NCBI taxonomy): Eukaryota > Metazoa > Echinodermata > Asteroidea > Forcipulatida > Asteriidae > Pycnopodia > Pycnopodia helianthoides. The sequence goes on along the minus strand of CM063246.1, from coordinate 19,593,589 downwards.
TCTCATTTCTTTTATGTTTTACGTCATCCAAGGAAATGAAATATGATTAAAGCATGGTTGACGTTGCAGTAAATATTTTGGGGAAAAGGGTGTGTTGGAGACTGTTCGCATCTTGGAACTGCATATCTGTCATAATGAGACCATCTCATGGGGGGGGGGGGAGAAAAAACTGGGTGGTTCTCTTCCATCATCGAAATAAACTATGACCTGTAACTATAACCACGAGAAAGAAGAATATAACCTATGATAACTATAATCATGAGAAAGAAGATTAAAAACCCTTAATCACGAGAAAGATAAACCGTAACTATAATCACGAGAAAGAACAATATAACCTGAACTATAATCACTAGAGAGAAGAATATAACCTGAACTATAATCACGAGAGAGAAGAATATAACATACGATATATCACTATGTTCACTGAAGAATAGGATAAAACGCATGGTCACAACGGAGGTTCGTGTTTGCCGACCGGATGAGCCTTTTCACTTGATTATTTATATTACTTATTAGTCCAAGTTATCTTTACATCTATATTCATACGCTATTGAATGTAGACCTAAGCCACACATCAATGGCACAGCTCGGATTCACAAGTCACTTGTGAGGAGGCCGACAGGGAACTGTTCAGTAAACCTTTTGCAAATTGGAACACGCACCCTTCAAATAATTGATTTGGGGGGAAAGGGGTAGGGGAAAGAGGGTAACGAGGGCCCCGCGAAAAGACCCAATAAACACCACAGTCTGTGATATCGTCTCTCTTGTCGTGACATTTGTTTGAATTGGCGGGCCTTCCATCCAGTCAACAACGGAAATCAAACAAAATCTTGAGCAAAATCTATGATGTGGAATGTGATGAAGTGAAGAAAATTACCCTTTCAGGAACAAGGCCCCCCTACTGGACTCTTGTCGGTCAAATTACTAAAACATCCAGTGTTTATTGTGTTTTATTTCCAGTTAAATCATAAACGCGTACAGATGTATAGTCTGTGGTCGACTTATAAAAAGAAAAGAGTGATAAGAGAAAACGGGGGTGAAGACAAGGTGGTTCAAATTTGGGAGGAAAACTACAGTTTGGGCCTAAAACAACCAAATCCACAGGCAAGGTTCGCAAGCAAGAATCACAATGCCATGCCTAATGGGTGACGAGACAGACCGAGATAGTAGGATTGACCCGTCTGGTTTTATAGACTGTTGTGATTGTGGAGCGACTCGCATATACATGGTCTATGATTTCCCGTGGGGATAGCTTGTGAACGCCATCACGAAAACATTATATCGCAGAGAGAGAGAGAAAAGAGAGAGAGAGAGAGAGAGAGATGTATACTCAGACATGTTTTCCAATTATCAAAGCCTAGTTTTATTCGTTTACAAAATATTTGTTGAGATCTTATTGGCAACACGTATTAAGACTACAGGCGTGGTCCCTCCGCCCTTCCCATCACCAATTACTATCTGCTTTACAGTACATTCCGGAATGAATGCGCAACCGGAATAAAATGTTCCGGGACGTCCGCATAAACGGATTCCCATGCCGGGCCCGAGTTTCACATACAAAGCCGCTGAGCAGGAACTAATACCACGATGCAGCCGGAACACTTCTTCGGATTAACAATCAAACACAATTTTACAGAGGGATTAATAATGTTGTATACAAATATTTACAATACGGACACTCTTTAGAGTTATCAACTAAAGTAAAGTCGCATGAACCGATTTTCGCTGAGACATTAATTCATTTACTTGTTATTGTTGTTGTTTTGTTTTCCCTCTCTGAATTAATTTTGACATATAATACCGTTAAAAAATAATATTAATACACGTAGCATCCAACTGTTCGTACATGGCTGATGGGCGTGATTTAATGTCGGAATCCCAACATTAACTCAGTTGTAGTTTTTAATTACCTAGCACTTACCGTTGTCGGATTTTATTCGTGCAATATATAAAAAAAAACTATGTAAAAATCGAAAATTTACTTTTCGGGTCAAATCGGTCAAACAAATTGGACTTAACATATTTATTGCTATGCTACAGGGTATAGTGAACGATGTAGCCAACGCCACGTATGTAATTATTTGTTTACTCTTCTTGCTCCAGGTGTAGGAGTCATTGCTAAATAAATACAAAAATCTGAAACTAGGATTTCAATGTCAGGAGGTATATATTGAAATGATGGCATTTCCACCTCATGGTAACCCCTGCATGGAAACAATGATTATAAGAAGCTTTTTTTCTGAAACAGTATCCTCATCAATACAGAGGCACAGCAAGCATGATTCCTTCATTAATAAAGACATAACGGCTGATTTCTTTTTTAATATCATGCATACAGACATAAAAAGGTTTTAATTCAGATTAATAACAGTCTGAATTTCTTGTCCCTGTTGTTCTTTGTTTTAGGTATGCGCCGGTGTCTCCATTTTGCATTTCAGATAGAACCTGCATTGGTCGGACAATTAACTAGCTTTTTCATCATTTTGCTTTGTATATGTTGTTTTTTATACGCGATTTAACAATTTGAATCACGCAATTCTCTACTTATGTCTTGTATTTAACTGGTTTGATTTTATTTTTAAAGGACTCTACCCGAATTCCCAAGTGGTTGTGTCTATTTAAGCGTACATAATAAATTTACAATTTAAACCCTGTGCGTCGAGCTATATGGGGCAGTAGCTGAAGGCACTTTTTTGTGTTACTGTCATTAACATAAAAACCTTTCGGTCAAATCCTGTCAAACTCCATAAAATCCTCTATTAGAACACCCCCCTTTGAGATAGTGTAGTCATCCATGGGGTTGAGTTCATTAACAGGTCACCACAACAGACTTAATTGCTCTACAATTAAAAGTGCCTTAAAGAGCAACATTGTGCACTGCTCTACACCCCCCCCCGCGCCTCCCACTCCCCCGTCCCCATACTCCCCTGCCCATCATCAACTCCACGCCCACTACAACCACCATCCCCACCCCCACCTCTACCCCGAATTGTCCTATAATTAGAAGTGCCTTCCAATGAGGCTTTATACAATCATGTATTGAGAACAATTTAACAGTCCTCAACAAGACTCTGATATTTAACCCACTATATTATAACGGTAAAAATGTAGTACACATAATCTTCAGAGGCCAATAATAAATTATTTATGGTAATGAGAATGATAATAAATTTGTTTTTCACAGACCACAACTAGTCGTGTATTTATCATTGTCCTCAGGAACACTTAGTGTATTCAATAAATCAGCGTATTTCCGACTCAACACTCCAAGGGTTCCCTAGAATACACCTGGGGGAGGAGAAGCAACTTATGGCCAAGTCTTGCGCGTCAAGACACAAGGCTAATGGAGTCTGAAAGACTAGTATTCTGACCTGCAACAGGAATACACGTGCCCTAGGTCACCGAGTTACAACCCTCACCCAAAATATCTACAACTGTACACAAATCAGCTGTCATATGAAAATGCTTCCAGACAACAGATAAACCTAAACACTTTTATACATTTTCTTTTTGCTCCTCCGTTCCCTAACCATAATCTTCTGCACACAACACCCCACCCCCCCCTTTGTAAATACAAGCCGGAAACCATGGAAACAGGCCTGTACAGCCTTAAGTACAGCTTTCAATGTCTTTCCCTACCCTCCCCCCTCCTTTTCAATCCTCACCGATCTTGATCTCTTGTGTAGGGCCCTCTTAATGCTGGGACCATTTAATTTCTTTAATGTCGATGCCTTCTTGTACCATCTCCCACAGTGGACTGAAAAGAGAAAAAGGAACAAACACCGAACTCCTTGAATCAGACATGAAAATGACAGGGGAAAAAACCGAGCACTTGCAATGTCCTTGGCATGCCATTAGCGAGTCCATCGTACACTCAAAAACCTAACCTGCCATTACCGTGACTTTATATGAGTTAGTGTTTATAAAAGATTGAAATTCAAGAACAATGGGGTATACAAGGCCTGATTTGTATTGCAAACTGATTTAGAGAGAGGAGAGAGGGAAAACATGGGGATGGGGGGGATTTGGGGGTAATCAATAAAAGCTGCTCAAAAGATAATCTGTACTAAAGCTGCAGAATAAATTTAAATAATAATAATTACTGTAGATAAATACATGGTAAAACAGTCTTACTGTACCAAACATAATACAAAATCAAAGCTGATATAATGCGCACACATCAAATTTGTATATGGTTTTTGAGGCTTTGCATGGTGAGGTATCAATATATATTCCGTTTGCGGTAACACCATGTGTATAAATATCTACTTTGCTGTGTAGATTTTGTTCTTTAGAGAACTTGTCTTGCTATTTGTTCTACTACCGCGGAGTAGATATTCGGAATTCGGGAGACTTCTCAGTTCTGAAAAGAACTGTCTTGCTTATTAACTACTAAGGTAGGAAATCGGCCTGGACTACTACTTTAGCTTTGTGGATCGGGGGGACTTCTCGTAATTAACTGCACTGCCGCTGAGTGGGTTCTTTTTGGTCTCAACGTTTCGACTAGCTTGCTCTAGTCATTGTCAGGAGAATGAAGAGTGTAAGATATGCTGGTCTATTTATAAGGATTCAGAGGTTTCAGTGTACAGTCAGTCACTACAAATACAATTTGATACAATTTGTAGTTTACAAGATATTAAGAATTAAAATACAATTATATCGAAACATGTATCAGCAGTTGATTAGACTTTCACAGTCTTCTTTGTTTAACAGAACATGACATAAAATGGTGAGCATCTTGTGAATTACAAAGTACATTCAAAATTGTTCCAAATGGTAAAACCAGATGCATTCCAGACCAATACCAACCAACAGTAAACGGCACATTCCTACAGAAAACAGAGTGCATCCTCCTTGTTGATCACTTAATATCCCAATCCTTTATTTCTTGCAATCACAAGCTTTTTAATGCTGATTGCATCATTTTACGACCAGGCCTGTAGTTTTGGCTATAAAGGCAACAGAGGACACTGTCTCCAATGCCCTTGTCTTGACTAGCCTTGTTGTCTCAAAACATTTTCAAAAAGATAATTGACTTTCCCAAATAGATGCCTTTTCTTACAAAAAGGTCAGCTTGATGTTCTAGTATAAAATTCAGGTATTGCACATGATCGAGTAAAACTTATAAACTAGTTGTATTTCTTGCCATGCACATTCTTCCACTTTCCAGTATTTTTAATAAATAATTTTGGGTTGCACATAAGAAAAATTGACTAGAGCTGGGCTTGCACCTGCGACCTCTGGAATAACGTGCCGGTGCTCTACCAACAGAACTATCTAGCTCTGTTGTTGGCAGTCTCCCTTTTTTGTCAACATCTTTGTTCGGGGGTGCCAGTCAGAATCCATTCAACCTGTAACTCCCGTGTAAACTTGGGTGTGGATCCCCGGCTTCGGACTGGCACCCCGGAGCAAAAGATATTGACGAAATAGGGAGACTGCAGACAATAGGGCTAGATAGCTCAGACGGTAGAGCGCCGGCATGTTACTCCAGACTTCAACTCGTCTTTGATCAACCCAAAACTATTTTACATTTACCAAGTCAGTTCCCTGACGATGACTAAAGCAAGCTAGTCGAAACGTTGAGACCAAAAGAACCCACTCCGCGGCAGTGCAGTTAATTACGAGAAGTCCCCCGATCCACAAAGCTAAAGTAGTAGTCCAGGCCGTTTTTCTACCTCCCGCCCAGGTAGTATTTAATAAGCAGGACAGTTCTTTTCAGAACTGAAAAGTCTCCCGAATTCCGAAAATCTACTCTGCGGCAGTAGAATAAATAGCAAAACAAGTTCTCTAAAGAACAAAAACAGCAAAGTAGATATTTATACACATGGTGTTACCGCAAACCGAATATATTATATTGATACCTCACCATGCAATGCCTCAAAACCCATACAAGTCAGTTTATTACTTGATATTTGAAATGAAAGTATTTTTCATGTATCCTTCTCCTTCATGCACGTGAGCCCTTTCCATGCATTCCAGACCAGCCCCACGTCCCCGTCCTGCCCCACTTCCCCGTCCTGCCCCACGTCCCCGTCCTGCCCCAGTTATCACATACCTCATCTCTCTCAGTGTCTGTGCCTTAGCAATGCACTGCTCTGCTGTGTAGTCAATCTCAGCCTCAGTGGTGAATCGTCCGATACCAAACCTACATGTATGGGGGCGGTAGAAGTACCAATCAGTTCCACAGAGGGTCAACAAGTTCTCAATATAGGAGAGAGAAAACTAGAACATCCTGTCATCGTGTGATTATAGAATCTGCACACATGTACATTAAAAAGAGTGAACATGGTTCAAATAAATCACAAGAAGATGACAACTGTACTGATTAAAGTTGAACAAAGACAAGTTTGTGTGGTAGAATAATTGTTCAACTGTGTAAAAGAGCCATCAAGGGCCTGTGCGTAAGCCAATTTTGAATGTATAACTTTCTCAATAAATATACACTCACAGTGTTGGCTACAACAGGAAAAAAACATTTTAGGAAGAAAACAAAACAATACAGACAATTAAATGATCTCAGTTGCTTACATGTACATGATAATTCAATTTCTACACATTAATATATATATTCATTTCATATCGAAGTACATGTACATAACTCAATTTCAATACACAATATTCATGTCATATCGAAGCATTTAACTCAATTTCAACACAATATTCATGTCATATCGAAGCACATAACTCAATTTCAATACACAATATTCATGTCATATCGAAGTGCATTTAACTCAATTTCAACACAATATTCATGTCATATCGAAGCACATAACACAACTTCAACACAAAAGTATATTCATTTCAAAAAGAAGTACAAGTAACAATGAGCACAGATTCATATAAAGTTAAGGAGCAAGTCATTTGAGAGAATAGAATTAGCTGTGGAATAAATGCAAAAAAAAATGTTAATGGCCCAATGTTTCGACCATAGCAGAGTTTTTCTCAAAGGCTAAATGACAACACAGCACACATACACAGGTATACTTAGTAACAGAAGCAGTCAAGTGGAAAGAAATGAAAAAGCTAGTAACTTGTTAAACAAAAGATGCAATTAATAAGACAAGTCAAATCAAGCAATACATCCAAAAATACAACATACAAGTAGTTAATATCAATGATATCAATTCGCAATGGAAAAATAGAATATTTCAGACAATCATGGCATTATGGGAATTAGCTGAGGCACATTGTTTTATCATAACACACGAAGTGTGGACCCGAGGACAAAAGCTGTCCACATAACATAGCGACTTGAAACACTATGTGGACTTACACATGTCCACACAGTGGTTTTTTTTAAGTGTTGAAGAATTTTTTGTTTCTTAAATGCACAGAACAATGTCCACAGCTAGGTGTATTTGAGAGAGTAAAAATCTTTCTGCATGAGTTCATCAAGCAACTTTAGCGGGGGGGGGGGGGGGGGGGGGTTAGAATGTCCTTTACATGTACATGACAGGCACACTTCAAAACAGAGACTGCAGCATCGAGGTGTGATCATCACGCTCTTGGAATATGATGTGCATGCCAAATTGTTGAATAGTCTGGGCGCACTATCAATGATGGATCTCAAGGGAAAGGTTATTTTTTGTTCAATGGATGCATTGGCAACGAATACCACGGTGACTCTCAATTACCGCATGCCGGAGAAAGACGTTGAACAATTTCATCGCCCCCCGCAACAAAGAGCGGAAACTGAGACCTTACCTGATGGAAGAATGTGCCAGATCTTCCTCCGCCCCGATGGCCCTGAGGACATACGAGGGCTCCAACGACGCTGACGTGCAGGCACTGCCGGACGACAGGGCAATGTTCTTCAGAGCCATGAGGAGCGATTCCCCCTCGATGTAAGCGAAGGAGAGGTTCACGCAGCCCGGGTATCGGTGTGTTGCGTCGCCGTTTTGAATGACGTCTTTCAGGCTGCCGTTGATCTTGGTGATGAGACGGTCTGCCAGTGCCGAGATGCGGGCGTGATCGTACTATGATTAGAAAATTGTATTCCTTTTAAGACCAGTTTATGATGACTAAACTTAAGATAAACCTAGTCGTGATGCTTGCTATGAAACCAGAAACAAGTTCATGATCCCTTCTCTTGCTGAATAAGTATTTTGGATTAACATTATACCCACGTGCTAGTCATAACTTGCTTAAAATGCTTCTTCTCTTGTTAACATTTACCAAAAAGTTGACAGTCCGATTGAACCCATTCAACTGCACAGGGTTGTGTATGGAGACAAAACAAACTGTGTACTGTGTAGATGCATTGAGCACATGATATCATTTTGCAGGATGGCACAGCTTATCTATCATTCCAAACCACAGTGGATGATATTGAATGGTCAGACAGTAGGAGGGTTGTGTGTAAACTGTATGCATAAATCACCACATGCCATCACAGTGCAGTCTGGCATAGTTTAAAACCACGGTGGATGGTATTGAATGGTCAGACAGTAGGAGGGTTGACTGTGTACTGTGTAGATGCATAATTCACCACATGACACCATAGTGCAGGCTGGCACAGTTTGTCTATCATTCATAAATACCTGAGACAGTTAATCCATTCTGATTGGCTGAGAGGAGATCACATGGCCATGTTTAAACTTGCAATATGAACACTGTCAGAGTGTTTAAACATAGCCTGATGCACTTGTGTCAACAGAGGGCACTCTCAGATGATTGCACGGAGCGCGCAAATTTAACGGCCCAATTTCAGTTGGTAGGTCGCATAGTTTGTCTTGCACAAGTTTGAAATTTGCGTGCGATAGTCTGAAACTTAACTTAGTTAATTTACTTAGTGCCCTGCATGGATAAATCAACGCAGCAGAGTCGAGCTGAGGTGAGGCTAAACCAACTTTCCAAGGTTTAGATGTGTAGATGAATAATTCACCACATGATATCATGCTGCCGGCTGGCATACATGTAGTTTATCTATCATTCAAAACCACAGTGGAGGACATTGAATGGTCACACAGTGGGAGGGTTAACGCATATCATCAGTATTTGAACGCAAGGTTTGAGAGTGTGAGAAATCATTCCTTTGCAGAAACATCATCACAAGAAAAGCTAACATTACAGTTTGTTTGTGTTTTAACTAGTACTAGTTAAATAGTGTAAGCAAAATAATCAGTTTGTTTTCTTTTCTCAACGTCAAAATATCAGTACAGTAGGTTTGTTCACTTCTTAAAAAAAAGATGCTTCAAGTGAAAGCAAGCAGTTATTCCAGCTTCTAGTTCAGCGCCATTCTCACCTCCATTTCATTCTGAGATATTTCACATGCCTCTCCTAGGCCCACGATGAGGGGTGCTGGGAGAGTTCCGCTCCGCATCCCTCGTTCCTGACCTCCACCACTCTGGAGTGCTTCAATGCGGACGCGAGGCCGACGGCGGACATACAAAGCACCAATGCCTGCCAAAGCAAAAGTATTAACACACTATTTAAAAGCTAATATATTATCCCATAGGCTGGAGTCATGGTGCCTGTGTCCTTGAGAGAGACACTTCATCACAATCTGTTTCTCTACAACCAGGGCCTAATTTCACAGAGCTGCTTTAAGCAACAAATAATGCTTAACAATTTTCTGCTAAGCAGAAATGAGCAGGATACCAGTCACACATTGTACATTTTACATGATAGTTTGGTCGGTAACCTTATTCTGGTAAGCATTAAATTTGTTGTGCTAAGCTACTTTTTTGTGCTTAAGCAGCTCTATGAAATTGGGCCCTGAAAGTTATGGGGCTCTGTCTGAGTGTAAACAGGTTGCAGTGCACTGGTTGCATTCACTGGAATTAGCCATTTAGTTTAGTTAGAAAAGCATACGCCAGAAGATTACTAGAAATATATAATGAAAGAAGAAATAATAACATACACGCCTTGCATTAGTGTCACATGCGACGTCTGTCTGCCATTGGTCTGCTATTATGGGAGTCCAATTGCATGTAAAGACATAGGATCCCATGGGCTGATCACCTAAAATGCACACTGCATAATAACATACAGAGAATCCGACTCCCAAAACAGCACAACCAAGATTTATCATGCAATGACCTCAGTGCATTGTGTCAACTGAGTTTCTAAAGGAGTATCTGGGTGTCTTTCGGTTTACCTTGTTTTGAATGTGCCCTACCCCCCTCGTATCTTTTAATCCACAGGAAATGTTGTACACTTCACTTTTGAAACCTTAAAGTCCGTGCAATCAAAGGTGATCGTCGTGATCCTTGATTTACACTTGAGCAAGAAGCTACATTTAGTACCCAGAGGGTGCGAAATTACGACATCGTTGTCCTGGCGACTTCATGCAACATCACGTAAAATCCATGCGAAACAAAGTCTGTTTTTGCGCTGAGTAGCAAAGCACTTATATGACTTATCCCGATTTACAATATTACCCATCTTTGGTTTGTTAGTGCAGTCAAACCCGGTTTGCATAAAACAGTCAGCGTAAATTCGCAAATTGACACATCAGGAAATATTTCTTCAGTTTCCAGATTGTTTGCTAAATTTAATTTTAACATTGCAAGTTTAAAATGTAATCATTTCACTGGTATGGTTTTTTTAAATCGGGAAGGTGGAAAAAAGTGATGTGACCAAAATTTAAAATCACACAAAATGGCACCCAAGGTAATCTCCCATAGCTGATGGCTCAGAGGTGCCTGGAAGCTCAATGGTGACCTCTTCATCGCGATGATCTACACCGTCTACAAGGGACAACGCTAATAAGAAAAAAAACAATCCTTACCTTTTGGGGCATATATTTTGTGTCCGCTGATGGACATGAGGTCTATGTTCATGGCATTGACGTCTACAGGGATCTTGCCGACTGCCTGGGCTGCGTCTGTATGTAGGAAGACCTTATTGGCGCGACAGATTGCACCCATCTCCGCTATGGGTTGCTTGACTCCTATCTCATTATTCACCATCATGACACTTGTCAGTACTGTGTCTGGACGTATCGCCTCCTCAAAGACCTACAAATACAATGTAAGAGCAATAGACCGTTACACGGCTGAATATCGGCAAACGTGAATGAGAGGTCACAGAGCTTGGTATTCGAATGGCTACCTACTTCTATCAAAAAACTTATCTGCAATAATGTAACACGCAGTTGAAATTCTATCTAAATAAAAAAGATTCATCTTTTTGGATCAAAACTTATTCATTTACTCTTTTCATTCAACAAGTTCTGTCTACTTCCTGTGATGATTGACAAGTCTAAACTCAACAACACCACAACTTTATGTAGTTTGTGGGATATCTGTTTCATGTCAACCATGACTGGCCTCTTTTTCATTCGTCTTAGATATTATTCAAGACAAGAAGATTTGACACAAGACATGACCTGGAAATTTCTGTAAGTAGCCATTTCATAGCTATCGACACAATCGGCAATCGGAGCCACGTGATTCACAGCGGGTATACCATGTAAACAAAGAAAGCAAGCGACGCACAGTGTGCATGATGGAAAAGCACGACTCCTTCCTACCATTCGGCAGCCTCACTTTGAAGCAGTCGTGCTTTTCTGCGCACACTGCGCGTCGCTGGCTTGGTTTGTCTACATTGTATACCCACTGTGAGTCACGTGCCTCTGGTCACCGCTTGTGTGTATTCACAGCCATGTATATATTTACCTTCAGATCCACAATGCCGTTGGTTTGTACAGGAAGATACGTCACCTCAAACCCTTCGGCCTCCAGAGCCCGACAAGAATCCAAGACGCACTTATGCTCCTGGAGATTTGAAACAACATACTATTAACACTAGGACTACAAACAAATGTGGACGGAATTTTAAACATGTGGCGTGTTGTGGCCGAGAGGTTAAACGGAGGGTTTACCATCGGTAATTACTCCAAAAATTAATGACCAAACAAATTTACTTGGTAAGAAACACTGCAGCTAATGATAATGTATAACATTTTTCCCTTCAAATGAATGTCGTTTTAGAGAGAGGGATTCAACAAATATTTCAATGTGAGATTGTGTATTCCAATTACGGATTATTCTTCCTGAGCGGACATAACCACCTGAGATTTTCGGCATCATCTCAAAAACACTACCACCTTTTGAAATGAAATTTTCACAGGTTAGTTTTCTTCTATAGATCTACATTTATTAAGAATGAAAACATATAAATTATTTCAAAAACCAAAGGAATACTTTAAGCACAAAAACTAGCCGAGCACAACGCAATTGTGCTTACCAGAATAAGGATACCAGCTAAAACACCAATTCACATGTAAAATCTGTGACAGGTATCCTGCTCATGTTTGCTTAGCAGAAAATTTTGAAGCAGTATTTTCTGCTGAAGCAGTATTTTCTGCTGAAGCAGCTCTATGAAATTGGACCATGTTTACATAGATCCTAGAGGCTATTTGCTTCAGTTTGTTCCCACTGCCAGAAACACCACGGCAAGACCCTTTTCTTTCCACTAAGTGTACAGACAAATGTCAGGGTTCTTTACAATTAAGTGGTGTTTGAAGTTTTTCATGGTGTGGAAATAAGAAGTATAAATAAATAGTAAACTTGCGGGTACAACCATGCATTAAATCTCTTTTGTGGGAGTGCTGGCTCTGAAAAGAGCCGGTGTGGTCTCGACAATTCGAACAGTATACTCTGCTCATCTTCAGGAGAATGACGAGCAGAGTATACTGTTCGAAACGTCAAGACCACACAGGCTCCTTTCAGAGCCAACACTCCCTCAAAAGAGATTTAATACATGGTTGTACCTGCAAGTTTGCTATTCATTTGTAGTTAATTCCTCTTTATACATGTTATACAAGCATTGCACAGCACAAGGGACCTCCACCTAAGAGTCCCATTTGAACTTCGAAGTACGGTTAAAGGAACATTACAGAATTGGTTTTTGTTAACAAAACAGTTGCTGGCAGTGTAAGCACTTTATGTAATCAACCATATACATAAACTGACAAACCTGTAGAAGTTTGAGATCGATCGGCCATCGTGGTCACGAGAAAATAGTGAAAAACCGATTACACATTTGCATGAAATCATATAGATTCAACAAATGAATAAAACGCTCACTGAGCGATAAACTCCAATCGGAAAATTAGTTTATTCATTTCTCATCAAATATCGCATTTCAGACAAAAATATTTCAAGGGATGTTTTCTACTGTCATCATCATTAGACCGTGTAAGTTTTATGTAAATCTGTGATCAAAAAGTATATTTTACAAGTTTTTTTTCTTACCAATTCTGTAATGTTCCTTTAAGTGTCCAGCTGAAGGACAGAAGTGCCACTACCGGGACACAACAATCTGACAAAACCAGAACTAGAGTCCAGTGCACTAGACCGCTTGGCCATGACACTCTATAACACAAACAATAACTTCAGTATTACCACATGACTTGACTATAGTCAATGCAAGTGAACATATCCAACTTCTGAACTGAAAATACATTGTAGGGTTGTTTCATCTCAGAGGACACTTACTGTCTGAGTAGTGATGATGTGCTTCTTACGGGACTTGTAGAATCTGGAGACACCCTGCAAGATATGGAAACATTCAAAAAGTTATTCAACTTGATCATTACCATCAATCATGCACTTTTACTAGTAATAGTTACCTTCTTATTATCTCATACCATGCAAAGCATCAAACAACACTAAAGCCTGGTTCACACTTCACGCGAATTGAGAGAGTGAAGCGAATTTCCCTGCCTCACGATAGGAGAACAGCGCGAACATGATTGTTTGTAATTCGCTTCACAGTCGCTTCCAGGTGACATATGAGCAGGGCTTTACATGTTAAAGGAACATTACAGAATTGGTAAGAAAAAAACTTGTAAAATATACTTTTTGATCACAGATTTACATAAAACTTACACGATCTAATGATGATGATAGTAGAAAACATCCCTTGAAATATTTCTGTCTGAAATGCCATATTTGATGAGAAATGAATAAATTAATTTTCTGATTGGAGTTTATCGCTCAGTGAGCGTTTTATTCGTTTGTTGAATCTATATGATTTCATGTAAATGTGTAATCGGTTTTTCACTATTTTCTCGTGACCCAGATGGCCGATCAATCTCAAACTTCTACAGGTTTGTCAGTTTATGTACATGTATATGGTGGATTACATAAAGTGCTTACACTGCCAGCAACTGTTTTTTTTAGCAAAAACCAATTCTGTAATGTTCCTTTAAGTACTTGGTACACATGAGGGGGTCATTCCTTGTCAAATCAACCAGAGGTCCCCAGATTGACATGAAACCAGATTGACATGAAACTTTGTCAAACTGTTCCACTATGGCCAAAACTAACACAAGTCATGCCTGTTTAATTTAGCAAATGGATGTCATTTGAAAAGTGGAATGATAATATCTCTGGGGAGGGGGGAGGTTGACATCACAGGTACATACCTTTACAGAGATGTTGTTGGATTCAGTTGCACCACTCGTGAAGATAATCTCTCTTGTGTCTGCTCCAATCAGACGAGCAACTTGCTGTAAACCCAAATATACATGTAAGGATGATTTGTGAAACTGGACCTGAAGAGATTTGGACTCGTTTATTCCCAAGGCATGGCCTTGGCGTGTCGTGGCCGAACGGATAAGAGCACCGGACTCAAGCTCTGGTGCTTCTGTTCAGCAAGTGTGGGTTCTAGTCCCAGCCGTGACACTTGTGTCCTTAAGCAAGACACTAAACCATTATTGCTGCGTCCTTCGGATGGGACGTTAAGCCGTTGGTCCCGTGTGTTGTGTAATGCACGTAAAAGAACCCAGTGCACTTATCGAAAAGAGAAGGGGTTCGACCCGGTGTTCCTGGTTTGATTGGCAGCATATTGCGCCACAGCACCTTGTAAAACATTACATTGTGCTATGTAAAAGAATAGGTCTCAAACTTCAAAAAGTAGCTCCACCTTTGTAGGAAAATACTGACTGTTGAAGTGCCTTGAGCATCACTGAGTGACGGATATGAGCGCTATATAAGAAGCCACTATTATTATTATATCACATCAGCTTTTCGGCAAAACTGCTACAAGCGTACAGGCCTGGAGTTTGATCTTTGAGAGGGCATCAGGGAAAGGCCCTTCATTTTGCAAAGGGCACTTCCATTGGGAAAACTCTCAAAGTCTATGAGAAACTTTTGAAGGGGCACCAAGACCAAGACCAAGACCAAGACCAAGACCAAGACCAAGACCAAGACCAAGACCAAGACCAAGACCAAGACCAAGACCAAGACCAAGACCAAGACCAAGACCAAGACCAAGACCAAGACCAAGACCAGGGCATGGAGGCCGTTGTGAATGTAAAATTATTATTGCCATTGCCTCTGTGAAGTATCAGGCCAGGAGTAATTACATTTACAATGAGCAATACTAACTACACTTTCAAATCAAACTCAATACATGTTAAAATCGGGGATAACAAATATTATCTGTGTCGGACCCATAAACCAATGTGTATAAAGCACTGTATACAGGTATACTCCGTACTTCCCCCCCCCCCCCCCCCCCCGAGAGTCCAGTGAAAAAAAAATCCACTGAACAGTAATACGACTGTGGAAGTTTTCAGAGGAGTCTTGGGAGTACAATGTACTGAGTTAAGTCCCCTGTGTTCATTATTAATAATGTATACTGGTTCGAACCTTAACAAATGTGGACCAGACTCATTGCCCTTCCGATCTCACTTTGAATTGCACTGATTTAAATGGGAGTAAAACAAGATGGATGCCCTCATGATTAAAGGTCTAGATACACATCGGTGTATTGGTGTAACACAAACGATGATCACATTCAGCAAAGATAATGGGTGGTTAGAGATTTGTCTTGATTTTGTGTTCATTTGCTACAAGAGGGTCTACTTGGATTAATGATACTCACAGCCCTGGCTTTCTCTACGGCCTCCTCACACTCCCAGCCGTAGGAGTGAGTCCTCGAGTGTGGATTCCCAAAGTATGCCAACGAGTAAGGCATCATCGCGTCCAGAACACGCGGATCCTTCAAGAAAAGACCCAAGTACAAATACAAATCAATTTTTTACCATGAGATCAGGACAAGGCTTTAGCCTGAATTTGGTAAAAGGGTGTCCAAATTTGCAGGAAAACAAAAATTGTTCCATACAAATGTCACAACAATGTAATCACCATACTACTATGACTACAGACAATAAAACCTCTGTTTATATACAAAAAGAGTGACCTTGTACATTCCGGGGTATTTCCTGGCAGGCAAGATACTTTAAATTCTTTAGGTCATGTGGGAAATTTTGCATTTTGCATCATAATTCCATTGAGCTCGGGTACACACAACGTGCCTGCAGGAAGTCCAGGCTCTGTGGCTCTTTTGTAAACATGTGATGTCACAGGTTGCAATGATATACCAAAAAAATTCTCCTCAATGCACAATGAACGAGAATGATCTGATTACAACAGGGATAAAACAGTCTCAACACTATTAGGACACCTGTGTATAAATTGCATTAAACCTCAACATTGGGGACAACAATATTTGAGCAACCGTATCCAATCTATAAAAATACCACATTGCACCAATGTTGAGTCAAGCATCCTTGAGGAAAAGGGTAGTTACTGATTGCTGATGTTTTTGTTTGTTTGTTTGTTTGTTTGTTTGTTTGTTTGTGAAGCGCAATGATAATTTTTTGAATTGCGCTATATATACATTTAAGAACTGATATCATTATTATTATAACAAGTACATATACATAAACACATTTCTTATACAAATAGTAGAATGCATTAGTAATAGGGATATCAAGCCATCCTACCACATGGTGTACAACAACCACCACGCAAAATATTTACATTATGTCAGATAAACACTAGTTGCAAACCTACAAATACAATCCTATTACAAAAGTATCAATAATATTTACCTTTATTATTAATATTAATAATAATAATCAAAGTAGATATTATTGAATCAAAAGTATTTCTAAAATAAACACTGTGTAAAAAAGAAATTAATCACAACAAAACTTTAAAAAAAACAATCAAGCAATGCTGAGTGTCGATACATCATGGCTCATCACTTCAAGTACAACTGAGCCAGATTTCATGAATTTGCCCACCAGTCTCTACTTCACAGGGTTAGCTCTAAATTTCTGAGCTAGTTGTATGCTTCCACTTATCGCTGATTTTTCTGCTACTGTAATTGTCAACAGACTGCGCGTATTTGAACAATGGGACCCGTTAAAGAGTGGCGTGTCGTGGCCGAGCGGTTAAGAGCACCGAACTCAAGCTCTGGTGTTTCTGATCAGCAGAGTGTGGGTTCGAGGCCCGGTCTTGACACTTGTGATCCTAAAAGCAAGACACTCAACCATTATTGCTTCGTCCTTCGGATGGGACGTACAGCCATCTGGCAGTGCATTTATCTTCAATCATTTGAATACGTGCAAGACTTGCACTGTCTATTTTTATCTAACAATGATTTAAAACAGAGCCACGAAATTGGCAAATGTTGTGGACATTAGGAAGGTCGAAATGGTGGGAACAAAACAAGTGAGAAACAGAATTGGAACTAAGAGGGCGTATGATTGTTATCATGGTTCATGAGGTTTGAAGGAAAAAGCAATTGGACCCTTGAGCTACATGGATGTTGCATAAATGTCCTACAGGGAATCTGATTTACAAAAAAATACCACACTCTAAGAGTCATCCTACTCCTACAGTACATGTACATGTAGTGTTGTTTTGTGGCTTTTGAACCAGCAATGGATTTCTCTTTGGCCAACATTGTATTACGTATGACATAATGAAACTCACCAAAGGAGTAGTCGACTGTGCGTCCATGTATAGCGCCCTCCCGGGAGTGGGTTCCTCTGTGTCTGTCACCATCTCTAAAAAAAGAAAAAAATCAATCACTTTTTGAAATTGTTTTACAGTTCATGTGTACATTGTTATGTTACCAGTAAATTAGGGATTGGTAAATGCTGCACAACCACGAGTGGTTAATATGTGTAAACTGTAAGGAGATGAATGTAGTGAGAAAAACGTTACAAAGAGCCCCTGTAATTTTGCATGTGACAGTTATGAGATAACATCCTAGTTGTACTTTCCCAAATGTCCCATCCTAATTAAATATTTTATACCGCACACACAGATCCTTGTCATTTTATTAGTGCAGTGGAAAATATTGTCATCATCAAGCCTCGCTACTGTCATGTGACCGTGGGCAGTGTCCGAATTATCTCTTATTATGTGTTGAAAAACAATAATTGGCTCCCAAAAGTGACTGCTCTGCGCGCACACGTGTTCAAAACCTTTGAGCGATTGTATGGCGCTTAGTAGAGCGCTCGTGCCCTAATGCAAGTATTTTGACGCGAAGAGAAAAAAAAAAGAATCATAATTTACATGCTCACCCTCAACTGCATAGAGTTAGACATGTCACAAGATCAAAAACGAATGAGAGAGGGTGCCTTTTTTGTCAGTTTGTGGGCTACCGTACTGTACATAGTTTGAGCGCACGCATTGTACCATGCACTGGCAAATTTTAACTGATGAGTAAGCAGCGCCTGCTGAGAAAAATGGCACAGCGAGATCGATCATCCCTGGGAACAAGGATGCATGTCACATGATGCCATGTAATATACATACATGTAGTAGCGCCATGGCAGTATACATTTATGTAATGTGTAACTGCCACAATGCTCCAATATGTAGGAGTCCAATATGGAAGGTTCAAGCTTTGGACACTTTGGGTATTACATGTATATTTGTTAGAGTAGTGTGACAACACTTCCACAATCCCGGCCTCATCCTGTGGGGCAAGGCAAAAACAATTTACAACCACTGCAAAGTCTCCGATTTTGTCCCAGAATTGTACAACCTCGGCCAAGTCCCATTGTCCCGTTTGTGGTGCATGGTTTTTTGCACAGGGCCGGGAGGATGGAGGGTTACGATTATCGCAACTAAGGGCCGGGACTGCAATTGATTCATGAATGCATCTACACTGTACCATTTAATAGTCTGTCAATCCATTTTTCTGCTGTATAATTAATGTTGTGTAACGGGTGTGCAACACATGTACATAAGACCATAGAGAAAGGTAAGACTAAGAAACAGGGTTTTTCCTGGATCGAATAATTTTAATACAAACAACAAGGTAGACTCACATGACTCAATCAAAGCAAAGAAACTTTAGAAAGTACTCAAGATTTTATGTACTTGTACTGTATGGCTTTGAATGTATGTTGGATCATATACTTAGCAATTTTTTTTTTCTGGTGTAACTAGAAATTACAAAATGTTGTATTTTGTTGAAAATCTGTGGAAGGAAATAGCAAAAAACAAAGGTTGCCAGAGCCAATGGCTAAAACTTAAAAGCCCTACATAAAAGGCTATTTGTAGTAAGAGCGAATAACGGACACTTTGGCACCTCGCAAACTCGGCACCCACGAACTCGTCACCTTGTTAAGTCGGCACCTTGCAAACTCAGCACCAAAAATGTCGGCACCATACGAACTCAGCACCGGCCTATTTTTGACTTACAAACTCGGCACTAAGCAATCACTACCTGTTCGCTGGAATGGTCAAGTGTAAAATAAAGTAACGTAAATGTAACAAAATAAACAGACAATAAATAAATAAATAAAAATCGAAACATCCCTCAATTTTGTTGTTTCTTTAGTCAACTTTTACATTAACTACAAATTTATTTATTCATAAAATTATGTTATTGTTTTTGTTGCAGTCTAAAACTGTTTTTTTTTTTCATTTTAAGTTAGTGAGTTATTTATTGTTTTTATTAACAACAAATTTGTCTTTGTACATGTATACCTATTTGTTTGTTTTAAAATTACCTCCATGTTTACATAACGCAGCACGAATCGGCCATTTTTGTATTTGTGCATGTGCCGAGTTTGTGGGTGCCAAGTTTTCTAGGTGCCGAGGTTGTGGTGCCGAGTTTGCAAGGCGCCGAAGGGGTTCAAGTCAACTCGGTCCCATGTCAACTCGGTCCGAGTCAACTCGGTCCGGGGTCAACTCGGTCCAAAGTCAACTCGATCCAAGGTCATCTCGGTCCAAGGTTAACTCTGTTTCGAGGTAAACTCGGTCCGAAGTCAACTCTCCCGTATTATTCAATGGCCTAGTTCCCGTCCCGTTTGTTTTCAGTTGACTACAACCCTTCTAAGTTTTTGCGGGAGACTTCGGACAAAATATCAAATACAAACAAATTTTTCATGTTGTAAACTATTGCAAGTGAAGGTTGGTAAAGGAAATTAAGCCATACCGAAGGCACTGTGGGGGAAGAGCTTTGTATAGGATACTTGCACTTATTGGTATTATTGAACTAAATAAACTCAAGAAAAAAACAGTTGCTCTTGAGGGATTTTAATTATTTAATTTTAAATGGTAATTTTCTTAGTTATGAGAAAGTTACAAATACAAGCCTTCATTTCAGGTTTTGTTTCGAAACACCATGATTGATCTGTATCGTTCAGAGAAAAAAATATGAACACCGTGTCGTGCAGTTTAGGCTAACTTCGAGTTGACTTTGGACCGAGTTGACTTCGGACCGAGTTGACATGGGACCGAGTTGACTTCGGACCAAGTTGACTTCGGACCGAGTTGATTCCGACCGAGTTGACCTGAACCCCGCCGAAGTGACCTGCTAAAAAAGACTCATATCAAAGAGCAGAGTAGGGTTCCCACTTGACAACACTTGTGCCTTTTTTGTGAATTGTGGGGCTGAAGTCGAACCATGGAGGTGGGAATAGAAGGAGATACAACGCGTGACCACAGCCATGGTGACTACCTCCATGGTCCAACCTGGGCTATCCCTATCCTGTATCCATGTTTAACATGTGTGGGTTGTAAACCGCGTGTGTGTGCTGCTGTGATATATTTTTTACTTATTGCACGTTTTTCATACACATGGTTAAAAATAAAAACAACCGACTGATTTACCCTGCACTGCAACTCCTCCAGCCGGCGAAGCTTGCTGCAAAAGGTATCGTCTTGAAGCCCCTGCGACATGTCGTACAGCTCCCGCAGAGCTTCGGCAAAATGCTGGTAACATAACTTAATATTATGGTGTTTGATTATAAGTTATTTGATTCAGATAAATAAGATTTGCGTTGAAATGTCGAAGTCGTCTGTTTCGGTGTTTATGCAACTTTGGAACTACGACGTAACAATAAAACACGCCCTCACGTGGCGTAATTTGTTTAAACAAAATAATTTAAGGAAAAAGAGGGCGCACTTCCTTTTAAATTTATACGATTCGGAAAGATGTGGCGATTCTTTTTGCTGATTCTGTAAGAAAAATGACAATACAACAACTTCTGATGGTACTAAGTGACCAAGAAACTGCAGTGCACTGTGACTGGTGGTCGAAGGACGGTTGTAGAAGCTGTTTCTGTTGTGATGAGTAAGAAACATTGCAGTCTTTCCAACGTTTGGATGGCAAATATTTTCCAGAATGTCCGGTATTTGGTGGGACTGGGAGGCGTGTCGGGGCCAAACTCACACCGGTTATATTCGCTCACGCACGGCCGAAGACCCGGCGGGCACCCGGTGAATACCTTACACGATGTAGCTACTCGTGAGAGATACTTTCAGGGACATAGCGTTAAGCAAGACGTCAGCTACTCACGTGATTATGGGACACTTCAAAAAACATGGCAAGTCAAACCTTTCCGGTTGAGTAAGCTGTCAGTCGGCAAGTTTTCTTTAGTGCCCAAATCATTTGCTCACAATTTCAACAGTGTTGTCAGCAGTCAGCCTCGCCGTTTCTTTCAGACAACACCGTCATGCAGCTGGTATGGTCATTTATCAGTTTCACCAGAGCAAGTCAGTAAAATTCTGCACCGACACGAATTTGCCGTCAATGTCGAGAAGGAGGATCTCCCCGTGCAATCGTTTATGAGTAACCAAGTTGCATCTAACAACCCACTGGAGGATCGTAGAGGTGCTGCTATGTGTTCGTTGACCAATGCAATGCTGTTTGGTGTATTCGACGGCCACCATGGACCAGCCTGTGCACAGGTCATCAGCGAGCGTCTCTTTAACTACATAGCTGCGGAAGTTCTCCCGTATGACACTCTGCAGCATGCGAACCGCATGTTTTCTACCGGTGATCTCACAGAGCTAGTGGACTTTTATGAACATCCCAACGATTACGTCTCCCATGACCGGCAGCAGTTGTTCAAAAACAGCCTCGCCCAGTACATGAAGGACAACATTTCTATTGACTACCAAGGAGAGTACGACTTGACCAACATCTTAATGATTGCGTTTGACCGACTTGACAAGGACTTATCATTTGAAGCCTTGAGAACCACCAATGGGGAGTTTAATGATGAAGGACTGCATCGAGTCTTCTCTGGCGCTTGCGCTTGCATCGCTTACGTTGAAGGTGATAACCTGTATGTTGCTAATGCTGGAGATTGCCAAGCTGTCCTCGGCACGCAGAAAGAAGACAATGTATGGAGTGCTACTTCGATGTCCTTTGAGCACAACGCGCAAAACTCCGATGAAGTCAGAAGGATACGCTCATCCCACCCGCTCAACGAATCCTCCACTGTAATCAAGAATGGTCGGCTTCTATCAGAGCTTGCCCCGTTACGGGCATTCGGAGATTTTCGCTACAAATGGAGTCGCACCACCCAACACCAGGTCCTGAACCCTGGTTCGGAACCAACGTCATCCCCAAGAGCTACCCCACCCCGCCTTACTTGATTGCCACACCCGAGGTCATCCATCACCAGCTGACGCCGTCCGATAAATTCCTTATTCTTGCTTCGGATGGATTGTGGGACTGCATGACACCAGAGAAGGCGGTCAACCTCGTAGGGGACTTCCTCCTGATGAGCGACAAGATAGGCAGCTTCCAACCCAGAGCCGAGGGAATTTCTCTGCAACACCTTCATCAAACCCTCGCGAGGCGCAAGGCAGCCTTGTGGCCTGTGGACACAAACGTTGCGACCCATTTGATCCGCTATGCCTTGGGAGGGGTGCATAATCGTTTTGATCACAACAGGCTAGCCAATACCCTCAGTCTGCCGGACAATGTGGTCAGACAATATAGAGACGACATCACAGTTACTGTTGTTTTCTTTAACTGAATTTAACCACACCCCAAAACAGACTGATCCATTAAGCTCTGCCCCCTTATATTGTACTGACCAATCACAACTGGGTATGCAATAAAGAAAAGAGGACTTGTTGAAATTTCTATTGCATGTAAAAAAGTTTAGTGTAAAGCAAGATACACATTATCATATGCTAAGTCTACATTTGTGAACATTAAAGGTACACGTTGCCTTGGATCGGGCGAGTTGGTCTATAAAAAGCTTTTGTAACCGTTTGTTATAAAATGCTAATGGTTTGAAAGATGTTTTAAAAGTAGAATACAATGATCCACACAAATATGCCTCGAAATTGTGTTAGTTCGCAATTTCGAGGCATATTTGTGTGGATTATTGTATTCTACTTTTAAAACATCTTTCTAACCAAATGCATTTTATAACAAACGGGTACAAACACTTTTTATAGACCAACTCGCCCGATCCAAGGCAACGTGTACCTTTAAGGCAGATCTGTCATAATTTTCACAGGGGTAGCATATATGTATGTACATACGTGCATATTGCTTAATACTACAATATGTAACCTACATGTACTTTGCTATGAAGGGTGGGACATGGTGGAGCAGTCTTATTTTGTACACACACTATACTACAGTAAAGTATAGGCGCACAAGTTTTTATTGGAACGTGTCAACATTTTTCAGCTGTTACACAATGTATCTGTTTCCCTAGTGTGCCTAGACCCCTACATATATCTTTTAGATTGTAAATTTACCTGCCCATTTATTTTTATTCAGTGACATTCAGTGACATTCGCGCTCAACACTTTATGGGACACAGTTCCAACAGAGGGCAAGTTCGGGTGGGCGACTAGAGTGACTAGACTAACCAGAAGCAGTGTGACAGTGTGCGACAGCTCTCGAATTGACTAGATCGACCATGCTCCAGTGCATGGTCGATCTAGTCAATCTCCCTGTGCTCTATGGTTTCTAGTAAGTCTAGTCACTCTAGTCGCCCACCCGAACTTGCTCAGAGCTGATTTCACTTAAATTATGAATTATAAGCACAAGAAAAACAAAATGAAGCGCATACTTCTAGCTCACTTTTGGGGTGTAGTATTTACATTGTATTTGATTTGGTTTCTAAAAGTGTGTATTCTTTTTTGGGTCAGGGCTGAAATTTCAGAAAATTTTCCCCTGACGAGAAATATTTGAACAACACCCAAACATGCCTTATGCAGGGCAAGGGCACCAAGGCGTTTTCTCCTTGGTAAAAGGCACCTATTTGAGGGAATTGTAAATTTCTATTGGTATGGGGCACCGAAGGAATGACCAGGGCCAATGGAGGCAATTGCAACCTCCCCCCCCCCCCTTTTTTGTGGCCCATGCCCCCCACCGTGTCACATTTTACTCTAAAATGTTACGCCCTCAAACCAAGGGTTGCATCGCATGATTTGTACTAGGGTGATTAAGTTAACAATTTTTCATGGACTTTGGCATTTTGAGTGATTAGTTTGAATCTTGATTGAGTTGATGATAGTAATGTACTATGCATGAATGCACAGAAATAAAGTTGGTTGCGTTGTTATTAACTCCCTTTGTATTGAAATGATTTTTTTGTTATCATGTCGAGCAATGAATGCAAAATCCAAAAGGATTTTTTTCTTTTTACATGTATCATGCAGTTCAAACTGAATCACCTGGGCCCGATTTAATGGCTCTGTGAGTGATGCTCGAAGCTTTGCATGTTGTGGACCATAAGAAAAACTATGATAGTAAACATGCGGGTACAACCATGTGTACAACTCTTCATGGGAGAAGTGTTGGTTCTGAGAAGGGCCGGTGTGGTCTCAATGTTTTGAACAGTACACTCTGCTTCGGATTCTCCTGAAGACGAGCTGAGTATACTATTTGAATTGTCTAGACCACACTGGCTCTTCTCAGAGCCAACACTTCTCCAAAATATGTTTTGTACATACATGTACATGAATTAGTTGTACCTGCAAGTTTCTTACTGTGCTCTTCTTACGGGCTCTTCTTACTGTGTAAGCGCCGAGTTTCTGCTCTAGCTGTGATGTACAATATGTACGCACCCAAGCCAAAAAAGAATTATCAAGAAAGATACAATTAAACATTAAAAGTTGCCTGTGAAAGTTCCAGCTGAATGCAGTGTCTACCTGTTAAGAATACAGCAACAAACTGTCAAGATATTTTGATCACAAACTTTGAATCCATCCATTTGTAGCTCATTCACAGCGGGTACCAACCGCATCTCTAATCGTGAGCGCAGCGCTCAAACGGACGCCATGACAATTTCAAAAAGTCGCCTACAGGCGACCTTTGGAGATTCAAATTTGTCATCATACTTTCTTTTGATTTCTAATCAACGGGGGCACTTCAGACAAAATAATCTCGCAGGATGTTTACTACCATTACCAGCTTTATAAAAAGAAGGGCTTTCGGATAAAAACTACACAATATTTGTTTGAGTCATTACCACAGAATGACCTACCTTTAAGCACAAATTTGTATGCTACCTTTTAAGCACCGATTTATCGCTTACACTAAACAGAGCCATGTTTTGCCGCAAGACCAATGGTAATTTAAAAATGCATGAAGCACTGACATTAGAGTTAGTCACATCAAAAGCACTCACTTCCATTACCAAAGTAAAGTTCTTAATGTAAAGAATTTGGTCGTCACATTTCAAGTTCATCGATAAAATGTGATGATCACAGTTTTATTTACACATTGGTTTATACATATTTATCATACCATTTCAATGTACATCTATCTACACTTGAAATACACTTCTGACAGGCGTACACTGTACATGTCAACACACATTTATTTTGTTTTACACTAAATGTTCCTTGAAACTCATTCATGATAGCACTCTTGCTCTTGAAGTTAAAATATCAACTCAATTACTAATGTTTAAACACTATAGGAAATTCAGATTGTCTTGAAGCCGAATATTGTGTTTAAAAATCATACAACAAACTTTGCATAAAATTCACAAGTGGTGATTTGTCTTAGTATTTGCTTAAATCACATTACCTACAGAACACAGCACTCTATGTACAGACAAAAACCATTAAACATACGCAACATTACCATCCATCCACAAGTTACCACCAATTACCTCAAAAGAATGTCTCCGCATTAAAAGTAGAGAGAAAATAAATAAATGGATACAAGAATCACAAGTGATCAGTGGCGTGGCTAGGGTTGGGAGAAAATCGACCACGTATTTTGAAAGGAGTTTTTAAGGGGCATGTGGGTCGGGTTGGGTGGAGCACCACCACCCCCTAACCCATTGAAAGTGCAACAGGGCTAGTTGGGTGTCGCTGACTTAAGTGGAAAATTCTTACACTCTTGAACACATTGACTGCCGCCTACGAGTATATTGTACTAACAGGTGTAACGGATTCTGCCACTACGAGTATACTCGTAGAGAATGAAAGGGCTTTGTGTTGTTTTCTAAATACACTGGCATCACTGAGCACACAACACTTAAGCTTCTGGCAGCGGTGAGGACATACATCCTTAGAATGTGTATGTTCAATTTTGTGTGTGTATAGTACCTATTTGGTATGCGCACATGCGCACTGCACTTGGCAAATGGGAACGCCCTACGATTCTATGACCGGCAGCCAAAAGAGTTAATCAAGTAATGAAAGCGATAAGAAGATTCAAAAATAACTTATTTAATAAATACATGACCCTATTCTTCCATAAAAGTACATACCCTGAAGAAAATTACAAGTTTGGTTTTTTTTTGTGACTTTCACGTTTCATCAGTTTGGAATACCACCGTCGACTTCTGTGAAGAGATGTGACTCCTGGCGGTGGACGGATGACTTGTCGCCTGGTGTCTACTCATCCGGGAATGGGTGGACCGGTGACTGCTGCTGCCCTGGCGGGGCATCTGACTCTCCGTCACCACGGTGGCATCGTCGTGGTAGTTAGAACTCATTTGGTTCGTTGGAGAACTTAGTGGGGGATTCAAGCCAGTCTCCCCAAAACTCAGTATCGTGTACTGACGCACTGCAGAGGGTAAAGAGGGGGAGAGAAGGGGGGCAGTCAATGTCAATAAATAGTGTCAACCGGTCGGTGCTAAAAATGGTTGGGACTTGGCTAGTGTGGGTGCAAACACACAACTGTTTCAGTGCAACAACAGAGTATTATAATCACACAACGTGCCTTCTATGCAAATCGGTTAAACCACCATTTTTGTGTGTTGTCTTCTGGTACACAGTTTGCGTCATCTGCTATTGAGGATGAAGATGCCACGCCGGGCCTGAAATTTCATTTTTGAGAGGGCAAGACTATGTGTATTTTCATCTTTCAAACGGCACTTCCATTGGAAAATCCTTTAAAGTCTATGGGGAAACTTTTGGAGGGGCACCAAGGCCGAGGCCAGGAGCAACATAGGCCATTGCCAACAAGTAATTCCAGGCCTGCCACGCTACATGGCTGTGTTTGAAAATTCTCTATGTGTGGTGTGGTAATGTGGATACAGAGTAAGCTACAGCAAGTAACCTGCATATAAAGGTCAGCTATGATGTGAAGCTGTAATCAATTGTGATTCGAGTTGAAATTAGTAAGTAAAAAACAAAACAGTTCATTCAGAAACCAATGCTTTTACTGTATCATATCAGTCATCAACACTGGCCCAAATTGTTTATTTACAAGCCTTTTTAATGACTGCATGAACGAATCAATATCTTCAGTTATGGCTATTAGGTACAGCCTCGCTACCATGGGCAGCGCTCCGCACCGATACCTCTCGTCACTAACCCCTGGAAGGGAAGCACTGAAAAAAATTGCTGATTTGCCATACATGTAAGTGACTGCTCTGTGCGAACCCTTGTTAAAAATTTTCTAGGGCACTTGCCAGGTGTTTAGTACGTGCGAGTCAAAATGCACATACTTTTACGCATAGCACACTTCAAATGAATTGTGTTTTTACATGGTCACCCTAAACTGCATACATTGTATACCCTTAAAGGAACATTACAGAATTGGTAAGAAAAAAAAACTTGTAAAATATACTTTTGATCACAGATTTACATAAAGCTTACACGGTCTAATGATGATGATAGTAGAAAACTCTTCTTGAAATATTTCTGTCAGAAATGTCATATTTGATGAGAAATGAATAATTAATTTTCCGATTGGAGTTTAACGCTCAGTGAGCGTTTTATTCATTTGTTGAATATATATGATTTCATGCAAATGTGTAATCGGTTTTTCACTATTTTCTCGTGACCCAGATGGCCAATCGATCTCAAACTTCTACAGGTTTGTCAGTTTATGTATATGGTGGATTACATAAAGTGCTTACACTGCCAGCAACTGTTTTGTTAGAAAAACCACTTCTGTAATGTTCCTTTAAGTTTATCACAAGTTCAAAATAGAATGATAGGAGACCAGTTGCTCTATGACTTGATGCGTAGTCTGTAACACACAATGGATCAACTACAGGACTATAATAAGTCACACTTCCAGGGGTTACTATCGAGCAATAACAATACAATCTGCTAAAGTTTGAAGAACACCATGTACATGAACGATCTCTCTCTCTACATGGGCCCAATTTCATAGAGCTGCTAAGCACAACAATTTGCTTAGCATGAAATTTCTTCATTGATAAAAACAGGATTACCAACCAAATTTCCACGTGATTTTCAGGATAAGCAAACAACAGCTGAATACCAGTAACAAGCAATATGCAACACATGGAAATTTGGTTGGTAACCCTGTTTTTATCAATGAAGAAATGTCATGCTAAGCAAATTGTTGTGCTTAGCAGCTCTACGAAATTGGGCCCAGCTCTGGTGGTTTTCTCTGAAAAGAAACTGGTGGTGTAACAGCTTGCAATTTTTTGATAATGCTTTCATTGTCCAAAGGAGAAGGCAGGCCTTAAATTTTGCCACGGCACCACAGCTGTGGGTGCCCTTAAAACCTTCAATACAAAATCCAGTTTTCCTCATTGGGTGCCCTTCATTATGGGGAAATTGCAGTGCCCTTTTGAACACGACGTTCGAGGCTTGAGAAGGCGTTCTCCTACGATGGAAATTGTGAGGACCCCCACATGTCAAGAAGTGTCCCTTTCACAGGTTCAGTTTTTGCCATGTTGTGTAACTCGGTAAATATCCAGTTATTGCTGACGAGCCAAAACAGAGTAGTCAAAAGTCTAGCTATACAAGAGTGTGTTGTTATGCTAAATGAAAAACAAACAGTGCTTGAAAACATTATTAATGTAACAACTCACTCAAATTCGCCATCGTTATTTGGTTAGTTTTAAAAAATTAGAAAAACGGAAATGATTTTCCACTACAGGTAAGTTTGTGCACAGATGCTGCTGTAGTGCAGACGCAGTTAAAACTTACCCATCGATCACTAGAATTTGCAAACAAAGTAGAAAAAGCAGAGCAAGCATAAACAGAAAGAAAACAGGTGTATAAGGAACACAGTAAAGCATGCAAAGTTTGGCCCCCCAAAAAGAGGGGTAAAACAGGGGCCTACGAATTGAGAGAAAAACACCCTGGAACCACTGTGTTATTAAGTACACAGTGTGTCACATTAAACCAGTAACAATGCAGGCACAAATCTGAAGAACATTTGAAGGTTTTTCTATTGGTTGGAAAAACAACACACTTTTTTTTTAGGGCAGTCTTAATGAAATGATGGCAATCACCCGATTTGGTGCACAGAATGGTCACCATCGGTTGCCCAAGGTTTTCACCATTTTGGTTTTCACCATTTTATAGGTAATACAGTTAGCCACCCCCCCCCCCCCCAATTGTGATGTGATCAAGCTATATGAGTCTTTTGTCGACCCTTGTCAATTTGTTTGTATCTATTTGAAAGAAGTACAATCTCAGCTTTAAGGATATGAAAACCCCGTGTTAATACCACCTTTGGTTTAAAAGTTATGGAAGTCGAAACACCAAGATATGTATAGAGATGTAGACTCCTGTCAACCTATTTTGGCCTGTTATTCAATACTGCATTTACCGACAAACGACTCATTTAGCTTGATCGCATCACAATTGATCTTGTTAGACCATGTTTTATTTTGGTGTTTCTTCATCTTAATCTGCTGTAGATAATAAGCTTGGGCGATATCCCTTTTTCTCAGCCACGATATATCGTCGAGAATACATCGCGATATTCGATATTATCGCGATTAATTTTTGATGATGTCATTCTTCTACAAGTCTCACGGTGTGAGTTGTGGCTGTGAATGACTTATCACTTATACTGTTGTTCCAATCATCTATTCTTCGGGTTTTACTCTAAACCTATGGTATGAAAACCTGGGCCTATTACTTACACACATTTAATGTGTTAACTGCGCATGACAGACTGTTCTTTATGTGTGCATAACTAATTAGATTACGCTACTAGCACGTCCGCAACACGTGATAACGCACGTGATAACACCCGTCTGTGTGAGACCGCCTGACCGCTAAGGCTTTGATGTTGGTTTTTTCGAAGACTAAACCCCGTCGGATCGGATCTGTTTGGGAATCTTGCGGTTGCGGTCTGTGACTTGCAACTCTTTGTTGCAGCAAATCGTCTCAACTAGGAGATTTATTGTTGCAATTATCGTCTCGACAAGGAGATTTATTGTTGCAAGATCGTCTCGGCTAGGAAATACATCGCGATACTTAACGATATCGCGATTTACCGGTATCACGATTAAAAATAACATGACCCGATATCATAATCGTTTCAGAATTAGTATCGCGATATTCGATAATATCGTGGTATCGCCCAAGCTTAGTAGATAATATCAACACAATTTTAAATTACACATGGTCTCTGACCCAACTGACCCCCCCCCCCTCCCCATTGTACTCTTTGTTTTATCATGATAATGTTGACAATTTTAGACAGTGCCCAACAATTCCATAGAATAAGTCTAAACACCAAAGGGTGAAGTCATTATAAAGCTAAACAATGACAACAAAAACACACACAAAAATGTAGGTCAAGATTCACTAATGTCAGTGTGCGCGTGATCACGTGACACGCTCGCCCCTTTCCTATGTAACAATACGATCAATAAGATCATCTCACTTTTTAGGTTTCACGAAGAGGCACGTATCTTTGACTAATTACTTTGGCATTTAGCCAATTTACATTTAAACGTTCACAGAATCATATGAGCAGTCTTAAACTGCAAAACCGTCGCTTTAGTATTGCAGATTTGTAGTTTTAAGCCAAGCCAAGTGTAAAATGTAAACCTCATTCAAGCGTTTGGACATGAGTGGCTCTTTGTGAAAATGGTGAGCATGTGTGCTAATATCCGGATGAGTTCATTCCTGTTTTGTGGCAGCAGGATGCGCTTTACTTGTCCTGAATAGTCCAAAAAACAAAACAACCATGTCTGTTTGTGACTTACTGTTAGGATTCTTGATGTTGTTCAAGTAGGGAACATTCTTCTTGGCTACCAGGCACGGCCTCTGCGATGTACTGATATCATGGAATCAAAACAAAACAAGCTTTTAGTTTGGTTTGATGCATTATAAGAAAATTTGACACAAGTACAATCCTTTCCTCTAGGTAGATACCTGAAATTACACTCTACAGACTGTGCAAGTCTCGCACATATTCCAACATTGTGAGTTGTTAAAGTGCGCGAGTTTGTTTCCTCCACGAGTTAAATCAATGTACGAGGGACCAAAGTGGTCCTAAAAATGTTTGAATATGCACGAGACTTGCACGGTCTTTCAAGCTAGACTCTGTGGGATATACAAGAATCTGTGTGCGAGTTATTCAAAAACAACCATCGACAGAATATCATTGCTCGGTGAAATCTGGCTCTTCAATTTCACTTGGATTCACCTCGTGAAATGGAACAGTCCAGATGCATCAAATATTTTGTGAGTGGGATGCCAAAGTGGTCAGACAACTAGTAATGTAAGGCAAAGGTCATAGTACAAAGACCAGTTACATCAAAATCAAGGGACTTCGGCTACAGATTCAAAGGCTGATAGCTGCAGCAACAACATTGAGGAATTGGACTTTTCGTTTTTTTTCCGGTCATAGCAACTGATGAAGCCAATAGTTCAGTCAAGGGTAACACTGTTGGTGGCTCTTATGCATGGTGGCTCTTATTACAGCAATGGCCTTTACAGAATTTAAAGCCTGTATGTATGTCCGTACAAAACATTGTGAGTAACGGCTCCCTCTGAAGTAACGTAGTTTTTGAGAAAGAAGTAATTTATTTGAATTGATTTCGAGACCTCACGCGTGAGGTCTCGAAATCAAGCATCTGAAAGCACACAAACTCGTGTGACAAGGGTGTTTTTTCTTCCATTATTATCTCGCAACTTCGACAACCAATTGAGTTCACATTTTCACAGGTTTGTTATTTTGTGCATATGTTGAGATACACCAAGTGAGAAAACTGGTCTTTGACAATTACCAAAGGTGTCCCTCCAGTGTCTTTAAGGAATTTATCCTTGAAACATACATCTCTGGACTTGTCTTTCAGACTTACAAGAAGTGTTGTAATGATTTTGCTGAAATGCATGAATGATGAACCAGTGTTGTTGTTGGTGTTTTTTGGGGGGTGAGAAATTACACACGATACACATATGCCAACTTTGAAGCCAGAAGGAGCCAAAACCTTGTGCGTGCAGCAGGTGTGGGCAGATTTGATGTATTGACTTACCAAGAGGATAAATGCAATTTTGATTTTGATAAGTGATGCATAGATAATATCTTTTAATGACAGCATCAAAGTATAAACCTGACTGAATTATTCATAGACTTACTCAATCTGAGGGAGACCGATGTGTTTGTAGTGTTTCCAAGCATCTAAGAAAGCACCCGCCAGACGGTAGTTAGAAGTGTAATACTCAAGAACCTTAAACAAGTATGGATCCTGTCGGCACCTTCAAAAAGATAAAGAAAAGAAACAATATCTCAGACACAGTGAACTTGGACCCTATATTAAGCAAGTTTGAAACAGCAATTAGGGCAAGAAAGCTGTGGGCTAGTCAAACTTGGCCATTAGCCATGGGGGCTAGTCAAGTTTGGCTCTTACATGTAGGTAACATGGCAAGTAAGTCAGACTTGACTCTTTGGTAGCCTAGTGGGCTAGTCATATTTGGCTCTGAGGTACATTGTAACCCAGCAGACTCTGTTCAAACTTAGCTCTTAGGTAGCCTTGAGGGATAGTCATACTTGGCTCCTAGGTAGCCTGGTGGGCTAGTCATACTTGGCTCTTAGGTAGCCCGGCGGGCTATGGTAAAACTTGGCTTTTAGGAAGTCCAGCAGGCTAGTCATACTTGGCTCTTAGGTAGCCTGGCGGGCTAGTCATACTTGGCTCTTAGGTAGCCTAGAGAGCTGGTCATACCTGGCTTAGGTAGAAAAAAATGGATGTACACCACTGGGAAACGAGCTTGTGTAGCTCAGAGAACATTGTCTGCTGCCACCTATTGAAAAGCTAACATCCTATATTGAGCACAGTGTACCTTGAACTAAAACAAATTCAAGTCTGAACTAGCCTGACCCAAGTCCAGTACTTACTTGTTCAAGAGCTCCCTCTCCGCTTTATGATTGAAGCTCAGGTAGCCCAGTGCAATGGCGGCTGACCCCCTAACTTGCTCATCTTCTGACAGCATGAAACTACAGAGCTGATGGATTGCGTTGATAGATATGATTGCAGCTGGGACACCTGATGGTTAAAAAATACATACGATCTCGGTCTCGGATCAACTATTCTCAGTCTCGGATCAACTAGTCTCGGTCTCGGATCAACTAGTCTCGGTCTCAGATCAACTAGTCTCGGTCTCGGATCAACTAGTCCCGGTCTCGGATCAACTAGTCTCGGTCTCGGATCAACTAGTCTCGGTCTCGGATCAACTAGTCTCGGTCTCGGATCAACTATTCTCTGTCTCGGATCAACTAGTCTCGGTCTCGGATCAACTAGTCTCGGTCTCGAATCAACTAGTCTCGGTCTCGGATCAACTAGTCTCGGTCTCGGATCAACTAGTCTCGGTCTCGGATCAACTAGTCTCGATCTCGGATCAACTAGTCTCGGTCTCGGATACAAAACGCATCCTCTTACCCTCTCGCAAGCCAACTTGCGTAGCAATAGTCTAGTCATTATTCAACACACATAAACAACACATTCGGAGAGCAAGTTTTCAAGCTGAAACCCCCCATTAAAGGCAGCCTGGTTAACTTTTGGTAATTGTCAAAGACCAGTACATTTATCCTCACTTGATGTATCCCAACATGTGTACGCATAAAATAACAAACCTGCGAAAATTTTGGCTCCATTGGTAACAGAAGTTGCAAGAAAATAATGAAGGGAAAAAAAACACCATTGTCGCATAGAATTGTGTGCTTTCATATGCCTGAGGTTGAAAGGCTTCATACCTGAAGCCTGTCTCAGACTCAAATTTTGAGATGAAAAATTTTACTTCAAAGGGGCTCGTTTCTTACAATGTTGACAGCTCCTCCAGTGCTTTTTAATACCAAGTAAGTTCGTACGATCATTAACACGTTGACTGCCGACTACGAGTATATTCGTACTTACATGTGTAACGGATTCTGCCACTACGAGTATACTCGTAGAGAATGAAAGGGCTTTGAATTGTTATTTAAATCGATGGCATCACTGAGCACGCAACACATACGCTTCTGGCAGTGGTGAGGACATGGCATCCTTACAATGTGTATGTTCAATTTTGGGGGGTATAGTACCTATTTGGTATGCGCGCATGCACACTGCACTTGGCAAATGGGAACGCCCTACGAATATATGACCGGCAGTCAGCGTGTTAACTTGTGGACTAACTACCGAAAGTACACCCTGCCTGTCACTGAGGCACCACACCATGTAGACTTACCAGCTCTTGTGTGTGCCAATCTAGCAAGACAGTCGGCCGCCAGTGCTTGGATGGATTCATTTTTGGACGTTTCTAGGAGATCAACGATGAGTTTGATGCCTACTGCTGAGGATGAAGCTTGCTCTTCATCTGGGACGATACGAGCCAGAACTACAACCTTGGGGTCGAGAAAAAAATAATGAGTTTTCATGAAAATAGCGATGCAAAGAAGAACGATAAAAACAGAAACAAGATATTTAAATTAAACTGTGTTGTTGTAGGCAATTATCATGAGGTGGGTTTTGAGGGAAGTTTTGAAGGAGTTGAGGGATGAAATAGAGCGAATGTTATGAGGAAGATTGTTCCAAAGACGAGGGGTAGAATTTCATTACCTGGAAGGCGGCATTACACCTGTAGAACTCATCATCCGACTCCAGGAACGGGACAAAACAATGGTAGCGCACTCCACCAGAGTCGGCGATCTCGTGCTGCTGGGTGGTGTTGTTGAAAGCGAAGGCGGCCAGTGCAGAGCCGGCGAGCAACCTCACCAGGTCATCCTTGGAGTACAGGAGACGGAGAATGTGTACAAAGTTGAAGTCCATGTTGTCAGCAATGTCATTCATCACGTCAGGGTTGCCTGCAATGTTGCAAAGTGACAGCTCAAAATATATAACATATATAAAAAAGTCAAATAAATGAACTCTTCTTTTCAATTGTTTTTTACCACGGCCAATTTTTACGTTATATTTATACAGAAACACAGCTTGGGCAGAAAATTGTAAAGAAGTTTGCAGGGTCAATGTCCTGTACCCATGGTAAATCATTGTACTATACCCATGTCAAACCAATTTACTACACCCAATAGCAACCAATGTACTATACCCATAGCATTTTTTAAGCAGCCAGTCACTGCCAGTGTGCTAAACCCATGGGGCAACAAGTGTACTTTACCCATAGCAACCATGTGTACTAGTGTACTGTACCCGCAGCAATAGCAGCTTCTTGGTACCAGACATCTTGACACAACGTTATAAACAAAATAGACCGCTTTTACTCGAGCTATGGTTAAAACTTTGACTCCCTGGGTGATCTGCAGCCCATTCTATTTTCCCTCAGCTTCACCAATAGGGAAAATAAAATCAGGCCTGTATGCTTCGTTCTAGAAAGGGAAAGGGCACCAAGGCATTCTCTCCTCGGTAAAGGGCACCCTATGAGGAAATTGTAAATTTCTATTGGAGCATTTCAAGGGCACCAAGGCAATGGCCAAGGGGCATCGAGGCAATCGCCTCCATTGCCTTCGTGAAGTATGAGGCCTGTAAAATGCACCGCGCTGATCACTTGGGACCCATAGTTTTAACCATAGCGCTCAAAGCAGTCAATATTTGTACACTACAGGACTTCCTCATTCTTCTTATTCACCCAGGAGGAAGTGAATGAAATCCCAATGCATGTAAGGTCAAGGACAAGTAACCACAGGTTGTTGTATGATGTGGTATTGTCAGGGCCTTCATGGCCTTAGGGTGGACATGTAAGTAGGTACTCCAAAGAATTGGCATTTTCAAGGTTCCAAATACCAAACTGGATCACACCCTCAATACAGAACCTTAACAGGGCAGTTGACCTTGCAACCAAACAAGTTGGTGGTTTTTAATGCAGTGTTTTCCCTATGATATACACCATTTTTTGAAGATTTGTACTACAAACATCTTTTCAGACAAGAACGATCGTGGTGGCCATGGTCTTGCAAAAGAGATCTGGTCCAACACTTACACTGTGGTCTGGCGGAGTTTTTCTTTTGATTTCAACATGTTCAAGCTCTGATCTCAACAGTGACTTTCATTGTTTTTTTTTAACTAATTAGTAGATTGAAGTCTATTTTTGTAAAACAAACACAGCACCAGTTACAAATGTTCTTCCAGACTATGATAAATTTGTGACTGGAGTGGATCCTCATACCCCCCCCCCCCGCAAAAAAAGTTTCCAATCAGCCCAAGAGAAAGGATTGCCCAAGGAACAACATCCACTTAGAACCCCTTCCATGTATCAACAAGACTTTTACCTCCAAGCCCCTGATGACAAAAGACAAGACTGATAGTGGACATTTCCATACAACTGTGCTAAAAACCCTGCCCCCTGATACCTCATTATATAACCCACTTGTCCTTCTACTTGACGAAGAGGTCTTTAGAATTCCTCAAAAATGTTAGCTTGGTAAACAAAGCTGTAACCCCCAGCAGTCAAACAGACTTTGTCCAGACTTTTGTTGTTGGAAATGGTAAAAAAACTGTTGCCATTCGTTAATTGTAAGTCATTATTCATTAAATGATCAAGATAAAGCCATGGTTTGGGTACACTCTGGGATTAATCTACTGCTGTGGGCTGAATGTGCCCCCAATCTACTTGAGGGTTACCATGGCTTGGATCATCCTTCCACTGTGCTTGGATACACTTTACAGTTGAATAATGCTCAACAATGCCAATCACCCCTACCCCCTGAGGCTAACACTATTGTGTTACTAAAGGATTGTCACAACGTGGCACTAATTGACGTATGGGGAAACTATGCCACAATTCGCCAACTGAAGTGTAGGACAACTTCCGACATTCTTAAGATTATCAAAGTATATTTGAAGGTGTAAAAAAAAAAAAACGAAATACCCAAACCCGTCAAAACTAAACTGCATCTATTGTTTGATTCTGTCTTATTGTGTACAGCAATGTTAGATTGATGACTGCACCAAGACCCTATTCCATAGAGCTGCTTTTATAAGCAAAAAAAATATGACCTTCTGCTAAGAAAAAAATAAGCAGGATTCCAGTCACATACATGTATGGCTTGTAACCCTAATGTTAAGCAAAATTTTGTTGTGCCTCAAGCTACAATGTACTAACTGAACTTACATGTGTAAAAGGCAGCTCTAAATTGGGCTCAGTAAGCCTATACTGAGCATGTAAAAAAAAACATACTTTGCCTAAGGGAGTATACTAATTCACATAAATATCCCTTAAAAATGTGTAGTTTTTGTTTAATTTTATGACAGAACAGAACAACACAGTCCGCTATTTTTATCTAATCACAATTTTTGACTCAACAGAATGGCAGACCGTGTGTCCTACTAACTGTATCCCAGAGGCGAATTCATGTTGCTTTATCATTGCTCACTAATTACAACACACTGTGGGTGTTTTTTTTTTTAGTGCATTGAACAACTTTTTATAAAGGATTTTAAAAGAGCACTTCCAAACAGCATCATTTGACGAGATTTTAAGGCAATGTGCCCCTTCAAACCTAGATACTGACATTGCACACTCAGATAAAGTATCCCCAAAGGACAGTCTTATCATCATCATCCATCTATTATCAGTATTAGGTTTGAACAAGTTCCGGGCAATGTTGACTCTTCCAATGCTACCATCACATGTTTGATGGCTGTACCTACAAAAATGTGATAGCAAAACAGACTCGTTGGTCACCTGTGATTGTGTTGGGCACCC
The DNA here is from genome assembly GCA_032158295.1 of Pycnopodia helianthoides. Lineage (NCBI taxonomy): Eukaryota > Metazoa > Echinodermata > Asteroidea > Forcipulatida > Asteriidae > Pycnopodia > Pycnopodia helianthoides. The sequence goes on along the minus strand of CM063246.1, from coordinate 19,555,229 downwards.
TGTGCAATACTTGAACAGCACGATCGATACAATTTATTACATGTAATCCGATGCTACAGAAAATGTTATGCACCGTTATCAGTAGACATTTTTAATCATTTATGATCATAGATTAGAAAGCAAACTACATTTCATGGTGATTTGTTTTGTAATGGACACCAAAATTCCAGTGGATTTGTTTTCTGAACAAATAAAGATTTTTATCTTCAGGGATTATCAACGCGCTGAGGAGGAAAACATTTTATTTTATTTTAAAAGGAAGGCAAAAGTTCCATTGGTTAAAGGAACATTACAGAATTGGTAAGAAAAGAACTTTTTTTTTAATACCAACGTGAAGTGGTCAAGAGTGATATCTTTAAGATCACTCTCTTTTTTTTTGTAGCTCTTTGTAAAGTTGAAATTTCTATACCTACCGACTGAGCAGCAGCCAAGTGTAAGTGCTGATTCAACTCTGATGAGCTCATTACGGGAGTGGACCATCAGAGCAACAAGGTATCGGATTCCCCTGGAGTTCAGAACCGTCTCTTGATTCTCCTTGTGTGGAATGTAACCGATCCCGACACACAAGTGCCTCAGAGCACGTATCGAACTTAAGACAATGTGCTCCTTCGGCGAGCGGAGAAGGCGCACTAGAGGCTGGACGCCGTTCGCCTGCGCGATGACGTTTTGCTTGTTGTGCGGTCCCCGTGCGAGAACCGCAAGTCCTTCCGCTCCGATGTAATGCAGGATGTCAAACTCGACCTGCGCATTCAGAAAGTCAATCAGCTGCACAACTCCAATCATTCCCGCCATCGTGCGTTGCTCGTCAACATTTTCTCCGGCTAACGCCCACAGAGCACTGGCCGTACAAACTTGGACTTTGGGGACGCTGCTCCTCTTCAAGAGCGTCATCAATGGGATGACTCCACCCTCTTCCAGGATGATCTTTTGTGTGTGGGGATTGTCTTTGGCTAGTAAATGGATTGCTGTAATAGCGCTCAGTTGCAGTTCTCTATTCTTTGCGCTTGCGAGGGTGATCAGAGCAGAGGATCCACCCTCGTCCACGAAGCTGTCCTGATTGGATTTTTCATCCTGGACAATTTTCTGAACCGCAACGGTGAGGGCCATCAGGAGTGCACGCGGCTGCTTGGTTTCTTTGGATATGCAAGATTCAAACAAACCCACTAATGCTCGCATGCTGTCTGTAGTGGTCCCGACGGTTTGTCGGTGCTCAGGACTAGCAGCCGCGATCTCCGATAGAGTGTCCGTCACTTGAACCAACAGATCCTGATCGCTGCTTGTCTGCCAGATTTTGATCGAAGCGGGGATAGCTCCATGTTGTACCATTTGGTCTACATACTCTCGGACTTTGGACAGGTGGCACAGCATCTTGGCACCGGCTAGTATCAGTTCCCTTGAGCTGCTCTTAAACAGTTCCAGCGACATAGGTATCCCACCTTCTTTCACAATTTGCTCTTTAGCCTTCTGCGATTGTATGATGTTTAGGAGCACTGTGTACATGTACAACTTGGCAGAATTTGACACGAAGGACTTCATGATCTTCATTGTGGACGGAATACACCCCTGGTCGACGACGGCCTCCCAGTTTGGACTGAGTGTACCACCCGGACCAGGTTCAGTCAGTTTGATCAGCATCACTCCTGCCGACTCGGCCTCCTCATCGTTATCAGACGAGGCAAACTTGATTAATCTGTTCCACACGGGTAGATCTGGGTGATCCATCCGGATGAAGTACTCCAGTATCTCCACATTCTGTTTCAAACTCGACAGCTCGATCGCACTCAGATTCTGCGCGTTCACATACCTGAGATCCGAGCCGAGTTCCACCAGACACTGAACAGTGTCCAGCTTACCGCTGTCGACGGCGAGGAGGAGGGGCGTCATGAGGCGGTCGTCATTGGTGGGAAACTCCAGCTGGTCCTCACTTGCTGCTACAAACCTCTGTATGGATTTGATGTAGCCGTGATAGGCTGCGTTGTGAATGTGGCTCCAGCCACGCTCATCCAGGTCGTTCATGATGGCTCGTTCCTTTGCGAACTCGTCTTTGACCGAGTCGCGTCGTTGTCCACTGGAAAACACAAAATCAAAAATGGCTAATTGAATGACAAACCTGTAACTGATGTTAAAACGATGCTTCATATTTAAAGTTCTTTTTGACATGAAAGGGAGTACCCAACATTGGTAAGATTGAAAAAACTAAATGTTTACAGATTTTTACAAAACTTAAAGATGATCATGGTAGAAAGCTTCCCCAGAAATGCTATAGTTTTAGTGAAACCATTGCATGAGACCAAAAACCAATGTTCTAAAACAGTGAAAACATATCATTTTTTCCCCGCTATTTCCATGTGACTGAATGATATGACCGATTGAGCCTAAATTTTCAGGGTTTTTTTTAAATGTAAATATTGATTCACATATTATTACTGATACAAGTAGTTGACAATTAACAAAGTTGTCCACGTACTTTAAAGAGAGTGCTCTTAAAATAATTTAGGCGTTACATGTAGGTCTCTGTGAAATTTGGTTACACTACAAACGCAAAATCTTGTTCATCATGTTCATAATGTAGATTAGGGCGGAAAATGAGCTTAAATTGACTTGTCATGTCTTTTGAGGCAAACTAGTCACTTATTTGTTTGTCAGAAAGGTCAATAATTAACATCTACGACTACCAGTTTAATGGAGGATTTTTTTAAAGCAAATTATAAAGTCCAACTGTCATCATTACATCAAAGAGGGGAATTGTACATGTGACCTTAAAAAGTAGGGGTTGGATTCAGCAATTTTGCACTCATCTTACTTTTTAAAATTATAAATATTTGTATAGGCCTATGTATCTAACATGGTTAGTAACACAACATTATCATTAAAATCTGTAGTCAAAACAAATATATTAAATTACTAAATACTAACTAGCAGTGACTAGACGGTAGACCAGTAAATAAATCATTTCTGATAATAATAATAAATATGATATTATTCATTGAATTGATAATGATCAAATGATTATTTTACACAAAAAAAAAATCGTTTGCCATATAGATAGACCATGTTTTTTAGTCAGTACACGGTGTCTATAGATTAGAAGTGGTAGTACATTTTTTTGAACATACCCAAACAGCGCCATCTTTGCCTTTTTAGACTGAGGAGAGTGAGACTCGATTTCCAACAAGTAATGTAGTTTACTGTGAAGTTTTGGTATCACCCCAGAGCACCGTCATGACTACAACTTCAGTGGGGTTCAAGTCAGTGTCATGATGGTTTCACTGGGGCAGCTCATTTCACTTCAGCACATTACCACGATTACCCCCAAAGTTTCAGTCCCACACAACACACACGAAAGTGTTCAATGCAAAGTCTATGGACAAATGCAAATCTAACCGAGCTCGCTCCTCAGAGTCAGACGAGCCGTCGTTGTTTCATATCTTTTGTTCCCTCTAATCCTGTTCAGCAAGGTAGAAAACACGCTCAATAAAATATACTTCAATACTTACCAAATCAATTATTTAGAACAGGGTGATTATTGGCCGGATTCGATCGATGTTTTGAGAAACAAATCGCCTCGGCCTCGTCTTTGCGGCCATCACAATGTGCATGGATTGTAAGCACACAACCAACCACAGAGATCATTCCATTTCAACTCCGCCCCCTCGTGGTAACGGTACAACTGGTACCCTGACTCTACACATGGTTACACGCGTGATTTATACCGCTATGAATCCGCATTGTGTTTTGGAGGACAGACTACGGCGCTTTGATGAAGTGACATTTCCAGCGTCTCATAGAAACGGATGGAAACTGCCGTCGGGCATTCTATCTTGGGGGTCTCGAAGTCGGGAAATTAAATTCACGTTTTTAATTTCTTTATCAGAAAGGGGGAAAATGTAATAAACCCACCAGTTAGTAGCGTGTTAAGAAAAGTTCTAAGGGTCGTTAAATTAAGTCGCCATTGTAAATGGCAGCCCCCTAGTTCAGTGTCACCTGATTCATGTCTGATTTATTTTATGAACGGTTGGATTTAATTTTGGGGACCAAATTTCAAAGTAGGCTACTTCACCTCGTTTCCGCGAAAACAAGAAAAAAACACCTCATATGTATACTTATTAATAACACGATTTCTACATGTCAAAATAATTACACTGTAACTGAACACAAATTCATTCATTCGTAATCGGCTGCCGGCCAGCGGAGAAGATCAAAGTGCAAAACTATGCTTAGTTCTGACACCGTATGGATGGGGGCGCTGTACAAAATTGCGAGGGGTGCACCAAAACCATAAAATGTTCCAAAACATGTTTGAATATACCAGCCTCTTGAAATCAAATCAAATAAAATTCCTCATAACTAAAAATATTGTTTTTCTTTTCAAGTACTTTTTAGTAGGTAAATGATAGCCGCTGATACTTGACCTAGATGCTCATCCAAACTATATAATAATGTTAGCCTGCAACTATGTTTTTAGGACGATTGTACCATAGAGCTCTATGATTGTACACAGAAAATGGTTGAAAGTCGAAAGCCCCAGGGACCACAATATTGGAGCGTTTACAACAGTCCATAAAAGCCTGACCTTCACTAAAAATTCAGAAAAAGCCACGGGTTTACATTTTATTAAACATATACTGAACAATGACTACGTCATTGGTAATCATTGGCGTATGAGGACTCCTGGGTAAGGGAGGGGGAGGGGCGGGGAGAGTGGGGGTGGATAGTTTGTCCTAAACTCTGTCCAATTTGTATTTCATTTCTTGCTGTGCCAAAATGTTCCTCTCTGTTTTAACGGATTTTTATTTTAAATTATTAAATTATTATTATTTTTTATTGTTCATTTATTTTTAATGTTCCTTTATTTACATCTTTATGTATTTATCATTTATATATATTATTTATTTACTGATTGATTAATCTTTTACTATTTAATTTAATTTAGTTTAATTTAATTTTATTTTAAATGTTTTTAAATTATTTTAAATTTTCTTATTTTAAATGTTGTAACTATTTATTTATTTATTTATTTACGTACTTATTTCATTTTCTGAAAAGCAAATTAGCATGTGCGTTTTGCTATTACTTGGTGGAGTTTTCTCAAAATTAACCCACAGGCCCATTTTCACGTGTTATTATACAAATTAAATACGTCCAATGGGGACACGACTTTAGAGCAAACTCCACCGATAGCAAAATGCACATGCGGACTCAAAGCCCGCAAGTTTGACCTACAAGGGGAAAGGGGTCCAGTTTTAAGCTCTTTTGTCTTGTGTGGTCACTTTGTGATTCTTGCATTATTGAAACTGCAGCAACATGTTTTTAAAGTCAATATATACATTTTCATGGAAAATGAAACATGGTCAGAAATCATTTATCATGTGTATAATAGCATACAGGCAGTGGATACTTTTGGTAATTACTCAAGAAATACATTACAATAAAACTTACTTGGTAAAGAGAACCCGAAAGCTGCTGATAGTGAGAAACGACTCCCTCTGAAGGGATGTAGTTTTTGAGAAAGAGGTAATTTTTCACTACAATATTTGAATCTGAGAAAGGCTTCAGGCATGAAGCCTTTCTCAGGCATTTGAAAGCACACAATTCTATGCAACAAGGGTGTTTTTTCTTTCATTATTTGCTTGCAACTTTGATGACAAATTGAGCCGAAATTGGGCCCTGGTTATGCGCGAGTCAAAGGCCTCCCCCATCCTCGACTGGACTATTCCACCTTGGAGAGGGGGGGGGGGGGGTCAGGTCCCAGAGCTGTGTATGTTTTTGTTTTGTTTTGGAGGGGCTGACAAATATTTTCACTCGTGTACCTCGTGCATAAAATTGTACACCTATTGTACGCCTGCAGACCTATAGACCATGTGAACGTTGTTTACAATAAGTGTGACCTTGTACATTCTTTGAGTATTCTGGCAGGCAAGATACTACACTGGTCCTATGGGAAAGTTGACATTTTGTGTCATAATTTCCACATAAAACCAAGAGTTATGCAAGTAAAAGCTGGACAAGTTTTTAGATGTGCCCCCTTTCATCACATCAAAAGTTGATAATAATTGGACAGTGCAATCTCCATAAAATATAAGATTTTATGCTTTCTTCCATTGAGCTGTGTACAAATCGTGCCTGCAGGAAGTCCAGGCTCTGTGGCTCTTTTGTAAACATGTGATGTCACAGGTCACATCGCCTATAGACCCACTATAGTTATGAACCCTCTGATAAGCCATCTGTTCTTTGTAGCAGGCTTCCAGATGTCTTGCTGACAGCGCAGCCTGGGCTAGGTTCTGGGGTTTCCAACACCCCCCTCCCCCCAACATCCCCACCGATCAAACTTTTTGGGGCTTACTAGTGTACCAGTAACTAATGGGGCCTGCTTCCCGCATTATTGTGTAGTTCATGGGGTTACTCCCTCACTTACAGTTCAACGAAAAAGAAACAAAATCTGTTCAAATAATCACATGTCATGACTGATGAATAACCGCACTCCGCAGCAGTACTTTGTTGGATCAAGGGCACAGACAAACCATCAGTGTAACGTATAGTTCTGTTAAGGTATTCCTTCAAAATTCTTGTATACGTCTTGAAGTCTTATTCGAATGCGTCTTATCTTGCCTAGTGGGATCATACTGAAGAAATTTATTTCCCCCATGCCGACCGCTTGCTGACTTCATCGCTATAACCGACCGCCTCAGTAAGTCATCGACATCCCCAACGAGCGCTTTAAGCGGCGTCGCGTTCGAGAACCGTTTGTACGGCTTGCCGTCGTAGCTCACGAGGAACTTCTCAAAGTTCCAGCGGACATCCGGAGCCCTGGGCGGGAGCAGTTTCCCTCGCAGTGACCTGATGGTGGCCGAGGGCTCGTCACTCCAGCCGGGGAGCCGCTGCTTCAGGTACTCGAAGACCGGGTGGGACCGCGGGCCATTGACTTCGCACTTGCCCATCAGGTGGAACCTCGGGACGAATCCCCGGCCGGGACGGACGTGACACAGGCAGAGTGGGATCTCGTAGTCGTGCCAGGGTTCTTTGCTGCCGAACTGGTTGCAAGGGAAGGCGAGAATGCTCAAGCCGCGAAAGTCGTAGGCGGACACAAACTCGTTCATCTGTCAAAGCAAACATCATGTTCCTAACGATGTCAATCTTTCACTTAAAAACATTGGAGAGTAGGCAGTTTAAGCAATAACTATCCACAATCAAAATAAATCAATTAATTTTTTAACTAGTCATCATTAGGAAAAAAAAAACAATTTAAAAACAAGATTAATGTTTTGGGAGAATGCTCTAAAATGATTATGCCAAGTTATTCGGCGATTTGGTTTCCTTCTTGTACAGCATCGATTTGATGGGGGGAGGTGCAAAATCAAACCCATTCCAAATTTATTTCATCTTAGGTCCATTTTCATAAAGCTGATAATAAATAAGCAGAAAATACTGCTTGACAAATGTCTATGCTGAGCAACTAAAATGAGTGGGGCACCAGTTAGCAGTGCATACTCTATGTAATTTTGGCTGGTAATTTGTTTCTGCTACGTTCTGCGCTTAGCAAGTCTTTGTGCTTACATCACTCACCAGGCTTGATATAAGGCCCTGTTCCCCAAATCAAACCATCATAATGGAGAAATACATATATAGACGTCCCCACCTGTGTGAATTCCCTGGTAGCCTGCTCGTCCCCAGTTGCAACGCACATCACCAGCACCACCCGTCCCTCGAACCGGGAAAACTGCATCATCTTCCCGTTCACATCCTGGGCTGACAGCTCGTGGAACGATCGCACCAGTGAAACCGGAACCAATGAACCGCTGGACACGAAGTAGCCATCTTCATCTTCCAGGGCGGTCCTCGCCGCCGAGTCGTTCACCACGGACTCATGTCGGTTGTGTTTAAGATCTTGCGTAACATTGTTTGCATTTATAGACGATCGCAGTGATTCAACGGCGCCCTTGTTACTCTGGTGACGCTGAACGTTTTTCCCGGCCATTATTACTCTATCCCAGAGTTTACATTCTTCGGTAACATTCTTCATACGACATTTTCAGTTCCACCTGTTCATCAGTTTACTTCGGCCTCCGGACCAAGCTTCAGAATGGAAGACAAACACCGAGCTTCACCAAATTTACCACCGACAAACTTGTGTGTCCATGAATCAGTTACACATCATCCAACAGATTCATATAAGAACCAATGACTAACCCTTAGTTGTTGTTTTTTTATAATGAGAGGGCACTGTACACAAAAGACTGGGCCGTTTTTCAAATTAGCTCATCACGAATAAATCATGTTGAAAAAACTGTATGAGATCTTGAAGTTGTTGTATCGAGTATATTCCAGAGGTCAAGATAGCGCACTTCATGTGCATGCAGTGCACGCCGTACATAAAATGCACCCGTTCCAACAGCTATTCTGTAACTATAATGTGTGTCCTGGCTAGCAACTGCTTATTATCTCGACTGAGATTGTGTACAGTTAGCAACCCTATCACGGAGCCAAATATGGAATGTCTGTATAACCATGCAGAGCGTGGCCCCTGGCTGGAAAAGTCAATATTGAGTTTGGAATAACATCAATAATTAAACCAATATAGAAGCTGTGGGGTATTGTTTGGGGAGCGTTCAAGTGCACCACTTATACGAGGCAATCTGTTCTTTACCGGATTTTCATTCAGTCTGACTTGAAACATAATTGATTGCATAACATAACCAACGAGAAACATTAACCCTGTTAGATATAAAGATTTTTTTTAATGTAGATTACGAAATAAAAATGGAACGTCAAGCTGTTCAACTATAAGATTTTATCAAATAAATTAAACGTTTTACCTAAGAAGACAAAAATAGAAACAACCTACAAAAGGTTTCACACGATTTTGTGTGTACAGCACTAAGTTTAAAACTGTGTCCTTTACACGTCACGAGAATCGTCGTTAATTCTTCATCAGTCACTGGTTCTGGAAATGCCCTAATTGTGGCTGTGAAAACAAAGAACTACAACATCCCGTATTAAACGACTCCAAATGAGGCATGATGAGAACAACGAGGCAATTTTATGCACCTGTCTCTCCACGTGATTGTCGAGGGTTACCAAGAATTCTAAGATAATGGCATCAAACTTTATCAAGGGACGTATTGCAAAGAAATGAAAACTCAAGGGTCCCATGAGAAATGAGTACAACGTGTAATTATTATTGAGTAAGTTCATTTGGCAATGTTGTCGAGAGTGGGATACAGTATCCCAGCTCGCAGTTCAGATAGGAACGCCCCGTGGTTCTTGTGGACCTCGCCCCAGCACTCCTGCCGGCTCACCGTCTCCATCCAGTCGACAACACGCGGCCAGAGACGGAGCGAGAACCCCAGCCACTCGGACTGCAGGATAACCGTAGCCACCGCAGAGTCGGCGAGCGTCAGCGAATCACCGCAGAGGAATTTAGTCGATGCCAGGTAGCGTTTTTCCAGGCGCTCGAGGTATTTTGAGAGTTGTCTGATGCCCGTCTCGATGAGTGCCTCGTTGGCAGGTTCGGGTTGTAGTTGAAATTCTTCGAACACCTGAGGGTAGGCGCACCGGTACCCTACTATTCTGAAATAAGTGAAAAATGCACAAAAACCAACAACAACAATTAGGCAAAACATATGAAATGGAAAGGATTGCAGGTTATCGGCAGGTCTGGTGGCAATTCTTCTTTGTAGGAACTGATTTGAAATGCATCTTTAAGGAAAATAAACCCTTTGCAATGGCGGAAATTAAAGAAATTCAGAAAATAAATCGGCTAGTCGAGAGTTTGTAAAACAAAACAACACAAGTTAGTGATCATTATTGTGTACGCTGGGTTTCTATAATAAACCAATGTTGGAAAAGATTACTGTTTTATTGTATGGTTGGCCAAATACTACAAAAAACACAATAATATGTGTTATCCATTATTCTCTTAATATGCTAATAAATTTCAAATGTAAAGTTTGATTTTGTTTTTTTATAAAACCTTATTGTTACGCCATTTGAAAAGTGAACGATGCTTCCACATCAGATTACCTATGTAAATCGTTATGTGCCCAAGCGATCACAGACTCCACCATCATTCGTTCCGCTACCGTCATACCGTACCCCTTGTAGTTTGTGTAGCGAGTCGAAAGATACCGTAAAATGGCCGGCCTGCATACATTATAATAACAGGGGTAAAAGTAGCCTCTTTGTGTTATTAATGATTTCAATTGTTTCCTTGTATGATAAGCCAATGACAGTAGAAGTTGCAACAGAGACATCGTTAAAGGCACAGTACACGTTTGGTGATGACTCTGAAGGCAATCAAAACTTACTTGGTAAGAAGTACAGCACCTTTGGGTATAGTATAATGAATTTTGAGAAACTTTTAACTTCGAATATATGTCACTTTTTATTCCCCAAAATTTGAATCTGAGAAGGGTTTCTGTCAGAAACGCTTTTCAGACTGTGTATTCCTATGAAGAATATTCTTTCCTGCTTGGAAATATTCGCTCCGGTTTTTCGGTGATATCTCAAAAACGCGAACACCTTTTGAAGTGAAATTTTCACAGGTTAGTTTTATTGTATTACCTACATTTATATAGGATTAAAACAATCAGTAGGCTCCAATTACCGTATATATGCAGCACCTTCAAATAGAGAGTGAAAAACAGCAGCAAAAGAGCAGAAGAGTTTCCCGTAAAACTAGCATTGTATATTGATACACCCACCAGTATGTCAGCCCTCTGATGGTGCGCTAGTATAGTCTGGTCACGGAGATACCCGTCACTGTTAATTAAGAATCGAGACGGCCGTACGCAGTGATAGTATCAATTAAAACCCTCCAGCGAGGGACTAGGACCTAATTTCATAGAGCTGCTTAAGCAGCAGGATACCAGTCACAAATTGTACATTTTTTTGTGACATGGTAGTTTGGCTGTGTTTAGCTACTTTTTGTGATTCAGCAGCTCTATTATGAAACTGGGCCCTGTTTGGTTGCAACGCCCCCGGCGGTACGTTGTCAGCACATATTTCTCAGCTTTTTCCGTGGGTCTAGAGGAGTTTGTTTTTGCTTTTTTTTTTCAACGATTTGTTTCAGTGTCAGTGCATTAATTGTTTACAAGTTTATCTTTTTGGCTTAATTTTCATCAACCATTGACAATTGACGCACCGATTTCGTACAAGAAGGATGCTGACACTAGTTTTGTCCTGCCCCTCCTATTCTCTGTCTCGTGTTGACTGACACCCCCCTTTCGGATGTGTGGCATGGTCCAGCTGAGGATATCATGGCATATGAGCTGACCAGTGTGTACGACGTGGTTAAGACAATGGAAACATTAAAATATGCCCACATGTGGTGACAGCGGCCCTCGGTGCAGGCGTATTGCGTCCTGACATCTTTATTATCGAACATAGAGTAAAAACCCTACCCTTCAAAGACGGTTACTTCTCCGTCAACCAGTATTGGGACGTCCTGGTGCGGAAGACTGCTGGGTAGTTCAGGCCTCCGTCCATTGGAATCCACTGGAGCAGCTGGATCGATGTCCACCAAGGCATATGGAATCTTGTTCTGTATGTCAAATTTTATTCAATTGCTCATTTTCAAATTCATCCTCTTCAATTGTTCAAAAGCGTATCATATCTCACAAAACAACAACAAACATCCCAAACAAACAAAAACAAAAACACCCCATCAAACAAACAAACAAACAAGCAAGCAAGCAAGAGAGCGAGCGAGCGAGCAAACAAGCAAGCAGACAGGCAGACAGGCAAGCAAGCAAGCAGGCAGGCAAGCAGTCTGCAAGCAAGCAAGCAGGCAGGCAGGCAAGCAAGCAAGCAAGCAGGCAGGCAGGCAAGCAAGCAAGCAAGCAGGCAGGCAGGCAGGGCAAGCAAGCAAACGAGCAAGTAGGCAGGCAGGTAGGCAGGCAGGCAGGCAAACAAGTAAGCAGGCAGGCAGCCAAGCAAGCAAGCAGTCAAACAAGCAAGCAATCAAGCAAGCAAGTAGGCAAGCAAGCAATCAGGCAAGCAAGCAACATGTAAGCAAGCAAGCAAGCAATTAAGCAAGCAAGCCATTAAGCAAGCAAAGGAAATGGGGATATAGTACTCGCTCAAAGATCAACCTAAACAGAATCATCTGGTCATAGCTGAAGAGGCACACAGAGCTAATCCCTTTGAGAATTATTTCAATCAGTCAAAACAGATGTAATTAACATCGTTTTGCAAAGCAAAAACGCCTAACTTGAACTATAGTTTGAAAAGCACACATTGAAATTTTACGCCAGAGGGGCCTGACGGGCGCCCAATTTCCTTTTTGTTCACGTTTAAATTGAACTTTCGACTGATTGTATCAATTTGAAAGAATAAGAAAGCTTATACATAGCGAATTAGATATGATTTCCCACCTAAACTGCCACAGTGATTGATTATGATTATACCGGTACACAACCTGACACATGCGGGTCCGGGGGGGGGCGGTATGAATGGCTGTATTTTTGCAAAAACCTTCACTTTCACTGATGCCCTCTCTATACATATCGTTCAAACGATGACCAATTTTAGACGGAGTTATCACGTTATTCATCACCAAACTTGCCCCTTATTTATTTAGCATACAAACTGGTGTCTATATCAAATTGATTCCTTAGGCTTCACATTCTTTGCCCGTGTCCTAGTTGCTCAGACTGACGACGTTGGTCTACTAATCATTTGGCCTACAAGACTGAAAGGAGAATTGATTATTAAGTAAATATTTGGTAGCGAAGACGGAGTGATTTCTCCTGAACAACAAGTGCACCATGAATCAATGATACGGTGCATGAACACAATATTGTAAAGATGGCAAACATTTCGCCGTTGTATAAAAGCTATATCAAGCATGGCAGTCAGTAGACAACGGTGAGGCCATCTCCATTGTGTGTCATAATGGAACCGCCAATTCACATAAAGGGTCGGCCTTGATTTCACCACAAACAGTATTAAGAGAAATGACAGGACAATAGTGTAAATTCTATTTAGAAAAAGTGGCCAAGTATTCAGCATGCAATATTTATTCTATGTTCACAGAAGGAAAAAAGACAAAATAAGGTTTTTGAATATAGTGCAATAAATGACAAAGTTTATAATAAATTCAAAGTTTAAATTCTGACGTGACATATTTGTATGTATCCAAGTGTCTGATTCACCATATTGCGCGTGCTTTATGATTCAAATAAGAGCTAGAGTAAAAATGGGCAAGCACAGCCACTGCCCACTCAATGCACGCTACAGATGGATGACTCGTACTACAAAATGCTTTTAAAAACACATGATTGTCTGGGTAATGGTTTAAGCATGAGATTGAGAAATTAAGACACTTCGTCCATTTTAGCCAGAATTCTACTTGAATCCGTTTATCAATCGAAAGGACTGTGAAACATATTGAGACGGTCCTTACCTGTGCTAGATACAACCAGACAGCCCTGCAGGGCGGTGACAACCGTATCAAATACAAAGTGACTGGTTTGTTCCCAGATAGAGAAGTACGGTTTGGGTCGTCACCAACAGCCGCCCCTGCAGATGAGATCGGTGTCGACCGAAGCCTTCTGAACACCGAGTCCATTGCGAGTGTCTCCCAGTTCGGAACAGGCACCACTAGAATGGAATAAATGGTCGGAGCAATCAGTCCATGTACATTCAAGGTTCAACTGCCCATTGACTCATTCACAAGCACGCGAAGAACGTTCTGTTTTATCTTTGAAGTACACAGAGTAAGAAACTCGGATTGATGAGTGGTTCAGGGTCTCCCTTAATTAAGCGATGGCTCAGTACAAGTCCTTTCTGTAACACGTCCACCGATTTTGTTCCTTCAACGTGGCACTGCATGGTGGAGTCATGTACATGTACGTGGGAGGTTGCTAGGTTTGTGTCTCAACGCATAATGATGCAAGGACTATGACAACTTTGTTCTCGCCTCGTAGTTGCGACGTTTATCAGCAAACAGCACTACTCCAAGAATTCGGGCTCGTCGCCTTTAACCTCAGTCGATGCGATTCTGAGAGAACTTCGCTTTTCTCACGTTAAACTGATTTAAGCCTTTGTTTTGTTATTGTAGAGTACCATCTGCGCATGGTTCGCGTAAGGGTCAGATCCACAGATCAACTACGTGACACAGAATCAGTGACATGCTTTCTTGTTCACAATCTCAAAGTTCGCCTTGATCTTTGCAAACTCGAGTCAGCCCACTGATCAAGCGACACTTAATGTTTTCTTTTTCCTTTTAACTTGACATAATACAGATCGGTGAAATGCGCGTATATAGTTATAGGAACAAAATGTCATCGAAATTAATACAATTCAATCAAGTACAACGAGAAGTAGAGACCAACACACACAATTAATTTGATCACATACGCGATTACATTTGTAGTTCATTGATTCAATCGTCTTTAAAACATAACATTGATGATCCCGGTTTAAAAAAATAAAATAAAATAAATAAATAAAAACTATCTTGACAACCAGCCACTAGTCGCCCACAATTCTGACATTCCTGTGGATTTGAGAGTGCGTGCGTCGATCGCGGCTACGATTTTGTTCAAACAAACATATTGACTGAACACCGCTATACTGAGTGTAGACGTATGTTGTAAGCTTTTGCTTGTTAGAGGGACTTTGTGAAAAGATGAAAGCAAACAGCAATCCAGCGGAGAGAGTTGTTCTGCGATTAGAGGCATCTTCACAAATTCAGTCGCAAGCACGCAAACCAAAAACGAACACGTAACTCAGAGGCAATATTCTACTAGAACTAGTTAGATTTTGTGGGCCTTTTTGGGGACATCACACATCGTATAATTGTTTACAGTCCTTACGGGACTAATTTTCACTACATTGTTATAATAATCATCAAGGAAAACATACAACTTCAATGCCCAGGTCTTGCCCATCATGATATCCATACGGGCCTTTGCATATTATACCGCAACAGCAAAACATATGAACCTAATTTGCATATTAATCTGTCCACTCGGGATTGCTTATAGGTGTATTCTTCCTATACCAATGTGGGCCTTTGCATAATTATTTCACCCATTTGAGCTTGTCCACGGTCCTTTCCATAATGATACCCGTAGGAGTCATTATACAACACCCATGGGATGGGTCATAAACCCATCGGCCTGCGTGCCTGTTCACCGGGGGGTTTCCCTTTTGCATCACGTCGTATTTTGGTTTAGTTGTGCAACAAAGGATAATACACCAAACTGATAGTAAATCTGAACTAGTGTAAGGCTTATTTCCTACCAAATTCACTAGTCCTCAATAATTATAGCCTGTCATCAGGTGGCCCATATCATCTGTGCATTTCAAGGCTCACTCCCATTTCTTAGTAAACTCACAACACACATTCTTAGGCTATGACCTCAAGGTCCCCCAGTATTGACCATTACTCCCCTGTTGACCATTACATCATCCAACCTTATTCTTGACCATTACTCCCCTGTTGGCCACTACGTCATCTAACCTTGTTCTTGGAAATGAGGTCACTAATCTTATGTTATTTCTCTGTGACATCATTTCTAAATTAAAAACCCCTCTCCACCAAAACCCTATAAAACATCTCCCCAACTTTCACTCTGGGCCTCGACTACTCCTTCGACTTTCCCTTATGCCTTAGTGCAAGAGACTCACCTCTCACATACCTACGAGCTAGGTCTATGGCACCTCTGTAACAATTGTACTGATAGAAGTCAACTTATAATAAAATAAGACAAGACCCATACGTTGTTCCAAGTGTTATACTTTCTTCAGTCGTTGTCACCTAGCACACTCCACTCCGCTCGCACGCTCTGATTCTGTTAACCAGAGAAGTAGAGCAAAGTTATATATCTACTTATTCCCTGCGTTACACTAGTATTAAGTATGTGCCTCATAATGAATTATTTAGGTCTTTCCCATTTTGATATCCATGTGCATGGGTCTTTGCGCATGGCCTTTGCATATCCTAGTGCCCATCCCCATGGACTCTTCCTGTATGGTCGACCCAGGTCGACCCAGTGTGTTCGAATAGCTTTGACGTCATTCTCGGGGCTCTACCGGGTCAGCCCCAAGTGCCCTGCAGTGTTTTTAACAGCATGTTGTAGTACGAGTCATCCATCTGTAGCGTGCATTGAATGGGCATGATCTGTGCTTGCACATTTTTACTCCAGCTCTTATTTGCATCATAAAGCACGCGCAATGGTGAATCAGACACATACAAATATGGCACGAATTCTTCAACGTCAGAAATAAATCATTTTGAGTAAAATCATTTTTAAACTTTGTCAGTTTCTACGAATATTCAAAAGCCTCATTTTGTCTTATTTTTCTGTGGACATATAAAACAAATTGCATGCTGAATACATAAAGCACGCGCAATGTTGACACATATAAATATGGCACGCATTTTCTTAATTGAACGTCAGTTATAATCGAACCGCTCTTTTTTGAGTGGTGATTAGCGAATGAAGATTGTTGTTAAAGAAACATGTGCAAAGACCCTATATGGGATGCTGCAGATACTGCCCACATTGGCGTAAGTGGGCCCGTAGGCCGTATAATACCCATATGGGAATAATCCTCATAACCTAAACCCATATTTGGCCCCGTATGGGCAATTTGGGTTGGCCCGTGCTCATAATGGTCCATGGGTTTGCTACCTGGTATATATTGTCTTCTTTTTTGTACTGTGTGGCTTCCCATAATAAAATGAACAAGCAGATTCATCCGCGGGGAATTCCCAAACGAGTGCAGCAACAGCTGTTTGCTAAATAATGTTAATGGAAGGGTTATTAATTTTTCATAAATACCTGGGACAGTTTATCCATTCTGATTGGATGAGAGGACATCACGTGGGGGTGTTTAAACGGACGATATAACACCGGCTAGAAGTGTTTAAACATGGCCTGGCAACTGTTTGTCAAAGAGGGCGCTATCACGTTTGCGCGGAGCGCGCAAATTTGGTAAGCTGCATAGTTTATTTCGCGCAAGTTGGAAACTTGCGTGCGATAGCTTGAAACTTAAGCGTGCAAGTTCGAAAATTGCGCGACGCGTTTTTTCTACACGCATAGAAATTCAACGCCGAGTCGAGGTGAGCTAAGGCTAAACTGTCAGATTTGTTCTCAACTTTCACAGGGTTGTGTTATGTGCATGTAATGGTAAGAGTGCGGTGTGCTATTTTTTCAGTCGGAGGACTGGGGTTGTATCGCATTCGGGCGGCTGAGGTTTTAGTATCCTTGCTCTATGGTTTTAGCTAGAGTACTTGTCTACACAGCGTTGATATCAAGGCTACTATCAACGGCTCTTTCTTTTACCGTAAAACGTTAACGTGTATCATGTTATTCTACTTTTTTTGCGTTGATGTATTTATTGATTTATCTGTTACTTTTTGTTGTACCGCGTAGAGATTTGTTTCCTTCCGACGACTTCCGGGGTGTGCGTTGCCACCGGTATTGATTATTCTTAACCGTGTGTGGAGAGACTATGTACAGAGAAAGGACCAGAAACATTTGAAAAACACGGAGGTAAGTGAGCACGGATTCCGCTAACTTTCATTTACATAAACCGCTCAACATTTTGGTCGAGATGTATAAAACGTGTTGGTCATTTCACCGTTTTAAATCGGTGGTGAAAAAAACAAAGTTTGATCAATCCTTTGGGAGGGACCTTTTTGATTGCAACGTCCCGACTATGGTACGTGCACTGCAACTTGTGTTGGTTACAATGGTTTAACGAAATCGTTGCCCAACACGTTTGGGCAGAGTTGACCAATATTTGTTGGTCAACTGGATGGTCCAATGTTGATAATTATGGTTGAGCAAAGAAAGAGTTTATGCAAGCCCCGCCGGCGTAATTTTTTTTTCCCCAGAACCTAGACTTGATTTCAAGTCTGAGATCACGTCGCAATCTCAGACTTGACCCTCTTGTGTGTACAGGTATTCATTTATTCATAACTGAAATTTACATAGCAACACTGATACCAGAGATATGACCAATATCGCAAGTAGGCTATAGTATGCAAGTAGGCTATAGGTTACAATCACATCAGCATTTTTTGTAAAATCTCATTGGTCTGAACTTGGTTTTAATTTGTTATAGTGCTTGGTACATATGGTATTTTGTAATGTATAGCTAAAATAGTACCAGATCTTAAACTGTTGAAAAATAAACATAATATAATACCTGATTTTTACTAGACGACAAACTGTTAACCCATGGTTTGAGTGGAATCGTCCAGTGATTTGTTTATTTATTTTGAATTTAACAACAAGAATCGATTGTTGTGCTTTTTATTCTCTAAACTTAATTTGAATCACTGAGCAGAGGCAGATCAGTTACAATGTGCATCAATATTGTATTTCTGTACTGTATTCCGAGGTATAAACGGTTGAATTTGAATATGCATTTTATTGAAGGCTTCTGCGATTCTGACCAATCAGAGTGTTCCGTCCACTTTTGGACATTCGCCATAGGGTGTGTACAAACCGATGAACAAGATTCCCAAGTATGTGATCGTAGGCTAACGACGGAGGTTAATCCACAAGAGGGCGCTATTTTAGGCAATAATGTATTAGCTATTGGGTAGACTAAAAGCCGCGATCGCAGACTTGGAACCAAGTCTACCCAGAACCCAGCCTGAGTTTTGTTAACTGCACCCGTTCGATAAGAGTCAAAGTGTTTCCTTCCTCCATGGTGGTATCAAAATTAAATTCAGTTTCATTCTAGACATCGAAAAGGCAGATTTTGTTTGGCAAGACTTGACTAACAGGATGTATAATCATTAATTGAGAATTTGTTACAATATGAGAACAATCAGTACGCTGGTGATAACAAGAAATTGCTCAAATGTTGTAGAGCTAACTTGACGTGCTGCTCCTTATGAGGGCGCTATCTGCAGTACTTGATATGGTAATTCCTTGATAAAGTGATTTTATCTACCACCAAACTACTATCTTTGTGAAGAAACTAATCAACCATGTACTCACCTAAATTGGTTGAAGGATTTGGAATAGGAAAATATAGGACGTCTTTCAAAAGCATCGTTGCTGTCAACTGCCGCTTTACTGGAAAACCATGGAAGAATTGAAAACATCAAAATATTGTTATAGATTGATTAATTTCTCTGCATGTATAGCATTATTGTGGAACATTTAGAATATAAAAATATTGAACCCCCCCCCCCCAAGTGAAAAGTGATGTTTTTGGTACGTATTTATGCTTACTCGTTGCACCAGTGTGTCCTTTTAACAGTGATGACTTTATAGAAGTAGCAATTTTCATCTGATTTTACAGATACAGAAAATATGAAAAAAAACTATTGTATGCAATTTGCAGGTACAATGCATAAAACTCTTTTGGGAAAAAGTGTTGGTTCTGAGAAAAACCGGTATGGTCTCGAGCGCTCGGCATTTTGACGAGCAGGGTATACTGTTCGGACCACACTGATTTTTCTCAGAGCCAACACTTTTCCCCCAAAAGAGTTTTAATATTCATGGTTATATCTGCAAGTCTATACAGTTTTTCTTATGATCCACACCATGCTATACTTCAAACATTTATAGAAATTTCTGACTAGGTTGGCAATTACTTGTACTATGACAACTCCAAACGAGTAAAGCTCTCTCTGGCCCGCCTTTACCTGTAGGTCGACACTGTTAACTGATTGTCTTTTATTTACTCACAGACGCTGCGCACAAAGGTGAAGATGTCAAGTGAAAGTCAAGTAAGTTTAGATGCAGAAATGTAAGACAAACATGAAGTGTGCCAGCCAATGGCATCGTGTATCCTCCAACAAAGACGTGATGTGCCTAGCCCAAGTGTGTTTTATTTGTGTCATTTAGGCAAAGTGATGGCATGACAATTAAAGCACTGGTTTTACTTGTCATTTTCGAACAAACTCATGCTTCGTTCCACTAAAAAAAATGCATTTAAAGGTCTCAAATCTCGTCATCTCGTCATCCCTTCCTCATTGCCAGGGAGTCATTTACTTTCAACACCCAAGCTGTGCATTTAGCCATGAAACAACTTAACAAATTAGTCAGGTTGGTTTAACTATGACACGAACGTCAAGCTCAAGCCTGTCAAAATCAACACAATTTGCTAGGTGGATTGGCATGATGTAGGACGACAGATGTGACAGTAGAAAGAAACACTTGAATTGAGACTCATATTTATTTAGGCTCAAACCCATCATAGAGTTAAACTTAGATTTGGACCCCTGTACTTGGGCAGAAGCCATGCGTAAACTTTCAGAGATTTGTACAACTCATTGATACCTGATCATCTACATGGTTCTGATGATGAGACTAGCTATGAGACTGTCACTCTGGCACATTGTGTGTTTTACCTTTCAAAGGGTGGGTATACCTTTTGGGTAATTACTCCAAAAGTTAATGACCGTAAAAACTTACTTGGTAAAAGCACTGGAGAGTTCTTGATATTATAAAACACTGCTAGAAACTACACCCTTTGAAGTGGCGTAGTTTTGGAGAAAGAGGTAATTTCTCACACACAAAAGTGAATCAGGCATGAAGCCTTTCTCAGGCATCTAAAAGCACACATGCAATTCTATGCAACAAGGGTTGTTTCTTCTTTCAATATTTCTTTGCAACTTCGATGACCAATTGAGCCCAACTTTAATGCGTATACACCAAGAGGATACTGGTCTTTGACAACAACCAAGTATACCCTGCCTTAAACAAAGTTTAATGTTAATTGATTGTTTAACTTTCCTGTACCCGAGCCACATACATTCTATTCTTTCAGTCAGAAGTGCTCGGCAGTGAATGTCCCGTCTGCCCAAAACGTATAAAAGGTATCCACCAGCACCTCAAAAAGATCCATCATATTAAGGATAAGGACAAACGCCTTGACCTCATCAACAGTAAGGGAAATAGGTAAGATGAGCTCATAAACCTTGCAAGTCATCTTGTCTTTGTCCTCTTATGTTTGCTTTAAATGTACTTGCAAAATGTCATCCAGCAAACTTGAGTTCTGGAACCTGAATGATCAACAGACATGCAATTTAACCACATCATGGCTGTAAACTGATATTTTAGTTAATCCAAGGATGTCCCAAGTGACTTTAATCACTGTAGCTTGAAAGCCTGATGAAACCTGTACACAAGGGTGCTGCCTATGTGAACCAGAAACACCGGGGTATACCCCTCCTCTTCCATACACGGTGTTCCCGGTTAATTCTGTTGTGCACTTCCAATCCTAGCACGCAGGACCTTTGGCTTAATGTCCCATCCAAAGGACAATTCAATTATGGTAAAGAAGCTTGCTCCGGGAATCACATTGGCCCAAACCGAGATTCTAAACCACATTCTGCTTAAGACAATTACGCCATAACTTTAGTCCAGTGATGGGCCAGACCTCTCCGCCCAACACTCCACAACGAATGTGTGTCTGTTGTCTATGGGTTTTGTGTACATATCCAGGTCTTAATGGCCCTTTGGTGGACCACTGCACAGCAATTTTGTACAGAAATGTACAAACAGATTAAGCAGTTTGATGTTCGAGTATAATGCTACCACATTTTAACTTCAATATCCTTTTGTAGAAAGCCTACCCTAAAACCATGGCAATTCCCGAAAGATGGACGTGCTCCCATGATTCCCCCTCGTGTTTTTAAAGGAAAAGTGAAGGTATGTTAATGTAGCTTAACATAAAATTGAGTCCACTATTTAAACAACAAGAGCAATTTCATAAAATATCACATGCCCCTATTAAGTATTGTTCCCTTGGGTCCATTGCCTTCATGTAGACCATCTCAATTAATCTGTACAAATTTAGGAAAGAGGCAGTCTATAATGTCCAGTTCCCATTATCGTTATGTTAGATGTACTAAATGCAATTGACCACATCAGACCACCTTTGATTTGTAGCCTTGAATTCAATAGGCTTCTCCTAGATGTCTGACTTTCTTCTATTTCAGTGACTTCACTAGCTGCTTGGCATATAGAAAACAGTATGGCAATTATTTAAAAGACTTTTTCATTTCTTTCAGAAGGGAAGTGATGCCACTAGACACTTGGCAAAGGAATATCAACAGAGAGTGCGAAAAGAAGAGATGAAGGAGACGCTGTTATCCTTATTTCAGACAGTGGAGGAAGCGGTAATGAAATTTAAAGGGAACTGTTGCCCAGGATGTGACTTCACTAGCTGCTTGGCATAGAAAACAGTATGCCAATTATTTAATATACTTTTTTTTTCATTTCTTTCAGAGGGGAAGTGATGCCTCTAGACACTTGTCAAGGGAACATCAACCAATGCAGTTACAAGAGGAGAGGAAAGAGCCGACCTCCTCATCTCAGGCAAGGATGAAAGCGGTAGTGAAATTTAAAGGGAACTGTTGCCCAGGATGTAGACTTCAGCATCTCAATTCGGGATGAAGGGCACATGCAGCCTGATCGTCTGCATGGTTTTTAATAAGACTAGCTGTGAGACTGTCATTGGAATAAAACCACTCTTACCTTTGTATGTGCTTCTTTTTAACCAAATATTGTGTTTGATTAATTAACTTACCAGTACCCATGCACATTCTGTTCTTTCAGCCGGAAGAACTAGACAGTGAATGTCCCGTCTGCCCAAAACGTATAAAAGGTATCCACCAGCACCTCAAAAAGATCCATCATATTAAGGATAAGGACAAACGCCTTGACCTCATCAACAGTAAGGGAAATAGGTAAGATGAACTTATAAACCTTGCAAGTCATCTTGTCTTTGTCCTCTTAGGTTTGCTTTAAATGTATTGCAAGATTTCACCCGCAGCAAACTCAAGTCCCTGGAACCTGATCGACCAAAAGGAACCGATATTATAGATTTAAGTTAATCCAATAATCCAGTGAACTTAATCACTGTAGCTTGAAAGCCTGAGAAAACCTGTACATACGGGTGCTTCCTATGTGAACCAGAACACCAGGGTATACCCCTACTCTCCCACGGTGTTCCGGGTTAATTCTGTTGTGCATTACCAATCCTAGCACGCAGGACCTTTGGCTGAATGTCCCATCCAAAGGACAATTCAATTATGGTAAAGAAGCTTGCTCAAGGAATCTCAAGTGCCGTGATCGGCATTCTAAACCATATTTTGCTTTAAAGACAACGCCAGAACTTGAGACCAGTGAGCCATACCTCGATCTCCGCCTCACACTCCACAATGGATGTGTGTCTTCATGTCCAGGTCAAATGGCCCTTTGGTGGACCACAACAAACAATTGTACATAAATGTTCATACAGATTAAGCAGCTTGATGTTCAAGTACAATGCTGCTATAGTTTTACTTTTATATCCTTTTGTAGAAAGCCTACCCCAAAACCATGGCAATTCCCGAAAGATGGACGTGGTCCCATGCTTCCCACTCATGTGTCTAAAGGAAAAGTGAAGGTATGTTAAAGAAGCTTAACATAAAATTGAGCACGACCATGGCTTAACTCCACTATTCAAACAACAAGAGTAATTTCATGAAATATCACATACCCCTAAAAGTATTGTTTCCTGTGGTCCATTACCTTCATGTAGGCCATGTAGACCATCCCAACTAATATGTCAACATTTAAGAAAGAGGCAGTCTATATGTCCAGTTCCCATAATAGGTGTACAGAATGCAATTGACCACATTAAAGCGGACAACAACGGTTAGAGATGGTTCAGTGAGACCACTCCTTTCACAAATTTCTAAGGTAAAACTGACATTTGATTTTTAGCCTTGAATTCAATTGGCTTCTCCTTGGTTCATATAACCAGACATGAAGTCTGTGACTTCACTAGCTGCTTAACATGGAAAACAGTTCGACAATTATTTAACAGACTGCCCATTTCTTTCAGAGGGGAAGTGCTGCCTCTACTAGACCCAGCAAGGCAAGGCCACCACAACAGCGAGCGGTCAAGAGAGATAAACCAAAATCAATCTCCAAAAATGTCCCCCTCTTGGGCGACAAAGATAAAAGCGGTAATGCAATTTAAAGGGAACTGTTGCCCAGGATGTAGACTTCAGCATCTCAATTCGGGATTTAGTGCACAGCCACACGCCTGCCATGATCGTGATAAAACATCCCCTTTCAAATTACAAAAAGCTATAAGTATTGTTGATAGGAAAAAAAGAAGAAATCAAAAAAGATGTCCCTTTAAAAACACTGTTTGATTCATGTACCAAATATTGTGGGCATTTTTCCAGCACTTGTAGGAGGCTAGGGCAAACATAAGAAAAACAAAAATAGACCATCATCATAAATTGAATCTTTGGCCATGAGGATACCCAGGTGGTTGATAAGCTTCTTTGGGAACGGAGAAACTATAGTAAACACAAATATGACAACCATGGTGGCATGGTGGCTGTAAAGCGGAATAACAGCTGCCATCCCAGCACATCCAGAATATCCTCATTGTCGACAATGCTATTCTGGCTAGTTAGGATCTATGGTCTTTGGGTCACATTGTATGAATTCTTACATCTGTGAAAAACCAAATGGGATGGTAATATTTCTGATTTTTAAAAATGATTATCATGTGTAAAAAAAATTCTAGACTTTGATATTGCTACTATATTTTTTGAAAACATATTAATTTGCCTTTTTTCCCTTCTTTTTCTGTAGACAATATAATGGTGATTTTTGAAGATCATTTGGCAATTCGTGGAGGAAACGTTAACAATGCCAAGAAACAGGCGTCTGACCATCGCAGAATGATGGAGCGTGCTGCTCATAAGCTGGGACTTGACTCTCCCCTGTCTATGCTGAAGCCTGACAAGGCTCAAAAGTATGCATACTGAATCATTTGATAATGTTTTCTTGTGATGTGACTTCAAGTAAAAAGTAACAAATCAAAGCAATTGTTTTAGAGTGGCCTCTAAAGCCCACTCAAATACGCAATTATACATGCAGCTTCAACAACAACAAACAAACTTTAAAAAATGATGAAACTCTAAAGAAATGTTATAACATACTTGATGCTGCATTCACTAGGATGAGAAAGGCAGCTGAAATACAGTGAAACAAAAACAGATGATTTTAATATCACATTACATGACATTATCTAACACTCACGGTGCATACATTTTTGAAAGGTAAAATTACTTTCAATCCAGTTCTGATCTAATAGTCATTTATAGAGCACCTTGTGGCTTGATATTTTGCGCCTACATGTTTTATAAGTACGAGCATAAATATTTGTTAAATAATTCGTAAGGCAACAAATGCAAAAAACACAACTATTGTTTGCCTGGAATTTGTTTTGGGCAAGTCCCCCAATCACCATTTACAAAAGCTCCTCAGAAAAGCTTTAATTCTTACAAGCTAACATTGATAGAATTAATTTATATCCATATTTATTTGTTTTCATTTTAACAGACTACTTTCTTGTCTGCAAAAGGAGAACCGGGCAGCCACAACCCAGAAGCAGTACATGGCAAGCCTGGTTAAATTTTGCACATTTCTTGATAAATCGCCAGATATAGCCAAGCGATTTGGTACGAGTCAGCGTCTCGTCACCAAGGTGGCAGAAATTGCTCAATACCTCATGAAAGGTCTCGGTCCGGCAGTGGCTATACGTGATCAAGAGCTCAAGGAAAAAATAGCCGGTAAATGAACTATCAATAATAATTAATTTATCGTTATTTGTATTATATATTTTTTGTTATCTATTTATTTATTTTATTTGTTTAAAAAAATTTGATTGCTATTTCATTTTATCACAACATGCAAACGAAATGTCACATTTTCCTTTGTACTGGTAACTCCTAGAGTCGGGCTACGTCCCGCAGCCTTAAATCTTAAAAAGGGTCTTTCTCAGGATTCTCGCTG
This sequence comes from Pycnopodia helianthoides, assembly GCA_032158295.1. Lineage (NCBI taxonomy): Eukaryota > Metazoa > Echinodermata > Asteroidea > Forcipulatida > Asteriidae > Pycnopodia > Pycnopodia helianthoides. The sequence continues at coordinate 19,529,445 of CM063246.1, read as the reverse complement.
TTATCAAAAGCACCACCTTTTGTAGCAGATCTACCCACACAGTTCTGCCTAATTTATCGAGATGTTTCCCCAGTGCTTTGGGAATGGTGTCAAAGGCTCTAACCACCACAGGGACTACTTTCACTTTCACCTGCCAAACCTTACGTATTGGCCAGGTCTTGGTAATTCTGGATCTTTCCCTCTTCTACGAAGCTACCCTTGTATCCCCAGCATAGCTATGTAAATGAGATGACACATCTTCTTCGTCGTGGGCATCTGTTCACTGATTCCAATGTACATTGTGCGGTCTACCTTTAAGAGTGTTTTCCGGATAGAGAAAAATCCTACACTTTTCCACCAAATAGCAGCAAGGTATTAAATCATTGTCTTCGAACTTACCCTGCGGTGTCTACCAAGTAGTACAAACGAAGAGTTAAACTTTGATGTACCAGTATTATTATTGTTATTATTATTATTAGGTGTTTTTTCGGGGGGGGGGGCGGGTATACCCCTTTTCGATGTGTAATAAGCACTGTATTGTCAGTGCTTTTCAAGTCCTGTTTGGACATAAAGTCCGCCTTTTATTTTGATTTGCTTGTACCTTCTTTTCATTTAGCTGATCTCCTCAAGCCTGCAGATTTGAAAGTGTTCATGGATAAAACAACATCAGAGGCAGAGGAAATTGCAGGTAAGACTGAAAAATTAAACTTTCGTTTTTATTATAGGGAACAGTGCGCAATGTATTAATTCATCTATTGGTTAAAGGAGCAAGGATTAAAGATCAACTTGAACGAAATCACTATAAAAAAGTTGACCCTTAACATTTGTTTGTTATGTGTTTAGTTATTATTTACTAATAAATTTCTAGTTTTTTTCCACAGCAATTTTGCTGAAATTTGATCAGAAAAACTAGCCCCCTTTTAAAAAGTTTTTGAACTAGAGGTTTTATCGCCTTTGGCGGCGCCCTCGCATGTTCAGAACCATGACGTCTCTTTGCGGACAGTGGAATATTGTTCACCTTCTTCACTATAATGCACTTACTATTTGTCTTGTTTGGATCGCTCCCTATTTGGTCAAGGTCTTTACCAAAATTGTTTGTATCATGCCGAGCAAAATGTGCTGTCGATGGATTCCAGAGACGTCAAAAAGACCGAGTCCCAAGGTTGTTTTTGTTCTTTCATTTTCTGAGGAATCCGGTGATGTTTGTTAACAACTCTCGAAAGGATATCAAGTTGTCAAAATGGTCATCGAATGGTTTATATGAAGGGACCACCCAAAAAGCTTTACTGTTATAGCACCTAAAGGGACATAATTATGGTGGGGGACAAAAAAAAGATAAACCTAAATAGTTCAATTTCATTTGAAACAAATTATTTTGAGCGCTTGAAATAATTTTGTTCTCACAAAATCATTTTGTTTGACATCATTTCATTCTCCTGAAATCATTTCACTCAAAATCATTTTGATGCTCAAAACTATTTGGTTTGTGCGCTTGAAATAAATTATTGGGAGAGAGGTTGAAATGCTCTCGAAATTATTTCAAAAGCTCAAAATTATTGCAAAATCATTTCAAGCTTTCGAAATCAATTCACTCGTAATCATTTCGCTCGAAATCATTTCAAGAGCTTAAAATAATTTTGTGAGCTCGAAATAAGTTATTGAGATATAAATAAATATGGCGACGTTTGTTAACAACTCTCGAAAGGATTTCACTAATTCATATTGAGCATACAAACTAAATTTTTGGGAGGGGTCGAAATAAATTATTGCAAACAGATAAGAATTCTCAATATGTACCTTACCCTTGGATGTGCGATGGCAGATCTGTATAGGAACTTTCCATGCATCCTCCACTGACACACTCTTGACTTTGCCTCATAGGTACGCTCGAACAAGGTGTCGATGTCAATTGGCAGCAAGTGGTGTTGCTCAGAAACAGCCTGATGGCACTGCTATTCTTACAGGGAGCTCCACGTGCCTGTGTCATCGCAAACATGACGCTGGAGGAGTTTAAAGATGCAGAAACTGTACCTGGCAATAACACTGTACCTGGCAATAACACGGAACCACACTTTGTAGTCAAGGTGAGGAGAGTTAAAACCTGAAGTATATCATGACCACAGCTGTCTGACTAGAGCGCTAACTTCCCATTCTATATCATTCAAATCTTTTGAAGGCTTCTGATTGCGGACATTTTTGTACTTTTAAAAAAGACCTTCTCTCGTTTGGACAAACTCTTACATATTAAATGTTGATCGTCGCAGCAGTGTGCAAAACAAAATAAAGGATGACCTGTAACGCATGTTCCACCAATAAAATGACAAGGATATATGTGTATGGTATTGATAAAAAATAAATATTATGTGTAGGGGCCTACGGTACTAATACAAAGGAAGAATATGATTGTTATATTGTGAATATCAATGCGGGGTCCCAATGAGCTTGAGAAAAAGAAAAACAAAGAAAGAAAGGAGAAGAAATGTACACACCTGTAGGTCCCAACGGTTAAGGTAGGCATTTCGTAATTGTCACTTAGCCTATTCTTGAGTAAGTAAATCTTCTGACGGGATATACAGATAATTTTTTTTAAATCTTTTTCTGTCTTGAAACTTTACCATCATTCTCTGCAAGATGAAACTCATGGGTATTTACTTGTGTGTACGTGACTTGTTATCTTATCAATTCCTTTTGTCCCTCATCAAATATATCTTTATATTTACTTTTAATACAAGTAGGGGTTGAACAAAGAAAAAATTACCAGAGCAGGATTTGAACCAACGAACTCCGGATTAATGTCCACCTGAGCTATCTAGCCCTATGTTGGCGGTCTCCCTATTATGTCAATATCTTTGTTCAGGGTGCCAGTAAGAAGCCATTCAACGTACCTGTAACTGTCGTGTAGCCAGGGATCAAACCCAAGTTTACAATACAACTTGGGAACTGGCAGCCAGAGGATCACCTTAAGAGGATGCGACTTTCTTTCTTTTTTATCAAGTCATAAACCACGAGGGAAACTTACTTGAAAAATAAAAAAATACATATACCCAGATATATACCCGGTCAGTTTCTCTTGTGGTTTGTTACTTGATACTTTTGATATATTTATACCACTTTCAAATCAATTGATACGCCATTTTTTAGGAGATCATTCCCCAATTTTTTTACGTTTCCAAGGTCCGAGACCACAAGACATTCGAGACATTTGGGTGCCAGCGTGTCACCATCCCCTTGGCCATCCGCAAACTCATGGTGAAATACTACAAACATGGACGAACAATAACACCAGGTTGCAATGAGCAAATAATTACCTCCTCATCTGAACCATTTTTCCTTGCCAAGGACGGCAAAAAAATTAAAAAAATGTCAGACGATCTTCAAAAGTAAGTTAAAAATGCACCCTCCCCCTGCAATGCAAAGGCAAGCTCTCTTTCGAGATGCAATGAGTCATACCGCTCTAACGTGTATCGAATGTCGTGGGAGCGGCTCTAGAATTTCCAGCGGTGTGCAATTTGAGGAGAATACCCAAAAATGCCTACGTCTAGTGATGATGCTGATGATGATGTCAGCTAAATCTATTATTGACACAGTACTGATTTTAAAAAGAAAGAAAGAAAACAATAAACTAATGTAATTTATTATTTCTAGCCTTCCAAATCCTTTGTGCCAAACTTAACGACTGTGAGGGATTGAAATTACAGTAAAAAGGTTCACAACTGGTGACGATGGTAGCAGCACTCGATTTCACCAAACTCATCTTGGCTTAAGACACATTCCAACTTCTGCAGAATGCCGTAAAGAATTTCTCTTCCTAAGTCCAAAAAGTCTCATCTTAAGGCTTGGTAAAATCGACTGGAAAAGGGTGCTAAAATATCAGTTTACACCCCTCCCCCACACCCAAAAGAAAACAAAATAATATAACAAACAAAGAAGCATCATACCAAGAATAGTACCATAAACATGTCACTGGAGGATATTGGATGGTTAATGCATTGACCATCAGGCACAGTAGGACAGGTAGTGCAAATTGGAGGGTTTAGAAGCATACAGGCACCCTGCAGAGTTTTAAACTGTTTTTGAACATTATTTTCTATGCATAACTTGTGATATTATTTCTTTGTTTAGACTCTGGGATGCAAAACATCTACCGGGTAAATTTAACCCAAAGATCATTAGGAAAACTGTAGCAACCCGTGTAAGTATTTATCACCTTTGTGCTTTGTGTGCCAGCTCGGCAGCACTACCATTCTCAACCTCTAGAATTACAAAAAGGCCAATGGAAGCCCCTGTTGCCCCTGGTCATTTTGGCCTTGGTGCTACTTCAGAAGCTTCCCATAGACTTTAATGATGTTCTTTAAAGATGTTCCATAGACTTTAAAGATGTTCCATAGACTTTAAAGATGTTCTAATAGAAGTGCCCTTTACAAAATGGAAAAGGTCTTGCCCTCTCAAAGATGGCATCCCAGGCCTGTCATGTCATGGGAGTATAAATAAAAGAACAGCAAACTCAAAATTACTCAATACACTCGCGTTGACTCCTCAGTAGCTTTGCAATCTACACAGCACGAGGAGTTCCTTTCAACTTGTCCATCGTATGAACCCCCAAATCATCACAAAAAAACACTGTAAATATTAACAAGTAATAACTAACATTTTTGAGACACATAATTTTCCACAAGTAGACTGTTTTTCAGACTGCAGTATTCAGGACAAACTTTGTACCAAATACCGTATCAATTATAGTGTTATTTATTTATTTTTTAAATTTCAACGATCATTACTCCTCTGCCTGTTTCCTTAAGACAGATAATGTGAATGGGTAATTTAATGATTTTGATGAACTTACTTTAAGAATCAAAGATCAGACACGCCAGAGTCTGTCAAAGATGCCGTGGCGGGGCACATGTCCCACAGCCCAGAGACCCAGCGTCAACACTACACGGCAAAAGAGGATCCAGCAGAGGCTGTACGAGTGGCAGACGTGATTTTAACATTGCTTCTGAAGGCAAGTGTGAAAAGTATAAATGAAATTAATATTTAGTTGAAAATACTGATATTGTCCGGGAGGAGCTGGCATGTGCAACAGTATGTATTTACAATGTTTGCAATCATTGGAGAGTGGCCAGGGCGCAATTTTTTTTTTCCGTACTACACTAGAGCCAATGCTTACACGCATAAGGTATGGGCGCTTTCCCTGATCCCTTCACTGTTGACCCCCTGTCTCAAGTGTGGTACGAACAAAAAAATTGCGGCCAGGGCCTATACCGAGTTGCAAGACAGTTTTTGTTTAATATGGCAGCATTTCAGTTTCAAGGCATGATTGTCACTGCATCACACTTCAAAGCTTTTAGATTCAACATTTTGTTTGTTATGACGTTAAAAAAAATAAAAGGGGACCACCCAGCATCCGTAGTTTTAGCACTTTTTCTAATGGTTGCGATTTTGTACCAAATCCACCTAAAAGGTGTTTCAAGATGTGAATGGACACGCAGGCTTATACAAACAATAATTTGAATTGATTTATATGTGCATTCATGCATCTAAATTTTCTTTAAATAACCCTCAGGGTTTCCTAGCTTTTCCTGTACAATTTATGATGGCTCGTTTGTGGTAATTAAAAAAACAATAGAATTATTAAACTCAAAGTATCTTCATAGGATAAGCGTGTAACTCCTGTCATTACTTTGTTGTTGGTTTCAGGTATTTTAAGGAAAAAAAATCAAAAGTAGGCCTATTACAAAAACTATAAATGTGACAGTAGAAAGAGGACCCCTTCATTGTGTTGTGTGTCTTCACACGTTATCTCTAACGACTTCAATTGCTTAACATTGACAATACTAATTTTTTTCACCTGTTTAATGTTTCCCACAGGGGACTCCTGATGTGCCAAGTACAGACCAACTTCCCCAAAACGTAAGCAGTAATTATTGTTGATTTGCATAACTCAGCATTAGAACGGAACATCTTATTTTCGTATCTTGTAGTAACTCAATATTTGGCCTGAATATTTGTGCATTGGTCTTTCATCTGATTCTTACTGCATCCCATCAGTGCTATCCTTTTGAAATAAGTAAACATGTATAGCCCTTCCCTTTTAGGGATGTCCATATCTCATTAGATTAACTTTGAGATTGTGTACAGTTTTCAAACTACTGACACAACAACATCAGGCCTGGAATTTCAAGGTCTTTGTCTAAGTGTCCCTTCAAAACGTTCCAAAGAAATTTTATGTTGTAGTGTGGCCTGCCTTTCTCCTGGTAGGCCTGCAAACTTCAGTATGTAATTGTCCAGCTTGTGTCCTTAAGCAAGGCACCTTTGCTGCGTCCTTCGGCTGGGACGTAAAGCCGTAGGTCCCGTGTGTTGTGTAATGCACGTAAATGAACCCAGTGCACTTAATATCGAAAAGAGAAGGGGTTTGACTCGGTGTTCCTGGTTGATTGGCAGCACCATTGCGCTATAATACAGCACCTTGTAAACCATTACATGGTGCTATGTAAAGGAAAAGGTATAATACTTCAAAAACGTAGCTCCACAATACCTTGCAGGAAAAAAACTGAATGTTGAAGCGCCTTTAGCGTCACTGAGTGACGGATATGAGCGCTTATTATAAGAAGCCACTGTTATTATATTATTATTGTTACAACTAAATATGCAGTACATGTTTAAAGGAACATTACAGAATTGGTTTCTGTTAACAAATAGAAAATAGTGAAAAACCGATTACACATTTGCATGAAATCATATAGACTCAAAACATGAATAAAACGCTCACTGAGCGATAAACTCTAATTGGAAAATTAGTTTATTCATTTCTCATCAAATATGGCATTTCAGACAGAATTATGTAGAGGGATGTTTTCTGCTATCATCATCATTAGATCGTGTGTATAAGTTTTATGTAAATCTGTGATCAAAAAGTTATTTTACAAGTTTTTTTCTTACCAATTCTGTAATGTTCCTTTAAGACAACTTTATGTGGAGGACAGTACACACATTACTTCAAAAACTATGACCTTTGGTTAAGGTAATGATGGACCACCACCTGCGGAATGAACGTCCATCCAAGCGAGTGTAGAAAAACAACTAGAGGAGCGGCCTGTATTAGGCTGCTCCTCATAAGCAGTAAATCAAAATAGTATACTCTTTGTGACTCGCATCCATTTTGATGGTACTCGTCATACACTTAATATATATATATATATTATATATATATACATATATAATATACATGTATATAATATAAGGTCCATAGGTTTTAGATTGAGTATAACATTATGCGTAACGCATAGATTAGCCACTTGCGTCTTGCGTGCCACGCGTATGTTTAAACACATTTTGCCATGTCCACTACACTATTAAACATGGCCATGTGATCTCCTCTCGACCAATAAGAATGGATTAACTGTCTGTCCAGAGTATTTATGAATAAGGGGGGGGGGGATGAATCGAGGTCTGAAACAGCTGTTTATAACCGGCAGGATCATGGCAGTGTGGTGAAGGACCGAGCCGAAGGCAAGGTCCTTTGATGCAGGGCCACGATTTGAAAGGAAATTCTCATTTCTCAATAGGGAAAATTTGATTTCTATATCTTATACAATGTATGACTTTGAAGGCATTATTAAACTGTCAAAATTAAAGCCATTCCAACTTCTCGTTCAAGCAGGACGATCCCAGCACCAGCACTGCACCAATTCATACAAATAGTAATTTTAAAGCAGTCTTAAAGCTATAATCAAATTCACATTTTTTTGTCAAACAGGGCACTCCAAGCACCAGCACTGCACGAGGACATGTAAGTTATTATTAATATTTGTAGAGTCACTTTACCTTATACTATAACCAGCCCAAATCTGTTAGAGTCCAACACCTGGTTTGAGTTGATGGTTACTACATGTTGGTAAATAAATCCATAAATTCTAAGCTTGGTTTCTCAAGTCATATAAATGGAGTGTAATTTAAAGGCAATCTTAAAGCTAAAATCAAATTCACATTTCTTTGTCAAACAGGACACTCCCAGCACCAGCACTGCACCAAGACATGTAAGTTATTATTAATATTTGTAGAGTCACTTTACCTTATACTCTAACCAGCCCAAATCTGTTAGAGTCCAACACCTGGTTTGAGTTGATGGTTACTACATGCTGCCTAAACATGGTTTCTCAATTCATACAATTAATAGTAATTTTAAAGCAGTCTTAAAGCTATAATCAAATTCACATTTTTTTTGTCAAACAGGACACTCCCAGCACCAGCACTGCACCAAGACATGTAAGTTGTTATTAATATTTGTAGAGTCACTTTACCTTATACTCTAACCAGGCCAAATCTGTTAGAGTCCAACACCTGGTTTGAGTTGATGGTTACTACATGCTGCCTAAACATGGTTTCTCAATTCATACAATTAATAGTAATTTTAAAGCAGTCTTAAAGCTATAATCAAATTCACATTTTTTTGTCAAACAGGCACTCCCAGCACCAGCACTGCACGAGGACATGTAAGTTATTATTAATATTTGTAGAGTCACTTTACCTTATACTCTAACCAGCCCAAATCTGTTAGAGTCCAACACCTGGTTTGAGTTGATGGTTACTACATGTTGGTAAATAATTCATAAATCCTAAGCTATGTTTCTCAAGTCATATAAATGAGTGTAAATTTAAGGCAATCTTAAAGCTTTAATCAAATTCACATTTCTTTGTCAAACAGGACACTCCAGCACCAGCACTGCACCAAGACATGTAAGTTGTTATTAATATTTGTAGAGTCACTTTACCTTATACTCCAACCAGCCCAAATCTGTTAGAGTCCAACACCTGGTTTGAGTTGATTGATACTACATGTCTAACTTGGTTTTTAAAATGATATAAATAGTCCTAGTAATTTTAGAGCAATCTTAAAGCTATAATCAAATTCACATTTATTTGTCAAACAGGACACTCCTAGCACAAGCACTGCACCAAGACATGTAAGTTATTATTAATATTTGTAAAGTCACTTCTCCATATTTTTATACTCTTACCAGCCCAAATCTGTTAGAGACCAACACTTGGTTTAGGTTGATGGTTACTACATGTTGGGAAATCAAACTATAAATCTTAACCTTAGTTCCTAATTTCATATAAATAAAGTGTACTTTTATGGCAATCTTAAAGCTAAAATCAAATTCACGTTTCTTTGTCAAACAGTGCACTCCCAGCACCAGCACTGCACGAGGACATGTAAGTTATTAATAATATTTGTAGAGTCTCTTTACCTTATACTCTAACCAGCCCAAATCTGTTAGAGTCCAACACCTGGTTTGAGTTGATGGTTACTACATGTTGGTAAATAATTCCATAAATCCTAAGCTATGTTTCTCAAGTCATATAAATGGAGTGTAAATTTAAGGCAATCTTAAAGCAATAATCAAATTCACATTTCTTTGTCAAACAGGACACTCCCAGCACCAGCACTGCACCAAGACATGTAAGTTGTTATTAATATTTGTAGATTCACTTTACTTAATATACTGTCACCAGCCCAAATCTGTTAGAGTCCAACACCTGGTTTGAGTAGATGGTCACTACATGTTGACGAATAAATCTATAAATCTTAACCTTAGTTTCTAATTTCATATAAATAAAGTGTAATTTTAAGGCAATCTTAAAGCTAAAATCCAATTCACGTTTCTTTGTCAAACAGGGCACTCCCAGCACCAGCACTGCACCAAGACATGTAAGTTATTATTAATATTTGTAGAGTCACTTTACCTTATACTCTAACCAGCCCAAATCTGTTAGAGTCCAACACCTGGTTTGAGTTGATTGATACTACATGTCTAACTTGGTTTTTAAAATGATATAAATAGTCCTAGTAATTTTAGAGCAATCTTAAAGCTATAATCAAATTCACATTTCTTTGTCAAACAGGGCATTCCCAGCACCAGCACTGCACCAAGACATGTAAGTTATTATTAATATTTGTAAAGTCACTTCTCCATATTTTTATACTCTTACCAGCCCAAATCTGTTAGAGACCAACACTTGGTTTAGGTTGATGGTTACTACATGTTGGGAAATCAAACTATAAATCTTGTAGAGTCACTTTACCTTAAACTCTAACCAGCCCAGATCTGTTAGAGTCCAACACCTGGTTTGAGTTGATGGTTACTGCATGTTGGCGAATTAATCAATCAATCCTAACTTGGTTTCTCAAGTCATATAAATGGAGTGTAATTTTAAAGCAATCTTAAAGCAATATTCAAAATCACATTTCTTTGTCAAACGGGGCACTCCCAGCACCAGCACTACACCAAGACATGTAAGTAATTAATAATATTTGTATATTTGTAGAGTCATTTTACCTTACTCTAACCAGCCCAAATCTGTTAGAGTCCAACACCTGGTTTGAGTTGATGGTTACTACATGTTGGCAAATACATCTATAAATCCCAAACATGGTTTCTCAATTCAAAAAGTTTTGAGTTACTTTATGGCAATCTTTAAGCTATAATCAAATTCACTTTTCTCTGTCAAACAGGACATTCCAAGGACCAGCACTTCCCCAAAAGATGTAAGTTATTATTGTTGTTATTTTCAGAGTAATTTTACATTGTACCCTACCAGCTCAATTAGTCCATCACCTGGAAAAGGAAAAGGAAATCACAGATCCATGATACAATGCAGAAACGGAAGCCACGAATGCAGCTGCTGCAGCAGCAGCAGGGGATGCTGTAGCTAGGGGCTGCTGCAGCTAGGGGCTGCTGCAGCAGCAGTGAGCTGCAGCAGCATGGGCTTCAAGGTGGCATAAGGCACAAGAGGCAAACTGTCACGTGTGACGCGTTACATTACATTACAAACGTGTGACGCATTACATATTTGCATGCTGCTCACAGGCTTATTATAGCAGTCAAGTTTGGTAAGGATGACCACTGACCCAACCTGCACAATAGATCTGACAGGGGATGTATCAACAGCAAAGCAGCACAGGGCAATGGAAATATCGGAAACCTGCATCAAACGTTGAGTGCCCAACTTTACATTAACAATTTTCACACAGAAACACAAACTAACCCCCCCCCCTTAATTTTTTTTATCACACACGCCCTTGTGGAAGACAGAAAATAATAGTGCGTCTGTGTCCCATATCAAACGAGGCCGATTGGACGCAGAGGCGCTCTTTCCCCCTATTACCCTTGTGTCGTGTAATAACTATATAATAATGTTAGCGTATAGATCTGCAAAATTGTAATGACACTGCACTCAGAAACATTTTTAACAGGTACTTGACATGTTTAATCATTAAATTGCAGAGAGGTGGGGTGTCAATTTCTGCCTTCTCCAATGAACAAGACAGTAATTTGATCGAGGAGTTTGATTATCATCCAGCAGGAAATGAAACAAGTTTTCAAAGGAAGAGAAGTGGGAATGACATGGTATGATGCAATTTTATTTATTTGTTATTATTTCTAGAGCACACAGTGTTTGCTACAGGCACACATACATGTAATATACGTCAGAGATGCAAAGCTCAAAAACCAGTGCCCCCTTTTGGTTTAGTTCAACATTGAGGTGAAATAACAGGTGAAACATTGAGCTCACTCGGTCACATGAATCAGAAGAGAACAAAAGTGAAAATCAAAAAAAGAAGGACAAAAGAAAAGAAAAGAAGATTGAAGAAGTTGCTCCAGGCGTTAAAAGTGTGCTCAGACATTCTACTTCTGGAAGTGGTTAAACGACCATGATCCTTCTTCAACCTAACACATGTCTATAGTACAATACAATTAAACTGCAATACCATCACTTGTGGTCTCTATTAATAAGCAAAGTCCAAGCATCTATTGGCTTGAGAAATGCTAAGTTATCCTGCTGTTTGAGTTTGATCTAGTTTGAGATGGTTAGGGTTGTTGGAAATAGTAACTATTACAGCCGTAATTGATATGTAAGATAGCTTCTCAGAGAATGGTAATAGCTGTATTACTGTTACATTTAATGGGAAGGGTCTTATCACTTCTCATTTGATGATAGAAGACGGAGTCTTAATTCATTGCATGCTTCAACATGAAACACCAATCATTAAGACGGTACAAATAACCCAAATAATAGACAAACATGCAACTAAAATGGTTGACTGCAAAAATCTTGACGATCAGAGCTTTTAGCTTTAGTAGGGAGATCCCCATTCTGAATGAAGTCAGTATTGGTGTTAATAAACACCAGGAAGTTTGATGTTCCTGGGTTAAGTCGTGATCGACAGGTCGTAACGTCGGGTAACTGATGGCGATCAGCCTCGATGACACACACGTCCTACTACACTTGTTTACACAATAATGTAGACAACTTTCTCCTGGCGCAAACAGAGTGTTTCAACAGAGGTCACAATGATTGAGTGGTCATACATGATTGTAAAACATACCATACATTTAAACGTATATATAATAGTGTGTGGGCTTCTTTTTTTCAGCTTCAAGAGCCCTCACTTTCAGAACCGAAACCAAAGAAATCTGTGAGTATACCAACACGATTAAATTTAACCAATAGCCTATAAAACATTTATTTCTTCACTAAAAGTTTCCACATTTTCTCCAACATGTAGTTATTAACATGTAGGTTAACATGAGTTACACCGACACAGCAGGAAACATATCATAATGTTAGCGTAGACCTGCAAAATTTCATGACACTGCATTCAGAAATAATTTGAACAGGCACTATGTATGTTTATTAATTAAATTGCAGAGAAGTGGGACATCAAAAATGGACTTGTCCAAGGAACAACAAAGGAATTTGATCGAGGAGTTTAGCCGTCTCAAAGCAGAAAACGAAACAGGAATTGGAAAGAAGAGAAGTGCGATTGACATGGTATGTTGCAATGTTTTTTTAATTTATTTCTAGAGCACTCCGTGAATGTACGAAGTACCCTCAAACGTACAGACACACACACACATATTTAAAGTACGTCAGAGATGCAAAGCTCCAAAACCAGTCCCCACATAGTTGGTTTAATTCAACATTTAGGTGAAATAACAAGTGAAACATTGAACTCACTTGGTCATCTGAATCAGGGAGGAACAAAAGTTAAAAGCAAAAAACAATAACCATATTTACACCATGTAAAGTTATGTGCAAATCTGTCAACATTTTATGCTTTTCGATTTTACCAAAAGTGTATAACGGCCTTAAAGGACAAGTCAAGTATCAAGTCTTTCAAAAAACAAAGGCAAGTCCCAAGTCAAGTAACAATTGACACAAACATGCAAAGTGTGCTTGCATCAGTGGTATTATAAAAACTCAAGCAATTAAACGAGAAAATGCTTATTGTCAAAATAATATATTTTGTCCGTGCTGCTTTAAAGTTTATAACAAACAGATGTAACGATTGCCTTCAAGTCTATTCTGTATTTCACACAAAGTTATTGCATTATTGCAATGAGAAAGATAAACCATAATTTTCAATAATCACAGGAGCATTCTTTTTTTATAAGGCTTCAGAGGAAACTTTTACTATTCAACATGTGTCAGTCATTGTTTGTATAACTTGACTTAGGCTAAATTTCTGTATTTTTTTTGTTTTCGATATGCAGGTAAGAGAAATACGCAACAGTAATCCTTACCTCATCAATTTCAATGATAGGCAAGTGAAAGACTACATAATTCGTAACGCTGAGCGGGGTGTGTATCCCTCCCTTTGAAAGGTGTGGGTTAATGTAATAATGTTATGCTGATTTAAAGACTAAAATTATCCACAAAGATACAATCAATTCACCCGTGAAAGTTGAGCTGATTACTGTGTCTACTGTACTTGTTGAGAAAACAGCAAAACAAAACTGTAACAGTGGTTTTCTCAAGAACGTTGAATCCTTCTACGTTTAGCGAGGTGGTCACAGCATTCACAAATGGACACAAATGGAAATTTGAATTTTCAGACAATCGTCAGCAATCTGAGAACTAAACCCCGCATGCATGGTTTCTCAGATTCAACCACGTCCACCACTACTAGAAACTTAGTTGGAATAATTTGCTTCGAGGGTGTGACATTAATACAAATGTGAAAAAAGTAGTCAGTTTTGTTTAAAATAAGAGTGACCTTGTTACACTTAAAACAAAGCTGTTAGTTTAATCATTTCGGTGTTCACAGTGTCAAAAGGTTCTTGCAAGTTTTCATGATTATAACATAAATGAGTGTCATCAGCAAATAAAAGCAAATACATTTTATTAGAGGCAAAGACATTTAATAAGAGGATTAGGTAATGTCGTTAATATAGAGAATGGATAAAAGAGGTCCGAGAATTGTTCCTTGGGGAACACCACAAGAGAGTTGAGCAGACTGGAACAAACGGATCACGGTTTTGCAAGTAGCTACGAAACCATTCCAAGGCTACAACCCCTCTTACCATAGTGATGTAATTTAGAAAGAAAAATATCGTGGTTTTATGTTTCAAACGCTTTTGACATGTCAAAACAAACGACAAAGTATGATTTTTCTTATCGATAGGCAAGGAAATATTGTTATGAAGTTCAATCCAGCCACTCTTTGGAGTATTATGGGTGAAAACAAAACTATAATATTAATAATAAAATAAATAATAATCAATTATAATAACAATACAAAATATATATATATCTTTTATCCAGCATGGGGTTTTTCGGCTAATATTTCTTAAAGACTCGGTAACCTTAAAATGCATTTATTCGCATTATCATGAAGACAAGGGCAAAGGGACACAAAGCTGGACAGCGTCGAACAGCCAATAGTATTTTGATGTGAATTGAGTCCCAGTATATAAGAGATTTTGATAATCAACGTTTTCGGCTTCAGAGCTTCGTAAAATTGGATCACTCTTTACTCGTAAATTAATAAAATTGTGTAAATTTTTACTTCAATTTTACTTCAGTAAAGAACTTTACCTCTTTTCCATACGTAAACATGAATTAATTGGTAAAAGATACTTAATGTTTGTGTTGAATACTAGACTTTTAACCATTCCAAAGGTAATTCTTTACACCGTTTGACCTTGTAAACTGTTACTAAATTATTTTGTTTATCATAAAATTGATTTTATATTTATTATGATTTCGATGCATCTTGATGCTGTGGGTCGCAAAAAAGGTATTTTTGAAACATGATCGATGTTTATTTTGCGAAACTCTGTGCTGTCTCATCAGTCAGCTGCAAGGCAGATGTCTCATCTGAAAAAAATAACAATAAAACACCCAGGTTTTTGTTTATTAAAATATTGTAGTGTTATTGTTATGTATTAATAATGTTATCTTTTTGAGGGGGTGGGTTGATTTCATTGTCATACTCTGTAGGGTTTTCTTAGTGGCTGTCTCAGCTAGAAAAGTGCTGAAAGGTACAGGAGCTTCTAAATGTTATTCAAGTTTTAGAACACGGTCGAGTACAATATGGCATGTTATTTTGTCACTATGTACCGTTTACGAAAACTCGCATGCTCACACACTCTCACCTACAATCTGCGAGTATGAATTTTGTAGGCCTTTAACTTTATTATGTTCTTATTAATAATGCGATAAAATAAACCTATGTTGTAATTTACCTTCAAATGTCTGCAAAAGCTGTCAAAGTCTCAGTCTGCACGGTTTTTCGTCATTGTTTCTATCCTGAAGTGCGACGTCAGACGCCCGTCACGAGTTAACAGTGAAAAGCACATGCTAATGGCGTCCGTACTCTTTAAGTGTGTAACCTTTACACAATACCTGACCTTTACGTTAATACTGTAAAACTTTCATGATCAATGTAAAACTTGACAAAAGCTTTGTAAAAGCATAACATTACATATAACTTATGTAACTTAACATTTACCAATTAGTTATGTATTTGAGTTTGGTAAATATTTACATAAATCGTGTCATATTGTACAAAATCTTTTCTACCCATTAATTTTTTACCATTCAGTTTGAGAGTGTAATAAACCAAACTAATACTATAGTAAATCTGAACTAGAATAAAGTATGTGCCTCATAATGGATTATTTAGGTCTTACCCAATTTGATATCCATGTGGGTCTTTGCGCTTATGGCATTTGCATATCCTGCTCTTTGACTGACCCGTCTTCCTATATAATATGCCCACGGGCTGCATCCTGCCAACATGGGCTTGCCCAGTCAGGTCTTTCACATACACCCAATCCTGCCCAGGTCTTCATATGTTTGATACCCACATACCCACATTTGGGCATTCTTTCGGGCCGGTGACCATTCTAAGGGGATACGATTTTTCTTTTCGTTCTCTTTTCAAATATAGAGGTATTACTATAATTTTTGTTTGCACACAACTTCATTAAAAGAGGCTGTGTTACAACTAAAACATAATTGACATGCAGCACAAAAACCTGGCCGCGAATCCGGCCGAAAGCAATTCCTTTGCAAACCAAAACATGGACATGCGGCACAGAAACCTGGCCGCTCTCCAACCTAGCAGCAGCCGAATCCAGGCATGTCATGGTCACACCATGGAGGTAGGTCATACCAGGGAGCTATAGGCATATAGTCATAAGGCAAAATAAATATTTAAGAAACAAGTTCAGCGTCTTGCCTGTTTGAAAAAAGGAAGGAGGAGGCGGTCTCTATAAAAAAAAGGAAGCAGGCGGGGGACGCTGAAGAAGCTCAAGGCCTATAGATTTATCAACCACAGTGCTGTACAAAATTTCCGATAACAATAAATGTGCAAATAATAGTAATTATGTTTTGTTGCAGTTGTTTTGTTGTATGGTCTAAGTCTGTGCTACAATGCAACAGCTCGATCTGTGCCAACCTGTAACAAAATGGCCTATCATATTCATGCTAAGTCAACCAAACATTTATACTATTGTTTAGTAACCACATAATGATAGTTTAATCATATGTGTGGGTCTGACTCCCACCCGATCAAAACAAAATTGTAACCGGCAAGTTTCTAAAATTACTTAGTGTTCCTAAAACAGAGAGCAATTACAAGCCGAAAACAGTCTCAAAAGTTTAAAATTGTATACAACAATTCCCATCGTATTGCAATTTTAGTTCCTTTTATGAACAAAACCTAAGACACGAAATTTCCTAGTCTTCATCATGAACCTTTTACACATTTCATGCGTCAGTGATCGGGGTATTATGAGACACACATAGAGTCAGCAATGCTGACTTTCACATTCTAAAGAATTGTGGGGGTGTAAGGGCATATGCCCACAATTCAACCGGGGCCCCTTGACGTGAGGGTTATGTTTACTTGTGAAGCTTCAAAAGAATGAGCGAAACACGTATACTTTTACGTATTATTCATACTCAAATTATAACAATACCCGTGCGTGTCTGTGTTATTGACAATATACAGTATTTCTCAACTCTCGTATTGTCACAATCTCATGCTCAAACGGGTAACCCATATAAATATACAGTGTTTTTTTAACAGCATGTTGTAGTACGAGTCATCCATCTGTAGCGTGCATTGAATGGGCATGATCTGTGCTTGCCCATTTTTACTCCAGCTCTTATTTGCATCATAAAGCACGCGCAATGGTGACACGCATAGCGAATGAAGATTGTTGTTAAAGAAGCATGTGCCCAAACTTTATTACGACAGTTGAAATATAGAAGAATTGAGGTATTAGAGCTATATAATCAAGGATTTGGAAGGAAGAAAAGCACGAAGACGTGAATTGGGTTTTAGTAATGTCTAAGTGTAACTTGGTTCTTTTACGTGAATTACACAACACACGGAACCAACGGCTTTACGTCCTATCCAAAGGACGAAGCAATAATGGTTATGGGTGCTGTATTGGAAAGACCTGGGCAAGCCCATGATGGGGGGCATGATCTGCAAAGACCCCATTGGACACTGCAGATTCTGCCCACATGGGCTTAAGTGGGCCCATATAATACCCATATGGGAATAATCCTCATAACCTAAACCCATATTGGGCCCGTCTGGGCAATTTGGGTTGGCCCTTGCTCATATGGTCCATGGGTTTGCTACCTGGTATATATTGTCTTCTTTTCTGTACTGTGTGGATTTCCAATTATAATGAACAAGCAGATTCATCCGCGGGGAATTCCCAAACGAGTGCAACGACAGCCTTTTGGTAAATAATGCTGCTGGAAGGGTTGTTATTATCTTTTGAAATACATTTCTACTGCCAGCGGCTCCTTCTTTTACCAAAAAACGTTACCGTGTATCATGGTAGCCTATTTGTTTGTGTATTTATGTATTTATTGATTTAGCTATTACTATTTTTTTTTAACTGCGTTGGGATTTTTTTTTCACCCGAGGACTTCCTGGGCGTGCGTTGGGAACCGGTACTGATCATTCTATTGTTTGTGGAGAGACTATCTACAGAGAAAGGACCAGCAAAGTTTGAAAATCACGAAGGTAAGTGAGCGCAGGTTCCATAATTAACTTTCATTATAAACCGTTCAACATTTTGATCGACATTTTTGTTGGGTTAGGTCAAGATGTATAAAAGCGTGTTCGTCATTTCACCGATTCAAATCGGTGTTTAAAAAAAACATGTTTGATTAATCCTTTGGGAGGGACTTACACTCTAAAAAAGGAGGGTAACATTTTGCTGTGTAAAACTGCTGGGTATACAATTTTTGTAACATTTGGTCAATATTGGGTGAAAACCATGGATTATGGAGCTTCATTGACTGAAACACGGAGGTTTCGCCACCGACAGTTTGAACCCTCAATAAAAGGTCTGCCCAAACCAACCAGCTCTTTTCAAGGCCAAACACTGCTTCCAAGAAGAGATTATTACAAAGTCTGCTCGCAACAATTGTGTTTATGTTTTTTTCACCAACAAACCCCCTATTTTTGTTACATTTGTCTTTAATTCAAACTGTTTACTTATTAACTCACTCAATTTATTTACAAATGTTTGTTTGTACTTTTGATGTACATCTTTTTGATAGACGAATTTATACACACAAGTTTAAAAAAAATTGCCTTGAATAAATAAATTCAAACAAATTAATCAAAAAAGATTCATACACTTTTAAGCCCAGCCCACAAATTTGCATTTTTTCAACGTGTCCCAACGTTGTCTCAACGTTGGCACAGCATTATCGCGACGTCTAATGCTATCTGAGTACGTACTGACTTCTTCGTGTATTTTCAGGATTTCTGGCATTTGATTGTTTCACCTTAAAACACTTCAACGTTAGCAATGATTGTGACCATCATACTTGTCCAATAATCAGCAAGCACACTGTTATTTGTAAAGAAAGTTCTACTTTAAAGGCACTGGACACTATTGGTATTTACTCAAAATAATTGTTGGCATAAAAACTTACTTAATAACGAGCAATGGAGAGCTGTTGATAGTATAAAACATTGTGGGAAACGGCTCCCTCTGAAGTAACGTAGTTTTTGAGAAAGAAGTAATTTCTCAGTAAAATATTTGAATTGATTTTGAGACTTCACGCGTGAGGTCTCGAAATCAAGCATCTGATGAAAGGACACAACTTCGTGTAACAAGGGTGTTTTTTCTTCCATTATTATCTCGCAATTTCGACGACCAATTGAGTTCAAATTTTCACAGGTTTGTTATTGTGTGCATATGTTGAGATACACCTAGTGAGAAGACTGGTCTTTGACAATTACCAAAGGTGTCCAGTGTCTTTAAAGGGAGAGTAAATATACCTTAACTCCAAAATTATATCATTATAAAAACTTACTTAGTAAAGGCCCTGTCACACCTTGACGTTTTAGCCAGCGTATGCCGACGTTTCAAAATGTCTCTAAAACGCTGGCATTAGCTGAACTATCGAGGTTTTATTTAAGTTTTGGGCGTACACATAGCGTACTCACAACGAGTTGGACGTATACATAACGTAACAGTAACTTATATGGATTGTTTCGATAACTTACAAATAACTTATACCAACGAATCTTAGCGTGTTTCCGGCGTTCACAACGTATGCCCAACGATAGTCTTACTTATGCATAGCGCGAGGCAGCGTATCGCCGACGATCACGTATCGAAGCCTATAAAAAGGCTGCCGCTCGACGATTCAAATCATAACTGCACTATCGCAGTATCAACATCACCGCCGCAGTATCAACATCACCGTCTCATATGCCCGCCATGCCGACGAAAACTTCGAAGAACGCTGCCAATACGCCATTTTACGGTAGCTGTTAGTTAAAAACACGTTCCGTTCCGTGTGGTCGTCCGGAACACGTCAAATACGTCTACCCAGCTAACAGTTTGACGTTTTCTCAACGTTGTAATGAAGTCAGACTTTGGTGTAAGTAACGTTATTAATATAACGTTGTAGCTACGGAACTTTGTCGACTCCCCTATACGTCTTCCGTACGTAATGACGCAACGTAACAACCACGTTGTTGGTACGTTTAAGACACGTTTCCGGTGACCTTATTACAACTTATATTTAACGTTGCAACAACGTTCTCAGAGCGTGTTTGTTTGGTTGTTATATAGTTATCTAAGTAACGTTGTAGCAACGAATCTTTGTCGACTCCCCTGTACGTCTTTAGAACGTAATGATGCAACGAAACAACGACGTTGTTGGCACGTATACACAACGTTGCAATGTTGTAAATAATCAATTAAAAAGAATGTTACAACAATGTATTTTTTTTCAGTACCGTGAACGTTGTCACAACGTCAGCCGTATCTTATTTATTGATTGCTATATCGATTAATTATACAATAATTTCATGAATAATTTTGTTAAGTGATATGTCAACATGATCAATGAATTACTTTTACAAACTTACCAAGGTAGGTCCCTACTACGCGGTGTCGTAACCGGACTTCACTGTACCTGTATACTATACATCGTACATCATGTACTATATATACAGACCAATTTCCTGACTTTTGCAATCACGGGGGTATATATTTTTGTAATTGTTTCCATTTAATTAATATTTCTGAACTAAAATTACATGTTTAGTTACTGAATTATATTTATCCATATTTTCCTCTGTTAGTTTAGACAAGTACAGTGATATTTACGTTGTCA
This sequence comes from Pycnopodia helianthoides, assembly GCA_032158295.1. Taxonomy (NCBI): domain Eukaryota; kingdom Metazoa; phylum Echinodermata; class Asteroidea; order Forcipulatida; family Asteriidae; genus Pycnopodia; species Pycnopodia helianthoides. The sequence goes on along the minus strand of CM063246.1, from coordinate 19,508,505 downwards.
TGACGTTGTCAAATTAATTTTTACTAGACATGCAGCATTCCGCACGCTGGTCAATGCGGCAGGTTGAGCGGAAACGTATGTCTTTCTTTTTTCTTCAAAACTGAAACAAAACATACTTAGTGGTACACTAAAGTACTTCAAAATTTGAAAGTGTCTTTGAAATTTAGGAACAAATTTGGTTTTAGAGGAAGTTTTTAGCTGGGAACAAAACGGCCTAAGTGTGGATAGAAAATCCTATCAAGGGTAAATGTTTCTCTAGAAGATTCTAAGTACGGCTTGGAATGCCGCTGTACAGGTGGTCGGGGGGTAGCGAAGAATCGAATATCTCCCCAGACCGGTGCACTGTTGCTTGACACAATAAGCTCAATTAAATGCAATTAATGATTAGTATTAACTGTTCAGATTGATCATTAAATGCCAATGTGATAGCAAGGCCGCTCCTCAAGTGCCTATTTTATTTATGACAACCGATATTCAAAACTAAATTTAGAACAAACATTGTTTGCGATGTCAAACATTAGGCCTACCAATAGTTGTTAGCTTATAAATGTCCTCCAAAACCATCCCAACGAGCTGCTTGAACTATTAAACACAATAGTTTTAGAAAAAGTTTTTAGCGGGTGAACAAACGGCCTAAGTAATATAGAAAATCCTATCAAGGGTAAATGTTTCTCTATAGAAGATTCTATCTACAGCTTGGAATGCCGCTGTACAGGTAGTGGGGGGGGGGGGGTAGACTCAAATCTCTCCCTAGACCGTCGCACTGCTGCTTGACATAATAAAGTCAATTAAATGCAATTAATGGTTTGTTCAGATTGATAATTAAATGCCTTTTTGATAGGGAGGCCGCTCCTCAAGTGCCTATTCTATTGATGACAACCGATATAAAAAACTAAATTGAGAACAAACATTGTTCGTGATGACAAACATTAGGCCTACCAATGTTGTTAGCTAATAAATGTCCTCCGAAACCATCCCAACGATCTGCTTGAACTATTTAACACAATGGTTTTAGAGGAAGTTTTTAGTGGGGGAAAAAACGGCCTAAGTGAGGATAGAAAATCCTATCAAGGGTAAATGTTTCTCTAGAAGATTCTATCTACAGCTTGGAATGCCGCTGTACAGGTGGTGGTGGTGGTGTTGGGGAGGGGGGGGGGGTAGAATCGAATCTCACCCCTCACCAGCGCACTGCTGCTTGAAACAATAAGCTCAATTAAATGCAATTAATGATTAGTACTGTTCAGATTCATCATTAAATGCAAATCTGATAGAAATGCCGCTCCTCAAGTGCCTAATTTATGACAACCGATATTAATAAAAAACTAAATTGAGAACAAAAACATGTTTGCGATGTCAAACATTAGGCCTACCATGTCCTCCAAAACCATTCAAACGAGCTGCTTGAACTATTCAACAAAATGGTCTAAACATCGCCAATACAAACTAAAATACAACGCCAAACGATATCATAGTCAAAACATAAATACTATTATTTGTACGTTGTAATTAAACTAAAATACAATATGTCACAGCGTGATGGTAAAAACAAAGATACTACGTTGTGATAAATCTACAAGATGATAGTTACAATATGCGTTTGAAGATTAAGACAACGGGCTGTCACAACTTTAACAGTAGGCTACTTTTGTGTGCAAAACCAAAATACAACGACAAGACAACATACAGCCGAAACTTAAATATTACGTTTTAATGTTACCAAAATACATTGTGTAGACAACGTGACTGTCACAACTTAAATGCTACGTTTTAAAACACCAAAATATAACGTCAAGACAACGTGACCGCCGCGATTTACATATGACGTTTTGATAAAACCAAAATACAATGTGCAGACAACGTGCTCTTCACAACATAATTGCTACGTTTTAATGTTACCAAAAAACAACGTGTAAACAACGTTACTGCCACAACTTAAATGCTACGTTATAATAATACTAAAATACAACGTCAAGACAACGTGACCGCCGCGATTTAAATATAACGTTTTGATAAAACCAAAATGCAACGTGCAGACAACGTGCTAGTCACAACATAATTGCTACATTTTAATGTTACCAAATTACAACGTGTAGACAACGTGACTGCCACAACTTAAATGCTACGTTATAATAATACCAAAATACAACGTCAAGACAACGTGACCGCCGCGAATTAATTGTGACGTTTTGATAAAACCACAATGCAACGTGCAGACAACGTGCTTGTCGCAACAAAATTACTACGTTTTGTTGAGACCAAAATATGACTTATCGACAACGTTGTTGCCTTAACTTAAATACCACGTTGTAATAATACCAAAATACAATGTTGTGAACACGTTAGGTATAAAACCTTTCGGTAACGTTGCATAGATTACCAACATGCAACCAATGTACAACATTGGTTGTAGATCATGTTAAGTTCTGACGTTCTTGCAACGTAGTCAAAACGTTGTCATCCCATCGACCAAATTGCCACCTTATCACAACGTTGTGCGACGTTGTAACAACGTATTGTGTTAGGGTATATGCTTTTGCGATAAGTTCGACATAGGTTCAAAGCACGTTACTCATAGGTTAGAATTAAGTTGTGTGTACGCTAGACATTATCTCGACGTATGTCGACTTATGAGTAACTTACGAGCGACGTGAGTGAACGTGTTTCACGGTCGTATATAACTTACCTACAGCTTATGCGGGACGTATGAGCCACACGCTGGCATACACCGAGAATTTTTGTGCATGCACAACAATTTTCGACGACTTCGCCGTACTACGACGTATACCAGCGTGCTTCAGCGTGCTTTTTACTTATATACAAAACTTACCCTTAACTTATTCGACGTGCACCAGCGTATTCGCCAAATTTTTCATATGTTGGCTAAAACGTCAAGGTGTGACAGGGCCTTCGGTTTTAGAAAAAGGGATTCAAAAGATTCTGGACAAAATCGCAACTTTCACGCAACGTTCCAAAATAATAAAACCCATCCAATTGTCGCAACGTTGTGTATAAGTTAGTGCGTAACATGACGAAACTTCAACCTTCAGGCAATATTGCGAAAAAAAACGTGCAAGCAATAAGTCAAAACAATGTCCAAATGAGACGTTGGTGCAACGTTGTATATACGTCAGTATGTAACATGACGAAATCCCAACCTTCAGGCAACGTTGCAGCAAAACGTTCTCGCGATGTTTCGACACAACGTCACCATTTGCAACGTTGCAGTAAGGTCGTGTGTTATTTACTGGGAACGTACATCTTATTTTCAGGGTTTTAGGCACAGGGATTTGTACAACCAGCATAATATCAAAGATGAAGGCTGGCTACATAAAATGACTACTACTCGGTGTGTTTCTGCTAAACAACCAATTGGAATACACAAATGCTGTGTTTCTATACCACTCAGCATTCCCTGTGTTACATTATGGTGGGAAAGTTTTTGTTATTACATGAACAAAGCTGTCCCGCTATGCGAGTCAACAGGGTGACCTTGACCCGATGAGGTCAGTCAATAAAAGTACATGTAAACATCTCACACGCAATCACTTCATTATGTACATGTACATGTACATGTACACGCAGCTCTGTGTTACAGTCACTCTGTGGACATTCTTTTTTTTGTTCTGTACTCTTATAGAAAATCATATTTTTCAACACTGTAAAACACACCGTGTGGACGTGTTTGTCAACATATTGTTTCAAGTCTCTACATTATGTGGACCTTTGTTCTCAGGTCCACACTTCGTATAATGTTGCATGTTTGTGAATCCCATAAATCGAGAACTCTCTTTGTTCTTCCATTATTTGGAATTTTTTTCGCGACGTCCTCATTGCGGGTTTTGTACACGAAAGCGAAGCGATGACGTATATGGGGTTGTATTGTGGGCAGGATATTCAAAGACACCATGGGACACTTCAGATCCTGCCCACATGGGCTAGGTGGGTCCCATATAGTACCCATATGGGAATAATTCTCATAACCTAAACCCATGGGCCCCATATGGGATCAACTTAGGTTGGCCCTTGCCTATGGCCCATGGATTTGCAACCTGGAATGAATTGTCTTCTTTGTTTGTTGTACGGTGGCTTCCCAATGAACAAGCTGATTCATCCGCGGGGAATTCCCAAACGAGCGCAACGACAAGGACAGACCATGGAGCTATAAAAGACTCTGTGAGGTCTTAAGAGTCCTATTCTTGGTAGGGCTAGTGGGCCGAGTATTTTCTGACAGGTACGATTTGAACTATGGAGCTCTGAAATTCACTCCGCATTGTGTCAGAGCCTTATCGCTTTGGACTCTGTATCTGTGTACAGCACAGAGGAAGAGTCCTGCAAGCGCAAACTACTCCCGCAGATTCAAAGTGTGTTTTTATCTACCAACATATATACTATCTTTGTGAAGAAACTATATAATCAATCATGTACTCACCTAAAATTGGTTGAAGGATTTGAAATAGGAAAATATGGAACGTCTTGCAAAAGCACCGTTGCTGTTAACTGCCGCTTTACTGAAACCATGAAAGAATTGAAAATAACAACATATTTTAATCAATAAAATTGATTATTTTATCTGCATGTATAGCATTATTGTGGAACATTTAGAATAAAAAATATTTAAACAACCCCAAAGTGAATAGTGATTGTTTTAATGCATTTATGCTTATACTTATTGCACCAGTGTGACCATTTAACAGTGAACACTTCAAAGAATTAGGAATTTTCATCTGATTTTACAGATACAGATGAAGAAAAACGATTGTATTAAATTTGCAGGTACAATGCATTGTGTTGGTTCTGAGAAAACCGGTATGGTCTCGACATTTTGACGAGCAAGGTATACTGTTCGGATCACACCGATTCTTCTCAGAGCCAACACTTTTCCCCAAAAAGAGTTTTATTCATGGTTGTATCTGCAAGTCCTGTATATAGTTTTTCTTATGATCCACACCATGCTATACTCAGAGAAATTTCTGCTGACTAGGTCGGCAAATACTTGTACAATGACAAATCCAAACGAGTAAAGCTCTTTGCCGTCCCATCAAAGATACTCTTGTATCAGCTTCCTCTGGCCCGCCTTTGGTCGACACTGTTAACTAATTGTCTTTCATTTACTCACAGACACTGCGCACAAAGGTGAAGATGTCAAGTGAAAGTCAAGTAAGTCTAGATGCAGAAATGTAAGACATACGTGAAGTGTGCCAGCCAATGGCATCGTGTATCCTCCAACAAATTTGCGGATAAGCACATTTAGGCAAAGTGATGGCATGACAATTAACGCACTCGTTTTATTCGTCATTTTCGAACAAACTGATGTTTCGTTCAACTAAAAAAATGCATTTAAAGGTCTCCAATCTCCTCATCTCGTCATCCCTTCATCATTACCAGGGAGTCGCTTACTTTCAACACCCAAGCTGTGCATTTAGCCATACAACAACTTAACAAATTAGTCAGGTTGGTTTAACTATGACACGAACGGTGGAACTCACATTCATTCCAGGTCAAGCCTTTCAACATCGACACAATTTTCAAGGTGTATTGGCATGAAGAACAGGGTATTCATATGAAGACAAATTATTATTTTACAGTAGAAAGAAAGAATTGAATTGAGACTCATATTAGGCTAAAACCTATCATAGAGTTGAACTTAGATTTGGACCCCTGTAATTGGGCAGAAGCCATGCGTAAACTTTCAGAGATTTGTACAACTCATTGATACCTGATCATCTGCATGGTTATGATGATGAGACTAGCTATGAGACTGTCACTCTGGCACTTTATGTGTTTTACCTTTTAAAGGGTAGGTGAAAGTAAATGACCATAAAAACTTACTTGGTAAGAGCACTGGAGAGCTGGTGATATTATAAAACACTGTAAGAAACGACACCCTTTGAAGTGGTGTAGCTTTAGAGAAAGAGGTAATTTTTCACACACAAAATTGAATCTGAGAAAGGCTTCAGGCATGAAGCCTTTCTCAGGCATTTAAAAGCACACATGCAATTCTATGCAACAAGTTTTTTTTTTCTTTCATTATTTCTTTGCAACTTCGATGACCAATTGAGCCCAACATTCCACCGGTTTGTTCTTAAATGCGTATGTTTATTTTATTTTATTTATTTTAATTCTTTGGACAATACAATATACAAGCAGAGGCCGTCCAGGGAAAGTCAAAAGTCAAAAAACTGTCATCAAAAAAGATGTGCCCTCCCAGACCTTGCTTATTAAGAATAACAATTCATAATGTACACAAATCTAAAATGGTAGTAAAAAGTAAACAAAAGATGGCAAGCATAAGAAGATTTAAAATGTAAATATACAGCATATTGAACAATACTTGAGGAAAAGTGAAGCTGGAGATCGTTGGCATAAATTACAAAAAGCAAGGGGCCAAGTACGGATCCTTGAGGTACCCCGGAGATAACTGATAGCCAATCAGATGAGACTCCCTTATACACAACACGTTGCACACGGTCAGAAACAAATGAGTTTATCCAGAGAAGGGCAGTGGCACTTATGTTGTAGCACAAACTAAGTTTCTTGATTAGTGTATCATGAAAAATTGTATCAAATGCTCGACTAAAATCCAATGATACAAGGTCGACAGCTGGAACTTTTGAATCCAAAGATGAAAGCCAGTCATTAGTAGCAGAAACTAGAGCCGTTGTACATGACCTCCCAGGCAAGAAGCCATGTTGCTGGGAAGCGATGAGTCCATTGTCCAGACAGTAATCTAGGAGTTGTTTAACGACGACTTTTTCTAATAATTTACACACAATAGATGTCAGTGAAACTGGTCTGTAGTTAAGCATGTTTGCTTTATCACCACGCTTGTATACTGGCACAACATTAGCACATTTCCATTGGGTGGGGATACAGCCAATACTGAGAGATCGATTGTAAAAGTTAGTCAAAGCAGGTATGATTGCCGGAGATGCTAATTTCAACATTTGAGTAGTAATACTATCGGGACCATGAGCTTTACCAGGGGGAAGCTTGTTGATTTCATTGACAATCTGAACCCTTGTCACAAACAGATTGGTGAGTTGAGGAAAGTCCAACACTGGTGCAGTGTTACAACAGGAACTACTCGTAATCTTGGTGAAGAAACTAGCGAATAAAGAGTTAAATCCATTAGCAATCTTGGCAGGGTCGCGAATCTTAACACCATCGCATGAAAAAGGGTCAGCAGTGTCTGAAGATTTGCGTTTATTCTTCACGAAAGACCAAAAGGACTTCCTATTGGCTTTTTTCTTAAAAAGCTGGGTGACAAAATCGCTGTATGCTTTTTTAGAGGCGATAAGAACTTTATTCCTGATGAGCTTATATCTATACCAAACAACCTCAGTTCTTAATTGTCGAGCCCTCCTAAAAAGCCTCCGTTTTTCTATAATAAGTTTATGCAGCTCTCCAGAGATCCAGGGTTTCACTTTCCTTCGACATTGACGTATTGGAATACATTCGCGTACACAAGCAAAAAATAAATCGGAGAACTCGGACCAAGCCTTATCAATGTTTAGATGCACCAAGAGAATACTAGTCTTTGACAATAACCAAAGGTTTACCCTGTCTTTAACAATGTTATACTAATTTATTACTTTGCTTACCAGTACCCATGCACATTCTATTCTTTCAGTCGGAAGAACTAGACAGTGAATGTCCCCTCTGCCCAAAACGTATAAAAGGTATCCACCAGCACCTCAAAAAGATCCATCATATTAAGGATAAGGACAAACGCCTTGACCTCATCAACAGTAAGGGAAATAGGTAAGATGAGCTCATAAACCTTGCAAGTCATCTTGTTTTTGTCCTCTTATGTTTGCTTTAAATGTATTGCAAAATGTCATCCAGCAAACTTGAGTTGTGGAACCTGAATGATCAACAGGCATGCAATTTAACCGCATCATGGCTGGCTATATAGTTAGTTAATCCAAGGATGTCCCATAAGTGACACTAATCACTCTAGCTTGAAAGCCTGATGAAACATGTACACACTGCACAAGGGTGCTTCCTATGTGAACCAGAAACACCAGATTATACCCCTACTCTTCTACGGTGTTCCGGGTTAACTTTTGTTGTGCACTACCTATCCTAGCACACAGGACCTTTGGCTTAATGTCACACAGGACAATCCATTTATGGTAAAGAAGCTTGCTTAATGAATCACAATGGCCATGACCGAGATTCTAAACCACATTCTGTTAAAGACAATTACGCCAGAACTTGAGTCCAGTGATGAGCCAGACCTCTCCGCCCAAGACTCCACATCGAATGTGTGTCTGTTCTCTATGGGTTTTGTGTACATATCCAGGTCTTAATGGCCCTTTAGCGGACCACTGTACAGCAATTTTGTACAGCTTAAACATGTTAAGCAGTTTGATGTTCAAGTATTATGCTGCCATTATTTTTACTTCAATATCCTTTTGTAGAAAGCCCATCCCAAAATGGCAACTCTCGAAAGATGGACGCTCTTCTTCAAAAAGGCCCCCCCATGACGCTGAAAGAAAAGGGAAGGTATGTTAATTTAGCTTAACATCAAATTGAGCAGGGCTTAACTCCACTATTTAAACAACAAGAGTAAAATCAAAAAAACCTATCCCTAATTAGTCTTTAAAAATGCCATTGACCACATCAGAGCGGACAACAACGGTTAGAGATGGTTCAGTGAGACCACTCCTTTCACAATTTGTTGACCTTTGATTTCAATAGGCTTCTCCTAGATGTCTGACTTTCTTCTATTTCAGTGATTTCACTAGCTGCTTGGCATAGGAAACAGTATGGCAATTATTTAAAAGACCTTTTCATTTCTTTCAGAGGGAAAGTGATGACTCGGCATGGGAACATCAACTAAGAGGAGTGCAGTTAGAAAAGATGTGGCAAACGCTGGTCTCCTTACTTCAGGCAGTGGAGGAAGCGGTAATGAAATTTAAAGGGAACTGTTGCCCAGGATGTGACTTCACTAGCTGCTTGGCATAGAAAACAGTATGACAATTATTTAAAAGACTTTTCATTTCTTTCAGAGGGAAAGTGATGACTCGGCATGGGAACATCAACTAAGTGGAGTGCAGTTAGAAAAGATGGGGCAAACGCTAGTCTCCTTACTTCAGACAGTGGAGGAAGCGGTAATGAAATTTAAAGGGAACTGTTGCCCAGGATGTGACTTCACTAGCTGCTTGGCATAGAAAACAGTATGACAATTATTTAAAATACTTTTTCATTTCTTTCAGAGGGGAAGTGATGCCTCTAGACATTTGTCAAGGGAACATCAACTAATGCAGTTACAAGAGAAGAGGAAAAAGCTGACCTCCTCATTTCAGGCAAGGATGAAAGCGGTAGTGAAATTTAAAGGGAACTGTTGCCCAGGATGTAGACTTCAGCATCTCAATTCGGGATTAAGGGCACAGCCTGATCGTCTGCATGGTTTTTAATAAGACAAGCTGTGAGACTGTCATTGGAATAAAACCACTCTTGCCTTTTCATGTGCTTCTTTTTAACAAATAGTGTATTTGATTAATTAACTTACCAGTACCCATGCCCATTCTATTCTTTCAGCTGAAACAAATAGACAGTGAATGTCCCCTCTGCCCAAAACGAATAAAAGATATCCACCAGCACCTCAACAAGATCCATCATATTAAGGATAAGGACAAACGCCTTAACCTCATCAACAGTAAGGGAAATAGGTAAGATGAACTTATAAACCTTGCAAGTCATCTTGTCTTTTTTTGTCCTCTTAGGTTTGCTTTAAATGTATTGCCTGCAAGATTTCACCCGCAGCAAACTCAAGTCCTGGAACCTGATTGCAATTTAACCACAGCATGGACATAATCCAATAATCCAGTGAACTTAATCACTGTAGCTTGAAAGCCTGAGGAAACCTGTACATACGGGTGCTTCCTATGTGAACCAGAAACACCGGGGTATACCCCTACTCTCCCACGGTGTTCTGGGTTAATTCTGTTGTGCATTCAATCCTAGCACACAGGACCTTTGGCTGAATGTCCCATCCAAAGGACAATTCAATTATGGTAAAGAAGCTTGCTCAAGGAATCTCAAGTGCCGTGATCGGCATTCTAAACCATATTTTGCTTTAAAGACAACGCCAGAACTTGAGACCAGTGAGCCATACCTCGATCTCCGCCTCACACTCCACAATGGATGTGTGTCTTCATGTCCAGGTCAAATGGCCCTTTGGTGGACCACAACAAACAATTGTACAGAAATGTACAGCCTGACAAGTATGCATACTGAAATTTTGTAACGTTTTCTTGTGACTTTAAGTAAAAAGTAACAAATCAAAGCAACTGTTTTGGAGTGGCTGGCCTCTAAAGCCCACTCGAATACGTAATTATACATGCAGCTTCAACAACAACAACAAACAAACTTTTAAAAATGGTGAAACTCTAAAGAAATGTTATAACATACTTGATGCTGCATTCACTAGGATGAGAAAGGCAGCTGAAATACAGTGTAACAAAAACAGTTGACTTTATTAACACATTACAGAACATTAATTAACATTCACGATGCATACATTTTTGAAAGGTAAAATTACTTTCAATCCAATCTTGATCTACTTATCATTTATAGAGCACCTATACCTTGTGGCACATTTTGTTTTGCGCTCACATCTTTTTTTAAGTATGGACACGAATATTTGTAAAGGCAACAAATGCAACGTAAGGCAACAAATGCAACAAAACACAAACATTGAATGCCCGGAAATTGTTGTGGGCAAGTCCCACAATCACCATTTACAAAAGCTCCTCAGAAAAGCTTTAATTCTTACAAAATAACATTGATAGATTTAATTTATATTCCTATTATTTATTTTCTTTTTTCTAACAGACTACTTTCTTGTCTACAAGAGAAGAACCTGGCAGCCACAACCCAGGTGAAGTACTTGGCAAGCCTGGTTAAATTTTTCACATTTCTTGATCAAAGACATATAAAAGACCAGATATAGCCGAGCGATTTGGTACATGTTGACAAATAAATCCTTAAATCCTAAGCTAGGTTTCTCAATTCATATAAATGGATTGTAATTTTAAGGCAATCTTGAAGCAATAATCAAATTCACATTTCTTTGTCAAACAGGGCACTCCCAGCACCAGCACTGCACCAAGACAGGTAAGTTATTATTAATATTTGTAGAGTCACTTTATCTTATACTCTAACCATCCCAAATATGTTAGAGTCAAACACCTGATTTGAGTTGATGGATACTACATGTTGGCGAATAAGTTTATAAATCCAAAACTTGGTTTCTTAATTCATATATACATAGAGAGTAATTTTAAAGCAATCTTAAAGCTATAATCCAATTCACATTTATTTGTCAAACAGGACACTCCCAGCACAAGCACTGCACCAAGACATGTAAGTTATTATTAATATTTGTAAAACGGTCACTTTACCTTATACTCAAACCAGACCAATCATGTTAAGAGTCCAACACCTGGTTTGAGTTGATGGTTACTACATGTTGGCAAATAAGTCCATAAATCCTAAGCTTGGTTTCTCAATTCATATAAATGGAGTGTAATTTTAAGGCAATCTTAAAGCTATAATCAAATTCACATTACTTTGTCAAACAGGACACCCCAGCACCAGCACTGCACCAAGACATGTAAGTTATTATTAATATTTGTAGATTCACTTTACCTTATACTTTAACCAGCCCAAATCTGTTAGAGTCCAACACCTGGTTTGAGTTGATGGTTACTAAAATGTTGACGAATAAATCTATAAATCCTAAGCTTAGTTTCTAAATTCATATAAATTAAGTGTTCATTTATGGCAATCTTAAAGGTTTAATCAAAGTCACATTTCTCTGTCAAACAGGGCACTCCCAGCACCAGCACTGCACCAAGACATGTAAGTTATTATTAATATTTGTAGATTTACTTTACCTTATACTCTAACCATCCCAAATCTGTTGGAGTCCAACACCTGGTTTGAGTTTATGGTTACTACAAGTTGCCAGTAAATTTATGGCAATCTTTTATCTATAATCAAATTCACATTTCTCTGTCAAACAGGACATTCCAAGGACCAGCACTTCCCCAAAAGATGTAAGTTATTATTGTTGTAATTTTCAGAGTAATTTTACATTGTACCCTACCAGCTCAAATCCATTAGTCCATCACCTGGAAAAGGAAAAGAAAATCACAGATCCACGATACAATGCAGCAGCAGCAGGGGATGCTGCAGCTATGGGCTATCAGCCTCGATGACACACATGTCCTACAGTATTTTATTTATACATTTGTTTACACAATAATGTAGACAACTCTCACCTGGCGCAAACAGAGTGTTTCAACAGAGGTCACAATGAATGAAAACAAGAGTGGTCATACATGATTGACCATACATTTAAACTTAAATAACTGTGTGTGTGTGTTTTTTTTTTGTGTTTTTTTGCAGCTTCATGAGCCCTCACTTTCAAAACCAAAACCAAAGAAACCTGTGAGTATACCAACACGATAAGATACAATTATTTTGGTTGAAGCTCAACAGCATTCGCTTAATGCATTTAAATTATGATATGATTTGAACTGATTTGAAGACTATCACAAGAGCGGCCGATTAAATTTAACCAATAGCCTATGAGACTTATTTCTTCACTAAAAGTTTCCACATTTTCTCCAACATGTAGTTATTAACATGTATAGGTTAACATGAGTTACACCGATACAGCAGGAAACATATCATAATGTTAGCGTAGATCTGCAAAATTTCATGACACTGCATTCAGAAATAATTTGAACAGGCACTATGTATGTTTAATAATTAAATTGCAGAAGAGTGGGGCGTCACAATTTGACCTTAACTTCTGGTCAAAATCGGACGTTAAGGCCCACGTTTGTATTAAACTGTGTATAAAGCAAGCCCTGTGGCTGGCTGTTTTGCTATATTGACCACAAGGTTCAGAGTCCATAGCTTGCTCTAGTCTCTATTCAAGGTTCACGCAATTACCTGATTTTGTTAGTCTCTAAAACAGCCGTCCATGCAAATCTCGCTAACAATCAAATGTCAGGCTTTTGATCTTGTGCTTTTTTAGACTTTTGCTAAAGTGTGTAGCTTGTTAGGCACACCACAAAACAGTAATAGCACCAAAACTTCAACTTAATGAAATAGCTCACGCGTTGACACAACACTGACCCCAGCGATACCCGTACACCTAGTGTTTGTTTTCACAAACACTATAAGTCTAGTCACACGTGATTTTGTGCTTGATGGATATGAAAACTGGATCCTCATGCCACGCCATTGTTATAATGAATACATAAACAGAGCACAGGTCTACTTACAACAATGTCACGTAAACTTGACAGTTGCAACGGCTGGAAAAGCGTATACGCTGACCTTTGACTGCGTTTTGTTTTTTTCACATTTTTCGTTAATTACGTGACATTTTGATGATTTTTTTTTCACAACAACAATCTAAAAATTATTGTCTGTGATTCCACACCACTAAATTGGGTAAACAATAAGCCGGTGTGTCCCTTTAAAGCTATAATCCAATTCACATTTCTTCGTCAAACAGGACACTCCCAGCACCAGCACTGCACCAAGATATGTAAGTTATTATTAATATTTGTAGAGTCACTTTACCTTATACTCTAACCAGCCCAAATCTGTTAGAGTCCAACACCCGGTTTGAGTTGATGGTTACTACATGTTGTCGAATAACTTTATAAATCCAAAACTTGGTTTCCTAATTCATAAATAAATAGAGAGTAATTTTAAAGCAATCTTAAAGCTATAATCCAATTCACATTTCTTCGTCAAACAGGGCACTCCCAGCACCAGCACTGCACCAAGACATGTAAGTTATTATTAATATTTGTAAAACGGTTACTTTACCTTATACTCTAACCAGCTCAACTCTGTTAGAGTCCAACACCTGGTTTGAGTTGATGGTTATTAAATGTTGACGAATAAATCTAGAAATCCTAAGCTTAGTTTCTAAATTCATATAAATTAAGTGTACTTTTATGGCAATCTTAAAGGTTTAATCAAAGTCACATTTCTTTGTCAAACAGGGCACTTTCAGCACCAGCACTGCACCAAGATATGTAAGTTATTATTAATATTTGTAAAACGGTAACTTTACCTTAAACTCTAACCAGCCCATATCTGTTAGAGTCCAACACCTGGTTTGAGTTGATGATTACTACATGTTGGCGAATAAATTTAGAAATCCTAAACATGGTTTCTTAATTCATATGAACAGGCAATCTTAAAGGTTTAATCAAATTCACACTTCTCTGTCAAACAGGACACTCCCAGCACCAGCACTGCACCAAGACATGTAAGTTATTATTAATATTTGTAGAGTCACTTTACCATATACTATGAACAGCACAAATCTGTTACAATCCATCATATGATGTTAGCGTATAGATCTACAACATTTCATGACACTGCATTCAGAAATTTTTTAAACAGGTACTTGGCATGTTTATACATTAAATTGCAGAGAAGTGGGGTGTCAAATTCGGCCTTCTCCAATGAACAAGACAGGACTTTGATTAAGGAGTTTGATTATCTTCCAGCAGGAAATGAAACAAGAATTCAAAGGAAGAGAAGTGGGAATGACATGGTATGATGCAATTTGTTTTGGTTTTATTTCTAGCCTCGATGACACACGTCCTACAATATTTGTTTACACAATATTGTAGCAACTCTCGCCTGGCGCAAACAGCGTTTCAACAGAGGTCACAATGAATGAAAACAAGAGTGGTCATACATGATTGACCATACATTTAAACGTAAAAAATTGTGTGTGGGTTTTCTTTTGTTTTGTTGCAGCTTCAAGAGTCCTCACTTTCAGAACCAAAAGCAAAGAAATCTGTGAGTATACCAACATGATATTTCTGGTTAAAGCTCAACAACATTCGCTTAATGCAGTTAAATTAAAGAGCTACTTGAACGAGAGTAAAGAAAACGTATTATTTGCTGAAATCCATTTACAAGCGCTCAATAAATACAGTCATACAGTTCACATCGTGTAAAAATGATTTATAAATAAAATAAAATAATAGTTTTGACCACGACTCAAAGTTGCTTTTCGTTTAGTTTCGCGAAAAGCCCCGTGCGTCATAAATCCGTGTGACGTCATGTGTGGGAGTGGTGTATATTTAAACCACTGTGCAGTATGTACACAATGCAATGGAAAGAGCAAGGTTTTTGCCAACCATACAAGTGGTGTACCTACGTTTTCTTTAAGATTTATTTAACACAGATGATTGTTAACAGCACAGCCAATAATTTGTCAAGATTTTAAAATATAAGTTGAGAATAAACATGTAATACAATTTTTTGTGTGACCTATAAATGTAAACACATACTTGAGGATTTAAAAACTGTCGGTCTAAACTTACTGCCTTAAAAACACACTGATTGCAATATAATAGGCTTCACTGTCTTCAATATTATCAAAAAGGGCTTGCTTTAAATATAAGTTTGGTTTCTTCACTCTAACAACAGGCTTTAGTGAATACAGCTTAGTTTTACAGGACAAACAGCTGATTGAGTTTTACTTTCCTGAAACAGGTGGACAGGTGGCTACATGAGGCCATTACGCCCAAATTATTGTAGCTCACGCTGCGCTGGGAAAATCATTCCTAAAGTTATCTGTGAAATGTGTGCTGCAAATCATTATTTTAGTCAGCTCACAATTGGATCGAGTGTTGTCAACGATCGAAACGATCCCCTGTATTAGAAATCGGGGGAAATCGGATGTGGATGTTTCACCGTTTACCCACCAACGTCACATAATGATGGCATTATTATCCCAGCACCCAAGAAACTTTGTATAAACGATTTAATTAACTAATTTATTTTGAAGACTATCGAATCCCTGTGAAAAAACGACGGTGTCCTGTTGTTTACGTGAAGCTAACTCCCACACATGACGTCACATTAAAGCGCGCCGCCGACGGCAGAAGTGTTTCTAGTTTTTCAAAACCTTAAGGTTAGGGCCTAATTTTTGAATCGATGATTACGAAGTGTAAACACATAAACAAAACATTTAAATGACAACTAAACACATTATAAACAAGTTTGAATAGCAATTCCGTAATTGTTTTCCGATCAAGTAACTGTTTAAGATATGATTTGAATTGATTTGAAGACTATTACAAGAGGGGCCGATTAAATTTAACCAATAGCCTATACGGCATTTATTTCTTCACTAAAAGTTTCCACATTTTCTCCAACATGTAGTTATTAATATGTAGGTTAACATGAGTTACACCGACACAGCAGGATACATATCATAATGTTAGCGTAGATCTGCAAAATTAAACTGCATTCAGAAATAATTTTAACAGGCACTATGTATGTTGAATAATTAAATTGCAGAGAAGTGGGGTGTCCACAGAGGACTTGTCCAAGTTACAACAGGATTTTATCGAGGTGTTTAAAAGTCATCTCAAAGCAGTTAACGAAACAGGAATTGGAAAAAAAGAGAAACGAGATTGACATGGTATGCTGCAATGTTGTTGTTGTTGTTGTTGTTTTTTTTTTTTTTTCTAGAGCACACAGTGAATGTACAAAGTACCCTAACAAGAACAGACACACATACATTTAATGTACGTCAGAGATGCAAAGCTCCAAAACCAGTGTCCACATTAAATGTTGGTTTAATTCATCATTTAGGTGAAATAACAAATGAAACATTGAGCTTACTCGGTCATCTGAATCAGAAGGAACAAAAGTGAAATGAAAAGAAAAAAAATGAAAACAAAACATGTTTTTTTTTCTCGATACAAACAATAATTTCCCAAGGGATACTTTCTGCAATAACCATTATTTACACCATGTATAATAATGTGTAAATCTGTCAACATTTTATGCTTTTCGATTTTTCAAAAAGTGTATAATGGCCTTAAAGCACAAGTCAGGTATGAAGTCTTTAAAAATTAAGGGCACGTCCCAAGTCAAGTAACAATTGACACTAACGTGCAACGTGTGCTTGCATCATTGGTATTATACAAACTAAAGCAATTAAACGAGAAAATTGTTAAACGAGAAAATTGTCAGTGTTGGTTTAAAGTTGATTAAAAACAGATGTAACGATTGCATTCGAGTTTATTCTGTATTTCACAAAAACAATTATTGCATTATTACAATGAGAAAGTTAAACCATCATTTTCAACAATCACAGGAGCATTCTGTTTTTATAAGGCTTCAAAGGAAACTTTTACTATTCAACATGTGTCAGTCATTGTTTGTATAAGATGACTTACGCTAAATTTCGGTATTTTTTGTGTTTTCAATAATGCAGGTTATAGGTGAAATACGCAACAGTAATCCTTACTTCATCAATTTCAATGATATGCAAGTGAGAGACTACATAATTCGTAACGCTAAGCGGGGTGGGTATCCCTCCCTTTGAAAGGTGTGGGTCAATGTGATGCTGATTTATAGACTAATGTATTCATAAAGATACATTAAATTCACCCGTGAAAGTTGAGCTGATTACTGTGTCTACTGTACTTGTTGAGAAAACAGAAAAACAAAACTGTAACAGTGGTTTTCTCAAGAACGTCGAATCCATCTACGTTTAGCGAGGTGGTCACAGCATTCACAAATGGACACAAATGGAAATTTGAATTTTCAGACAATCGTCAGCAATCTGAGAACTAAACCCCGCATGCTTGGTTTCTCAGATTCAACCACGTCCACCACTGCTAGAAATTTAGTTAAACTAACTTGCTTCAAGGGTGTGTCATTAATACAAATTGTTTTTTATTGTGTGTTAGTTAGTTAGTTTTGTTTAAAATAAGAAGGAGCTTGTTACACTTAAAACAAATCTGTCAGTTTAATCATTTCGGTGTTCACAGGTTCAAAAGGTTCTTGCAAGTTTTCATGATTATAAAATAAATTAGTGTCATCAGCAAATAAAAGCAAAGACATTTAATTAGAGGATTACGTAATGTCGTCAATATAGAGAATGGATACAAGAGGTCCGAGAACTGTTCCTTGGGGAACACCACAAGAACGTTTGGCAGAAGAACAATCACGGACATTAATACAAATGTGATTGTTTTTATTGTGTGTTTTAGCAAAATAATGTAGTTAGTTTTGTTTTAAAAAAAGAGTGAGCTTGTTACACTTAAAACCAAGCTGTTAGTTTAATCATTTCGGTGTTCACAGTTTCAAAAGGTTCTTGCAAGTTTTCATGATTATAACATGAATGAGTGTCATCAGCAAATAAAAGCAAATACATTTTATTAGAGGCAAAGACATTTAATCAGAGGATTAGGTAATGTCGTTAATATAGAGAATGGATAAAAGAGGTCCGAGAATTGTTCCTTGGGGAACACCACAAGAGAGTTGAGCAGAAGAACAAACTGATCACGGTTTTACAAGTAGCTACGAAACCATTCCAAGGCTACAACCCCTCTTACCATAGTGATGTAATTTAGAAAGTAAAATATCGTGGTTCTATGTATCAAACGCTTTTGACAGGTAAAGTATGATTTTTCTTATCGATAGGCAAGGAAATATTGTTATGAAGTTCAATCAAGCCACTCTGTGGAGTATTATGGGTGAAAACAAAACTATAATATTAATAATAAAATAAATAATAATCAATAATAATAACATTATTATTATTATTATTTATTTTTTTTATCCAGCATGGGATTTTTCAGCTAATACTTCTTAAAGACTCGGTAACCTTAAAATGCATTTATTCGCATTATCATGAAGACAAGGGCAAAGGGACACAAAGCTGGACAGCGTCGAACAGCCAATAGTATGCATTTTGATGTGAATGGAGTCCCAGTATATTAGAGATTTTGATAATCGACGTTTTCGGCTTCAGAGCTTCGTAAAATTGGATCACTCTTTACTCGGATAAAAATTCATAAAAATTGTGTAAATTTTTACTTCAAAAATCAGTAAAGAACTTTACCTCTTTTCCATAAGTAAACATGAATTAATTGGTAAAAGATACTTAATGTTTGTGTTGAATACTAGACTTTTGCCCATTCCAAAGGTAATTCTTTATACCGTTTGACCTTGTAAACTGTTACTAAATTATTTTGTTTATCATAAAATTTCGATGCATCTTGATGCTGTGGGTCGCAAAAAAGGTATTTTTGAAACATGATCGATGTTTATTTTGCGAAACTCTGTGCTGTCTCATCAGTCAGCTGCAAGGCAGATGTCTCATCTGAAAAAAATAACAATAAAACACCCAGGTTTTTGTTTATTAAAATATTGTAGTGTTATTGTTATGTATTAATAATGTTATCTTTTGAGGGGGTGGGTTGATTTCATTGTCATACTCTGTAGGGTTTTCTTAGTGGCTGTCTCAGCTAGAAAAGTGCTGAAAGGTACAGGAGCTTCTAAATATTGTTCAAGTTTTAGAACACGGTCGAGTACAATATGGCATGTTATTTTGTCACTATGTACCGTTTACGAAAACTCGCACGCTCACACACTCTCACCCACAATCTGCGAGTATGAATTTTGCAGGCCTTTAACTTTATTATGTTCTTATTAAAAATGCGATAAAGTAGACCTATGTAGTAATTTACCTTCAAATGTCTGCAAAAGCTGTCAAAGTCCCAGTCTGCACGGTTTTTCGTCATTGTTTCTATCCTGAAGTGCGACGTCAGACGCCCGTCACGGTTTAACAGTGAAAAGCACATGCTAATGGCGTCCGTACTCTTTAAGTGTATAACCTTTACACAATACCTGACCTTTACGTTAATACTGTAAAACTTTCATGATCAATGTAAAACTTGACAAAAGTTTTGTAAAAGCATAACATTACATATAACTTATGTAACTTAACATTTACCAATTAGTTATGTATTTGAGTTTGGTAAATATTTACATCAATCGTGTCATATTGTACAAAATCTTTTCTACCCATTAATTTTTTACCATTCGTGCTAAAACGGGTAACCCATAGAAATATAAAGTGTTTTTAACAGCATTTTGTATTACGAGTCATCCATCTGTAGCGTGCATTGAATGGACATGATCTGTGCTTGCCCATTTTTACTCCCAGCTCTTATTTGAATCATAAAGCACGCGCAATGGTGACACATATAAATATGGCATTCATTTCTTTAATTGAACATCGGTTATGATCGACCAGCTCTTTTTTGAGTGGCGGTTAGCGAATGAAGATTGTTGTTAAAGAAGCATGTGCCCAAACTTTATTACACCAGTTGAAATATGGAAGAATGGAGGTATTAGATCTATATACCAAGGATTTGGAAGGAAGAAAAGCACGAAGACGTGGTTTTGGGTTTTTAGTAATGTCTAAGTGTAACTTGGTTCTTTTACGTGAATTACACAACACACGGAACCAACGGCTTTACGTCCTATCCAAAGGACGAAGCAATAATGGTTATGGGTGCTGTATTGGAAAGACCTGGGCAAGCCCATGATGGGGGGCATGATCTGCAAAGACCCCATTGGACACTGCAGATTCTGCCCACATTGGCTTAAGTGGGGCCCATATAATACCCATATGGGAATAATCCTCATAACCTAAACCCATATTTGGGCCCGTCTGGGCAATTTGGGTTGGCCCTTGCTCATATGGTCCATGGGTTTGCTACCTGGTATATATTGTCTTCTTTTCTGTACTGTGTGGATTTCCATTTATAATGAACAAGCAGATTCATCCGCGGGGAATTCCCAAACGAGTGCAACGACAGCTTTTTGGTAAATAATGCTGCTGGAAGGGTTGTTATTATCTTTTGAAATACTTTTCTACTGCCAGCGGCTCCTTCTTTTACCAAAAAACGTTATCGTGTATCATGGTAGCCTATTTGTTTGTGTAATTATGTATTTATTGATTTATCTATTACTATTTGTTTTACTGCGTAGGGATTTTTCCCCCTACGACTGCGTGGGCGTGCGTTGTGAACCGGTACTGATCATTCTATTGTTTGTGGAGAGACTATCTACAGAGAAAGGACCAGCAAAGTTTGAAAATCACGAAGGTAAGTGAGCGCAGGTTCCATTAAACTTTCATTTATATAAACCGTTCAACATTTTGATCAACATTTTTGTTGGGTTAGGTCAAGATGTATAAAAGCGTGTTCGTCATTTCACCGATTCAAATTGGTGTTTAAAAAAAAAATGTTTGACTAATCCTTTGGGAGGGACTTACACTCTAAAAAAGGAATGTAACATTTTGCTGTGTAAAACTGCTGAGTACAAATGTTGTGTAACATTTGGTCAATATTAGGTGAAAATTTGTTGTTGTTGTTGTACCCCTCACTTGTGTAAAATATAATACACAAGTAAAAGGTAACACAGTACCCCAAATTGGGTAGGAAATCAAATAGCATAACACCGAGGTTCAAATCACTCAAGCAGTGGGTAAAACAACATTTTGTTTACCTCAAGCAGTGTAATTTTTGCACAACAAGTGGTAAGAAGTAACTGAAAATGAGGTGTAAACTGTCCCACGTGGAAACATTTTCCCGTAATGCAAATGTGTACCATACACTCGTATAAGTCGCAGGCTCAAATCACAATCAAAGATGGATGGGAGTGGATGTGATTCTGATGCTTCAGGGTGTTGATGTTTGACGTTCACGTTTCCAAAGTTGCAAGAGAGAATTTGGCTTGATGGTAGTTATTATGTTCGAAAAAACGACGGTCTGTTCAAGAGTGTAAGGCTTCATGAACCGGAGAACCATGGATTATGGATTTTCATTGACTGCAGCACGGAGGTTTCGTCACTGACAGTTTGAACCCTAAATAAAAGGTCTGCAACTAATTTTGGTTACATTTGTCTTTAATTCAAGTTGTTTAATTACAAATGTTTGTTTGTACTTTTGGTTTGGGGTTGAACAAAGAAAAATTGACTAGAGCGGGACTTGAACCAACGACCTCCGGATTAACGTACCGGCGCTCTACCAACTGAGCTATCTAGCCCTATGTTGGCGGTCTCCCTATTTTGTCAATATATTTGTTCGGGGGTGCCAGTCAGAAGCCATGCAACCGTTAACTGCCGTGTAGCCAGGGATCACACCCAAGTTTACGATACAACCTGGGAAGCGGCAGCCACGGGACCACCTTGAGGGGATGCGACTTTTTTAATCTTAAATGTCAAGTAATGAACCAAAAGGGAAACTGACTGGGTAAATTTCAATTGGTTTGGGGGTTGAACAAGAAAAATTTACTAGAGCGGGACTTGAACCAACGACCTCCGGATTAACGTACCGGCGCTCTACCAACTGAGCTTTTTAGCCCTATGTTGGCGGTTTGCCTATTTTATCTATATATTTGTTCGGGGGTGCAGCTTCTGACTGGCACCCCCGAACAAATATATTGACAAAATACTAAGAAACATGACGAAATTGCAACATTAAGTCAACGTTTCTAAAAAAAAAAAAAAAAAAAAAAAGAAGAAAAAAAAAAAAAAACGTCCGGGCGATGTTAGGGAACAGAAAATTGTAACATTGTTGCAACGTTGTGTATAAGTTAGAATGTAACATGACGAAACTCCAACCTTCATGCAATGTTGCGGCAAAACGTTCTCGCAATGTTTCGACACAACGTCACCATTTAACGTAGTTGCAACATTTTGTGTACGTTACTTTAGTAACAAGACGAAACCGCAACCTCCAGGCAACGTTGCAGTAAGGTCGTGTGTTAGTTAGCTGGGAACGTACCTCTTATTTTCAGGGTTTTAGGCACAGGGTTTTGCACAACCAGCATATGTCAACGATCACGGCTGGCTACATAAAATGATTAAACCTCGGTGTGTTTCTGCATAATAACCAGTTGGAATACACAAATGCTGTGTTTCTGTATACCCACTCAGCATTCCCTGTGTTACATTATGGTGGGAAAGTTTTTGTTATCAATACATTATGGTGGGAAAGTTTTTGTTATCATTACATGAACAAACCTGTCCAGCGATGCGAGTCAACAGGGTGACCTTGACCCGATGAGGTCAGTCAATGAAGGTACACGTAAACATCTCACACCAAGCACGCACTTCATTGTGTACATTACATGTAGGCCTACACGTAGTGTTACAGTCACTCTGTGGACATTCTTTTTTTGTTCTGTACTCTTAAGGAAAATCCTATTCTTCAACACTGTAAAACACACCGTGTGAACGTGTGTTAGTCCACATAGTGTTTCAAGTCTCTACCTTATGTGGACCTTTGTTCTCAGGTCCACAGTTCGTACAATGTCGCGCTAAAACACGCACACGCATGTTTGTGAATCCCATAAATCGAGAACTTCTCTGTGTTTTCCCATTGTTTGAACTTAGCTTTTTTTTAGCGAAGTCCCCATTGTATCTTATTGTATGTTTGCAGATGACACAAATTTATTGTATAATTATAACAATGTTGATATTGCCATACAAAACCTTATTGTAGAGCTTGTTAAAATAAGTAATTGGCTTCTAGCAAACAAACTATCGATTAAAATTTCTAAAACAAATTATATGATATTTAGTGCCAGGCAAAATAAATATGTGCATAATGTTTCTCTTTGCTTAAATGGCAGTTTTTTGTTACAAACAAAGAGTTATAAATTCTTAGGTATTTATATTGATGAGAACTTGTCTTGAATGAAGCATATTGATGTTTTATCTACTAAAATCTCAAAAACCTTTGGTATTATAAACAGATTGAAAAGTTCTCTACCTCAAACAATTCTTCAAACTTTGTATAATTCATTCGTCCTTCCATATTTAAACTATGCAATTCTGTCTTGGGGACTCACAAAAGAGAGCCGTCCGTATTATTACAAAAAAAACAGTTATTTGGCTCATTCAGATCCATTGTTTGCCAAACTTAGAGTGCTTAAATTTAACGACTTGTACTATCTGAATTTAGGTAAATTTATGTTCAAGTATAAACACGGATTATTACCGGATTGTTTCAATGGCATGTTTCCTCTTGCCGCATCAGTACATTCCCATGGCACTCGTGCGGCATTTTCATGTACAATATAGTAGAACATTACTCCATAAAAACAATCTGATGCAACGAGGTATTTTTTACTGGAATAGCCTCCATACAGATCTCAAACAGCCTGCTACAATTGGCACATTTTCTAGAAAACTCAAACAATACCTGTTGGACACATATTTGTCAAGTCACTAAGTTAGTTTATTAATTTACAAATCTCATGTTAATCTATCTTTGTTTGGTCTCAACTGTCGGTCTTAAATTTTGATTTGTGTTTGTGATGTGTAATTTTGTGTGATATTGTCCCCGTGGTTGTGTGTTCAAAAGGAAAAAGTATAAAAGCATTTCTTATCTGCTTCACATTTTTCCTACCATGCTGGCTCTATTTTCATCTGCTTTGTTACTAAGTTTCAATAACCAATTTATTGTTCAATTAATTACCTATAATCATCGACATATTTGTATCATTACCCTGAGTCAGTATGAAATAAATGTTGTTGATATAATTGGTTTTGTACACGAAAGCGAAGTGAGGACGTCCTCGCTGTGTCCTTCTGTTAAAGTCATCGGTTTCAACGGGTAGACACGCTTACACACACCCATGTTTGTGAATCCCGTAATTCGAGGACTTCTCTTTGTTCTCCCATTATTTGGACTTCTTCATTGGTTTTGTACACGAAAGCGAAGCGAGGACATGGGTGTTGTATTGTGGGCAGGATATTCAAAGACCCCATGGGACACTTCAGATCTTGCCCACATGGGCTTAAGTGGGTCCCATATAGTACCCATATGGGAATAATCCTCATAACCTAAACCCATATGGCCCCATATGGGATCAATTTAGGTTGTCCCTTGCCTATGGCCCATGGGTTTGCTACCTGGGATATATCGTCTTCTTTTTTGTAAGGTGGTTTCCCATAATGAACAAGCAGAATCATTCGCGGGGAATTCCCAAACGAGCGCAACGACGACAGACCAAGAGTCTGTGTACAGCACAGAGGTCTTAAGAGTCATATTTTTGGTAGGGCTAGTGGGCTGAGTATCTTCTGTCGGGTAAGATTTGAACTGTGGAGCTCTAGTGAAATTCAGTCCGCATTGTGTCAGACTCTTATCGCTTTGGACTCTGTCCTGCAAGCACCAACTACTCCTGCAGATCCAAAGTGTGATTTTATCTACCAACCTAAAACTATCTTTATGAAGAAACTAATCAATCATGTACTCACCTAAAACTGGTTGAAGGATTTGAAACAGAAAAATATGGAACGTCTTGCAAAAGCACCGTTGCTGTTAACTGCCGCTTACTGGAAAACCATGAAAGAATTAAAAGTATCGACATATTTTAATGAATGAAAATTACTAATTTATCTGCATGTAAAGCAATATTGTGGAACATATAGAATACAAATATTTCAAACCAACCCAAAGTGAATAGTGATTTTTAAAAATAGATTTATGCTTATACTCATTACACCTCGGCATTTTGACAAGCAGGGTATACTGTTCGGACCACACCGATTCTTCTCAGAGCCAACACTTTTCCACCCAAGAGTTTTAATATTCATGGTTATATCTGCAAGTCTATACAGTTTTTCTTATGATCCACACCATGCTATATACTTCAAACATCATTTATAGAAATTTCTGACTAGGTTGGCAATTACTTGTACTATGACAACTCCAAACGAGTAAAGCTCTCTCTGGCCCGCCTTTACCTGTAGGTCGACACTGTTAACTGATTGTCTTTCATTTACTCACAGACACTGCGCACAAAGGTGAAGATGTCAAGTAAAAGTCAAGTAAGTCTAGATGCAGAAATGTAAGACATACATGAAGTGTGCCAGCCAATGGCATCGTGTAACCTCCAACAAATTTGCGGATATGCACATTTAGGCAAAGTGATGGCATGACAATTAACGCACTGGTTTTACTTGTCATTTTCGAACAAACTGATGTTTCGTTCCACTACAAAAAAAATGCATTTAAAGGTCTCCCATCTCCTCATCTCGTCATCCCTTCATCGTTGCCAGGGAGTCGTTTACTTTCAACACCCAAGCTGTGCATTTAGCCATACAACAACTCAACAAATTAGTCCGGTTGGTTTAACTATGACACGAACGGTGGAACTCACATTCATTCCAGGTCAAGCCTTTCAAGAGTATTGATATATGACGACAAATGGTACAGTAGAAAAAAAACGATTTGGTGTGAGACTCATAAAAGGCTAAAACTCACCATAGAGTTAAGCTTGGATTTGGACCCCTGTACTTGGGCAGAAGCCATGCGTAAACTTTCAGAGATTTGAAAACTCTTGTACAACCCATTGTTACCTGATCATCTGCATAGTTCTGATGATGAGACTAGCTATGAGACTGTCACTCTGGCACATTATGTGTTATACCTTGAAAGGGTGGGTATACCTTTTTGGTAATTACTCAACAAGTTAATGATCATAAAAACTTACTTGGTAAGAGCACTGGAGAGCTGTTGATATTATAAAACACTGCTAGAAATGACACCCTTTGAAGTGGTGTAGTTTTTGCGAAAGAGGTTAAATTTTTCACACACAAAATGGAATCTGAGATTAAAGCCTTTCTCGGGCATCTAAAAGCCCACGTACAATTCTATGCAACAAGGTTTTTTTTTTTCTTATTTTTTCTTTGCAACTTCGATGACCAATTGAGCCCAACTTTCCACCGGTTTGTTGTTTAATGCGTATGTTTAGAAGAGGGTACTGGTCTTTGACAATAACCAAAAGTATACCCTGCCTTTAATAATGTTATGTTAATTGATTACTTAGCTTCAGTACCCAAGCCACATTCTATTCTTTGAGTCGGATGTGCTAGACAGTGAATGCTCCCTCTGCCGGAAACGTGTGAAAGATATCCACCAGCACCTCGACAAGATCCATCTCATTAGGGATAAAGACGAACGTCTTGACCTCATCAACAGTAAGGGAAATAGGTAAGATGAGCTCATAAACCTTGCAAGTCATCTTGTCTTTGTCCTCTTATATTTGCTTTAAATGTATTGCAAGATTTCATCCAGCAAACTTGAGTTCTGGAACCTGGTTGATCAACAGGCATGCAATTTAACCACATCATAGCTGTAAACTGATATTTTAGTTAGTTAATCCAAGGATGTTTCATAAGTGACTTTAATCACTGTAGCTTGAAAGCCTGAGGAAACCTGTATACACGGGTGCTTCCTATGTGACCAGAAACACCAGGGTATACCCCTACTCTTCCACGGTGTTCCGGGGTAATTCTGTTGTGCACTTCCAATCCTAGCACGCAGGACCTTTGGCTTACTGTTCCACAGGACAATTCAGTTATGGTAAAGAAGCTTTCTCAAGGAATCACAACGGCCATGACCGAGAATCTAAACCACATTCTGCTAAAGACAACGACATAACTTGAGTCCAGTGATGAGCCAGACCTCTCCGCCCAACACTCCACAACGAATGTGTGTCTGTTGTCTATGGGTTTTGTGTACATATCCAGGTCTTAATGGCCCTTTGGTGGACCACTGCATGCAATATTGTACAGAAATGTTCAAACAGATTAAGCAGTTTGATGTTCGAGTAAAATGCTGCCACATTTCATCTTTAATATCCTTTTGTAGAAAGCCCATCCCTAAACCACGGCAAGTCTCGAAAGATGGGCTCTCTCCTTCAATAAGGCCCCCCCCCGTGTTGCTGAAAGAAAAGTGAAGGTATGTTTTTGTAGCTTAACATAAAATTGAGCATGACCATGGCTTAACTCCACTATTTAAACAACAAAAGTCATTTCTAAAAAACCTATCCCTAAAATATTGTTCGCTTGGGTCCGTTACCTTCATGTATAGACCACCTCAAT
The DNA here is from genome assembly GCA_032158295.1 of Pycnopodia helianthoides. NCBI lineage: Eukaryota > Metazoa > Echinodermata > Asteroidea > Forcipulatida > Asteriidae > Pycnopodia > Pycnopodia helianthoides. Next base: position 19,480,733 of record CM063246.1, on the reverse strand, counting down.
TATTCTGTACAAATTTAGGAAAGAGGCAGTATATATGTCCAGTTCCCATTATCGGTATGTTAGGTGTACAAAATGCAATTGACCACATCAGAGCTAAGACACTGTCACTCTGGCACATTATGTGCTACCTTTTAAAGGCAAAGTAAACCTTTGTTTTTTGGGACCGTTTGATTGTTTTAATCCTATATAAATGTAAATATACAATAAAACTAACCTGTTAAATTTTTATTTCAAAAAGTCGCGTTTTTGAAATATCGCCAAATTCTGCAGCGAATAATGTCCACGCATAAAGAATAGTCCCTAATAGGAATACACGTTCTGAGAAACGTTTCTGACAGAAAATTTCTCAGATTCAAATTTTTGGGGATGAAAACTGACATATTTTTCTACATCCACATTATTGTGAATTGAAATATTTCTCAAAATGCTGTTTACTATCAAAAGTTGTTGTTCTTCTAACCTAGTCATTTTTTATTGCCGTTAATTTTTAGATTGATTACCAATCGTATACCTTCCCTCTAAAAGGTGGGTATACCTTTTTGGAAATTACTCCAAAAGCTAATGACCATAAAAACTTACTTGGTAAGAGCACTGGAGAGCTGTTGATATTATAAAACACTGCAGAAACGACACCCTTTGAAGTGGTGTAGTTTTGGAGAAAGAGGTAATTTATCACACACAAAATTGAATCTGAGGTCCTTTCTCAGGCATCTAAAAGCGCACGTGCAATTCTATGCAACAAGTGTGAGTTTTCTTTTTTTCATTATTTCTGTGCAACTTCGATGACCCATTGAGCCCAACTTTCCACAGGTTTGTTGTTTAATGCGTATATTTAGGAGAAGATTCTGGTCTTTGACAATAACCAAAAGTATACCCTGCCTTTAATAATGTTATGTTAATTGATCACTTAGCTTACCAGTACCCATGACCCATTCTATTCTTTCAGTCGGATGTGCTAGTCAGTGAATGCCCCCTCTGCCGGAAACGTATGAAAGGTATCCACCGGCACCTCAACAAGATCCATCAAATTAAGGATAGGAACATACGCCTTGACCTCATCAACAGTAAGGGAAATAGGTAAGATGAGCTTATAAACCTTGCAAGTCATCCTGTCTTTGTCCTCTTATATTTGCTTTAAATGTATTGCAAGATTTCATCCAGCAAACTTGAGTTCTGGAACCTGGTTGATCAACAGGCATGCAATTTAACCACATCATAGCTGTAAACTGATATTTTAGTTGGTTAATCCAAGGATGTTTTATAAGTGACTTTAATCACTGTAGCTTGAAAAGCCTGATGAAACATGTACACACTGCAGAAGGGTGCTTCCTATGTGAACCAGAAACACCGGGGTTAACCCCTACTCTTCCACGGTGTTCCGGGTTAATTCTGTTGTGCACTACCTATCCTAGCACGCAGGACCTTTGGCTTACTGTTCCACAGGACAATTCAGTTATGGTAAAGAAGCTTTCTCAAGGAACCACAAGTGCCATGACCGAGATTCTAAACCACATTCTGCTAAAGACAACGACATAACTTGAGTCCAGTGATGAGCCAGACCTCTCGCCCAACACTCCACAACGAATGTGCGTCTTGTTGTCTATGGGTTTTGTGTACATATCCAGGTCAAATGGCCCTTCAGCGGACCACTGCTCAGCAATTTTGCACAGAAATGTACAAACAGATTAAGCAGTTTGATGTTTGAGTATAATGCTGCCATATTTTTACTTCAATATCCTTCTGTAGAAAGCCCATCCCAAAATGGCAATTCTCGAAAGATGGACGCTCTTCTCCAAAAAGGCCCCCCTGTGGTTCTGAAAGAACAGTGAATGTATGGTAATGTAGCTTAACAAAACATTGAGCATGACCATGGCTTAACTCCACTATTTAAACAACAAGAGTAATTTCTATAAAATATATATATATCCCTAAAGTATTGCTCGCTTGGGTCCATTGCCTTCATGTAGACCCTCTTAATTCATCTGTACAAATTTAAAAAAGAGACAGTCTATAATGTCCAGTTCCCATTATCGTTATGTTAGATGTACAAAATGCAATTGACCACATCAGAGCAGACAACAACTGTTTGAGATGGTTCAGTGAGACCACTCCCTTCACAATTTTTTTTTAAAGGTTAAACTTACCTTTGATTTGTAGCCTTGAATTCAATAGGCTTCTACTGGAAGTCTGACTTTCTTCTATTTCAGTGACTTCACTAGCTGCTTGGCATAGAAAAAAGTATGACAATTATTTAAAAGACTTTTTCATTTCTTTCAGAGGGAAAGTGATGCCTCTAGACACTTTTCAATGGAACAACAACTAATGCACTTTAACAAAAAAAAGGAGGAAAAAGCTGACCTCCTCATTTCAGGCAAGGATGAAAGCGGTAGTGAAATTTAAAGGGAACTGTTGGCCCAGGATGTAGACTTCAGCATCTCAATTCGGGATTAAGGGCACAGCCTGATCATCTGCATGGTTTTTAATAAGACTAGCTGTGAGACTGTCATTGGAATAAAACCATTCTTGCTCTTTATGTGCTACTTTTTAACAAATATTGTGTATGATTACTTAACTTACCAGAACACACGCCGATTATAATCTTTCAGCCAAAACAACCAGACAGTGACTGCCCTCTCTGCAAAAAACCAGTGAACTTCGGTTTCAACCAGCACCTCTTCAATTTCCATCAAATTAAGGATAAGGACACACGCCTTGGCCTCATCAGCAGTATGGGAAATAGGTAATACGACGTTATAAACCTTGCAAGTCATCTTGTGTTTGTCCTCTTATAATTGCTTCAAATGTATTGCAAGATTTCACCCGCAGCAAACCCAAGTCCTGGAACCTGATTGATCAAAAGGCATGCAAATTAACCACAGCATGGACATTATGAACTGATATTATAGATTTCAGTTAATCCAATAATCCAGTGAACTTAATCTCTGCAGCTTGAAAGCCTGAGGAAACATGTACACAATTGGGTGCTATACTTCTATGTGAACCAGAAACACCGGGTATACCCCTACTCTCCAACGGTGTTCCAGGTTAATTCTGCTGTGCATTACCAATCCTAGCACACATGACCTTTGGCTTAATGTCCCATCCAAAGGACAATTCAATTATGGTAAAGAAGCTTGCTGTGACCAGGATTCTAAACCATATTCTGCTATAAAGACAACACTGGAACTTGAGACCAGTGAGCCAGACCTCTCCGCCCAACACTCCACAACTGATGTGTGTCTTGATGTCCAGGTCAAATGGCCCTTCGGTGGACCACAGCAAACAATTGTACAAAAATGTTCATACAGATTAAGCAGCTTGATGTTCAAGTATAATGCTGCTATAGTTTTACTTTTATATTATATCCTTTTGTAGAAAGCCTATCCCCAAACCATGGCGACTCACGAAAGATGGACTCTCTCAAAAGTTGTCCCCCGATATGGCTAAAAGAAAAGTGGAGGTATGTTAACCCTCGGAGCAGCGGGCCCTTCTGTAAAACGCGGTGGATCCAGGTGGAGAATTTTTTCACCACCCAGTTTTTTAGGTCAATGACCCCCTTCTGCAAGCCCAAAGCAATTTTAATCTCCACAGGGCTTTTGTCTGGGCCAGCAGTGTGTGTTATTTACGACCTGTTTAAGCTCTGGGCGGCACAGGGTTGACACAAAGAGATAATGGCACAAGGAGTTGGCTCACTAAGATATCAAGTTACAATTGTGGTGTATACAAGGGGTGTCGAATACAAAAAATCGTGGCTTTTTTGGCCCATTGAAAAAAAAAATTATGACCATATTTGGAATATGTGGAGAATTTTTTCACCACGTTGCTTCTCCGAGGGTTTTAATGTAGCTTTGAAATTGAGCATGACCATGGCTTAACTCCACTATTCAAACAACAAGAGTCCATGAAATATCACATACCCCTTAAAGTATTGTTCCCTTGGGTCCATTACCTTCATGTAGACCATCCCAACTAATCTGTCAACATTTAAGAAAGAGGCAGTCTATAATTTATGTCCAGTTCCCATAATAGGTGTGCAAAATGCAATTGACCACATTAAAGCGGAGAACAACGGTAAGAGATGGTTCAGTGAAACCACTCCTTTCACAAATTGTATTTTTAAAGGTAAAAATTACCTTTGTTTTATAGCCTGGGTTCGTATACCACACTATGAAGTCTGTGACTTCACTATAGCTGCTTGACATAGAAAACAGTATGACAATTATTTAACAGACTGCCGATTTCTTTCAGAGTGGAAGTGCTGCCTCTACTAGACCCAGCAAGGCAAGGCCACCACATCAGCAAGCGGTCAAGAGAGGTGAACCAAAATCAACCTCCAAAAATGTCCCCCCCCCCCGGACGACAATGATATAAGTGGTATTGTAATTTAAAGGGAAATGTTGCCCACGATGTAGACTTCAGCATCTCAATTCGGGATTTAGTGCACAGCCACACGCCATTCGTGATGAAACATCCCCGTTTAAATTTAAAAAAGCTATCAGTATTGTTGACAAGAAAGAAAAAGAAAGAAATAAAAAAAACTCGTTCCTTTAAAAACACTATATACATGTACCAGATATTGTGGCCATTTTTCAAGCACTTGTAGGCGTCTAGGGCAAAAATGAGAAATTCAAAAATAGAACAATATCATAAATAGAATATTTGGCCATCAGGATATTCTGGTGGTTGATTTAAGATTCTTTGGGAACGTAGAAACTCGTAAACACAAACATGACAACCATATGTGGCATATGTGTTGTATGAAGAAAGACCTATAGTCTAACTGCCCTATACGTGAACCTCACGGCATACAGTAAACGTTTAAGACACCACCGTGGAATAAAGGATTTCACTTAACGTTAGTATACAAAGAATGAGTGTACCGACTAGTTATAAAAGATCTAGACAATGAAAACACTCGGCATGAACGGAAGAAAACAATTAAAAACAGCAGGTTTTGCAGTGAATTATGACTGGCGTGCAGGCATGGGGGGGGGGTGGGACGCTATAGTGTATGGGAGACGTAGTTGTATAGGAGTGGTAAAAGTGGAAGGGATGGGATGAAAGGGAGGAAGGGGGAGGGGGTGTAAATGTTAGGGGTGTAAATGAGGGGTAGTGCTAGGGGTTATTAGAGGGAGAGGGTTGAAAGTGGTTGAAGGTAGTATAAGGGAGGGTGTGGAGGAGGGTGGGGAAGGTAATGTATAAGGGTAATACGAAGGGGATATGGGGTAGTGGGGGTATGGGAGTATGGGATTATGGGATGGGGTTAGTGGTGTGGGGAGGGGGTATACGTGGGTGGTATAAGGGATGTGGTGGACGTCAGGGAAGGCAGGCTAGGGAAGGGACATGAGAATAGTGGAGGAGAGTGGAAAGGGTGGTGGTAGGGGTGGGGAATTGGTAGGGGTGAGTGGAAAAGGGGGGAGTATTTTTAAAAAAAAATAAGGTAAATGGCATAAAATTTATAAATTAAAAAAAAATAAAAATTAAATTAATTTATTTATTATTTTATTTTATTTTTGGACAAATAACAATGGACCTGAAAAACAACACGGAACCTGAGGTTCTCAAGGACATTTTAGAAAAGGGAAATATGAAGTGCGAAATACAAAGAAACTATGACCGAATATGGTTCCTGGAACCTGACTAATACAAAGAACCTGACTTACTTCACGGAACCTAAAGTATGAATTCTTACATCTATGAACAAACAAATGGGATGATAATATTTATAATTAAAAATAAATATTATGTGTTCAACTTTTCTAGGTTTAGCTCCTGTATTTTTGAAAACAGATTAATTTATCTTTTGTTTATTTCTGTAGACAATATAATGGACATTTTTTGAAAAACATATGGTAATTCGTGGAAGAAACGTTGAACATGCCAGGAAACAGGCGTCTGTCCTTCGCAGACGGAAAAAAAATACAAAAAGACGTCCTTTTAAAAACAGTTTGATACATGTACCAAATATTGTGGCCATTTTTCAAGCACTTGTAGGAGGCTAGGGCAAACATAAGAAAGACAAAAATAGAACATCATCATAAATAGAATCTTTGGCCATCAGGATACCCAGGTGGTTGATATAAGCTTCTTTGGGAACGTAAAAATTTGAAAACTCAAATATGACAACCATGTGGCATGGTGGGTATAAAGCGGAATAACAGCTGCCATCCCAGTACATCCAAAATATCCTCATTGTTTACAATGCTATTCTGGCTAGTTAGTTGGATTAAGATCTATGGTCTTTGGGTCAAACTAAAGTATGAATTATTACATCTATGAAAAACCAAATGGGTTGATAATACTTATGTTCTATTTTGTATATTGCTCTTTTTGAAAACATATCAATTTACTTTTTTTCTGTAGGCAATATAATGGACGATTTTGAAAAGCATTTGGCAATTCATGGAGGAAACTTAAAAAATGCCAGGAAACAAGCGTCTGCCCATCGCAAACAGATGGAGCTGGCCGCCCGTAAGCTTGGACTTGACTCTCCCCTCGCTATGCTGAAGTCTGACGAGGTTGAAAAGTATGCATACTGAATAACTTTGTTATGTTTTCTTGTGATGTGACTTTAAGTAAAAAGTAACAAAACAGAGCAAATGTTTTAGAGTGACCTCTAAAGCTCACTCAAATACGTAATTATACTTGCAGCTTCAACAACAACAAAAACGGGGAAAATTTTTGAAACTCTAAAATAATGTTATAACGTACCTGATACTGCATTCATAAGGATGAGCCATTCAGCTGAAATACAGTGTAACAAAAACAGATGATTTTAATATCACATTACAGGACATCAATTAACATTCAAGGTGCATACATTTTTGAAAGGTAAAATTACTTTCAATCCAATCCTGTTCTAATAGTCATTCACCTATTACCTTCTGGCAAATTTTGCGCTCACATCTTTTCTAAGTATGAAAACATGAATATTTGAACATGAACATGAACATGAAAATACTTCGCAAGGCAACAAATGCAAAAAAAAAAAAAAAAAAAAAAAAAAACATTGTTTGCCCGGAATTTGTTGTGGGCAAGTCCCACAATCACCATTTACAAAAGCTCCCCGGAAAAACTTTAATTCTTACAAACTAACATCGATATAATTAATTTATATCCATATTTATTTATTTTCTTTTTAACAGACTACTTTCTTGCCTACAAGAGGAGAATCTGGAAGCCGCAACCCAGGCGAAGTATTTGGCAAGCCTGGTTAAATTTTGCACATTTCTGGATAACTCGCCAGATACAGCTACGCGATTTGGTACGAGTCAGCGTCTCGTCACCAAGGTGGCAGACATTGCTAAATACCACATAAAAGGTCTCGGTCCGGCAGTGGCTATACATAATCAAGAGCTTCAGGAAAAAATAGCAGGTAAATGAACTATAAATATTAATTCATTTATCGTTAATTTTATTATATTTTCGTATTATCTATTTATTTATTTTGTTTATTCTTTGTTTTAAAATGTATGATTACTATTTCGTTTTATCACAACATCCAAAAAAAAATTTTTTTTCCCTTTGTACTGGTAACTCCTAGCGTCGGGCTACTTCCCGTAGCCTTAAATCTCAAGGGTCTTTTGCAGGATTCTCGCTATTCTCAAAAGCGCCGCCTTTTGTAGCAGATCTACCCACACAGTTCTGCCTATTTTATCAAGATGTTTCCCCAGTGCTTGGGAATGGTGCTAAAGGCTCTAACAACCACTTGGACTACTTTCACTTTCAACTGCCAAACCTTAAGTTATAGTTCCCTGCCCAGGTTTGGTACTTCTGGATCTTTCAGCCTCCTTCGAAGCTACCCTTATATCCCCAGCACAGCTATGTCAATGAAATGCCATATCTTCTAAGTTCTTTGTCTTATCTTAGACTACAACATCCGGACGCCTATGTTAAAGTCCCAGAGGATCTTGACCTGGTCGGTCTCTAAAACTTCCTCCAGAACATGGTCGTTTACCTGCCAGGGCTGTAATTTTTGTCGGCCTTTATCTTAGGATTCGACACAAAGCTGGGAAACTCTACCCATTTTACCCCTTAGCCGCTTCCATCATCTCTTGAATCCTGGTCTTAATCTGCACCTCCTCGTCCTTAAATTCTACACCTTCCCCTTCGTCTTGTGTCAAGCGTCATCCTGACCATCTAGTAACCCTGGCAGATCAACCAAATATTTATTCATTCTGTGAGCTAGCAGCAGCCACCTCCGCCGGTACTTGGTGGTTAACAATCTCTATTCTTTCATTTTCAAGCTTTTGCTATCTTCTTCATCTCCTCAATTTCCACGTTTGTAAACCACTGGTTCCATTTCGGGGGGTATTTGTTCTGCAAGAAGCTGCTCACTAATCTCAAACATTCCTTTTTCTTGCCATAAGTCAATCATTCTCCTTCTGTAGCCTCTCTTGGGCAGCGCACTCTTAAAGTAACATTCCATCGTTATGTTGTTATCGTTCCTACTCGTTTTTTTTCCTCCTGGTTGCAACACGAGTCCAGTTGTGATCAGTTTGGGTATCTGGTGGAACCACCTCAGGCATACCAACCAGATTGGATGAAGGACTTCCTTACAGTTGACTTGATGCTCCATAACACTCATTGTCACCATCACAAAATTGGGAGAAATACAACAGGGCCGATTTTAGTTCCCTGTGGAACTCCTGCTTGTGTAGTACACCAATTAGAAAGTGCGTCTTTGTACTTAACTCTCTGCTTGCGATCTGACAAAAAGTCAGCAATCCATGCGATAATGCCATGATCAACCTCCAACCCAATTAAGCTTTTTGATGGCGGTAGTATGATCAACATGATCAAATGCTTTGGAGAAATCTGTGAGCAAAATTGTGGAAGCTGCACCAGGATGATCAACATTAGTATGAATAGCGTGTAGCACATCAATGAGGCAATGTGTAGTAGAAACTCCCTTCTTATTACCAAATTGTGATGTATCAAGCTTGCACTGCATTTGGTTCAGAGTATCACGAGCTATGAAATGTTCAGCGACCTTTGAAAAGTGGTCAGTAAGAGCCACCGGACGGAGGTTGTTAAAACTGGCAGGAGAGGATTTCGGTAGGGGAACTACATTGGCTTGTTTCCACTGTGGAGGGACTGTATGCTGTGCATATGAAGTATTTATGATGTCCGTTAGTGGTTTGCTAAGTTCATATGCGTACTGGCGAATGAACCTCGAAGAAATGCCGTCTGGTCCAATAGCTTTACGTGCTTTAATCTTGCCAAGTTCTTTAAACACTTCGAAAGGTTGAACAGCGCGTATTGGTTGCGATGGAAGGAAAGCTGGTAACTCTGAGCTGTTAAGCGGGTCCAGGTCGTCCGCCACCGAAGAGAAGTTTTCACAGATTGCATTTGCAATAGCATCATGATCGGAGCATTCGATATCAGGAACGCAGATGCTTGTAGAGTAGCTTTTCCCTGACACCACTCGAATTTGTTTAAACCAAGCACTTGGATTAGATGCCTTCAGGTGTTGAACTTTTTTGGTGTAATAATTCGCTTTGGCAATCTTTATTTCACGTTTTATTTTGTTCCGTAGGTACCTCCACAGGGACTCGTGTTTGTGACGAAAGGCTTTCTGTTGTTTCTCAATCAATTTTTTTATGCGAGGAGTAATCCAGGCCTTATCATTCTGATGAAGCTTCACTGTGCGGCAAGGGAAATATGTGTCAATTGATCGGCTAAGAGTAGAGTAAAAAGCTGAACATTTCTCTGTGACGTCTTGTGCTGAGTAGACTTCTGCCCAGTCATGATCAAGGATCCACATTCCGTAATCCCTGATTTACCAAGTAGTACCAACACGAATTAAGTTTTGATGTAACAAAACTATTATTGTTATTATTATTATAAGGTGGTTTTTTTTTCGATGTGTAACAATTACTTTATAGTGTATTGTCAGTGCTTTTCAAGTCCCTTGTGGGAAAAAAAAATCCAATCTTTATTTTGATTTTATTATTATACCTTCTTTTTATTTAGATGATCTCTTTAAGCCTGCAGATGTGACAGTGTTCCATGATAAAACAACATCAGAGGCAGAGAAAATTGCAGGTAAGACTGCAAATTTAAACTCTCTTTTTTATTATAGGGAATAACAGTGCGCAATGTATTCATTAATCTATCGGTTAAATGAATGATATCAGTAATATGAGCAAGGATTAAAGATCAACTTGAACGAAAGCACTAAACCAAATTTGACTCTTAATATTTGTTTGTTATGTGTTTAGTTATTATTTAGTCATAAATTTATAGTTTTTTTCCCCTGGATTTTGCTAAAAATTTTGCTCAGAAAAACTAGCCCCATTATAAAAAGTTTTCGAACTAGAGGTTTTATCGCCTTTGGCGGCGCCCTCGCATGTTCGGAACCATGACGTCTCTTGTTTATCTTCGTCACTATAATGCACTTACTATTTGTTTTGTTTGGATCGTTCCCTATTTCTTCAAGGTTTTTACCAAAAACGTGTGTAAGTTTGTATCATGCCGAGCAAAATGTGCTGTCGATGGATTCCAGAAACATAAAAAAGACCGAGTCCCAAGGTTGTTTTTGTTCTTTCATTTTCTGAGGAATCCGGTGATGTTTGTTAACAACTCTCGTAAGGATTTCAAGTTGTCAAAATGGTCCTCAAATAGTTTATTTAAAGGATCAGAATCACCAAAAAATATATTTTGTAAAAGCTTTACTGTTAAAGCACCTAAAGGGACATATGATGGGGGACAAAAAAGATAAACATAAATAATTCAATTTCACTTGAAACAAAATTATTTTGTTTGAAATCATTTCATTCTCACGAAATTATTTCAGTCGAAATCATTTTAATGCTCAAAATAATTTAGTTCTTGCGCCTAAAATAAATTATTGGGAGAGGTCGAAATGCTCTCGAAATCATTTCAAACGCTCGAAATCGATTCGCTCGTAATCATTTCGTTCGAAATCATTTCAAGAGCTCAAAATAATTTTGTGAGCTCGAAATAAATTATTGGGATATAAATAAGTCCGGCGATCAATAATTTATTTTAGCATAACAAATAAATTAATGGGAGGGGTCGAAATAAATTATTGCAAAGCTCAATAAAAAAAATCATTTCGGGACTATTTAGTTCGAAATAATTTTATACGCTCAAAATATTATGTTGTGTACGATCGAAATAAATTATTGCGAGAGCTTGAAATAAATTAATGCGAGAGCTCGAAATAAATTATTGCGAGAACTCGTAACAAATGTTACGAGAGCTCGATGTAAATTATTGCAAGAGCTTGAAATAAATTATTTCAAACGCTCAAAAACATGATTGCATAATCATTACAAGCTTTCGAAATAATTTCGCTCTAAATCATTTCGAATGCTCAAAATCGATTCGCTCGTAATTATTTCGTTCGAAATCATTTCAAGAGCTTAAAAATAAATTTGTGATCTCGAAATAAATTTATTGGGATATAAATAAATCCGGCGAGGTTTGTTAACAACTCTCGAAAGGATTTGTATTATATATTTTGAGCATACAACATAAATTAATAGAGGGGTCAAAATAAATTATTGCAAAGCTCAATAAAAAAAAGAGACTATTTCGTTCGAAATCATTTCAAACGATCAAAATAATGTATTGTGTACGATCGAAATAAATTATTGCGAAAGCTCGAACGAATACTGCGAGAGCTCGATATAAATCATTGCGAGAGCTCGGAATAAATTATTTCAAAAGCCCCAAAATATGATTGCATAATGATTTCATGCTGTCGAAATAATTTCGCTCAACATCATTTTTTGAAAGCTCAAATTAGTATACTTTTTACGCTCGAAATAAATTATTAAGAGAGCTCGAAATAAATTAATGCAAGAGCTTGAAATAAACTTATTGTGAAAGCTCGTAAAACAAAATTGCAAAATCATTTCGTGCTCTCGAAACGATTGCAGGTGACCAAAAAGATTTCCAGTATTTTGAGTGAGCGAAATTATTTATTTTGAACACACACAATTTTTTTTCGAGTGCACAATCTTGTGTATTTTGAGTGAACAAAATAATTTTGTGAGCACTCAAAGAACTCAAATTATTTCTGTAGTTGTTATTGTTTTCATCACATGCCCCTTTAGGGGCTCCTTATAGCCTTAATGGTATTTGGCTATTTTATGGTTTCCTCAGTTGAAGCAATGTTTGCTCTTCATAAAAAAAAACGTATTATGACCTACTCATATAAAGAAATAACAACCCTGATCCGTAAAACTACTATTTGAACAAAATAATTCACTGAGGACACTAATTCTGTCTTAAAAAAACAAGGGTCTAAAAAAGGAATAGATTTGCTGACTGGAATAATACTATATGATGAGATTTGCTTGTGATGCCAGTTGTTCGAACCGGTGTGGCTCGAGCAGCTCCACGAATGTCGGCATGCCCCTCCGAGTTTTGTCTCCCCCTTTTCTGTATAACTCCTCCTGGTCACTGAGCTTATATCACTCCCATCAGAAGTGCTTGACGGAAAAAAAAACTTTTCTTCATCAACACTGTAATATTCCCACGATATTCCGACATTTTGATCAGCTTAATTTTCGTTTCAGCGATGCTTTTTAACATGTAAATAATACACGTTTGTGTGTGGGTAAACATAACTGTGCAGTATGACGTCATAGTGATGTTTTGATTCCTAGGCGCTTAAAACCCTGGATAGTGCCCCCTACATTTTGCGCACATCGACTCGGTGCTTGGTGATTGCAGTCCCTATTATGTTCTTGCATATAATATTTGAGTTCAGAATGTGGATAAATGACTTTCTTTATGCTCTTTCTAACTTTCTATGGATGCTATAAGTATCCTGAGGAGATGTCGATAGTATTTATTTAATTTTGGAAGGAAATATTTGTCACACTTAATTAACAATAAATACTGTATAGGAGAAAAACAGGCGCTGATGGACTAACCAGCTGTTTTTCCCTGGACCCCATGCTAAATTAGGCGGCAATGTCTGCAATTCAACCTTGAGGTGTTGACAGATGCCCCACTACAGGATAAACTGAAATTACAGGTCCAGTGATAATTGTTTCCAGGTGTGGCAGATTAAAAACCAATTGGTTGGGAGCCGCGGCGGCCATAGTGACTTAACCCAGGGTTTTAAGGTTTTTTTGTGTGAAACTTGGCTTTTTTACCCAGCGTAACACTGATGAAAATGGTGTTGTTGTTGTTGTTGTTGTTGTTGTTTTGTTTTTTACATTGTGACCTATTTTTTTTATTATTGAGTTCCACTCATTTACATGTAATCAATACGTATTCGTTTACCTTTCTACAAAACACACACAATAATGTTTATTTCGTTCAAGTTGGTCTCTAACAGAGGGGGATTGGTCAGGAAATGCCATTGGATGATGTAGTAGGCCTATGTTTGAGTAAACAGGTAGGGATTCTTAATACTTACCCTACCCTTTGATGAGCGATGGCAGATCTGTATAGGAGTTTTCCATGCATCCTTCACTGACACACTCTTGACTTTGCCTCATAGGTACGCTCGAACAAGGTGTCGATGTCAGTTGGCAGCAAGTGGTGTTGCTCAGAAACAGCCTGATGGCACTGCTATTCTTACAGGGAGCTCCACGTACCGGTGTCATCGCAAACATGACGCTGGAGGAGTTTAAAGATGCAGAAGTTGTACCTGGCAATAACACGGAACCACATTTTGTAGTCAAGGTGAGGAGAGTTAAAACCTGAAGTATATCATGACCACAGCTGTCTGACTAGAGCGCTAACTTCCCGTTCTAAACATACAAATGTTTTGAAGGCTTCTCATTGCAGACATTGTTGTACTTTTCAAAAAGACGTTCTCTTGTGTCTATGTGACTTATCTGATCAATTCATTTTGTCACACATCAATCCAAATATCTTTATACTTTTGATACAAGTTGGGGTTGAACAAAGAAAAAATTACTATAGCGGGATTTGAACCACGACCTCCGGATTATTATGTGCCGGCGCTCTACTAACTGAGCTATCTTGTCATATGTTGGCGGTCTCCCTATTTTGTCAATATATTTGTTCGGGGTGCCAGTCAGAAGCCATACAGCCATTAACTGCCGTGCAGCCAGGGATCACACCCAAGTTCACGATACAAACTGGAAAGTGGCAGCCAGGGGGATCACCTTAAGGGGATGCGACTTTTTATTTCAAATATCAAGTAATAAACAAATCTCCCTAAATCCGCAGGGATTTTCTATTCTAATAAGAAAACACTCACCTCCGATACCAACAAATGCATTTACAATGCGCATGCGCAAGCAACTCCGCTGAACAAAAAAGCACCTCCCCTCGCACTGCACGTCCCAAGTGTACACACGAAATACGCCCTTCTTTTTACTTTAGCCTTTTCCGTGCGTGTGTCCCTGTACTCCACTTTTTGGGAGGGATGGTATCGGAGGTGAGTGTTTTCTGTAATAGAACAGGGAAACTGACTGGTTCATGTGTACTTTAAATAAAAAATATATACCCAGTCAGTTTCTCTTATGGTTTGTTACTTGATACTTTTGAAAAATTTATACCACTTTCAGATCAATTGATACGCCATTGTTTCAGGAGATTATTCCCCAATTTCTATACGTTTCCAAGGTCCGAGACCAGAAGAACTTCAAGACTCATGGGTGCCAGCGTGTCGTCATGCCCTTGGCCATCTTCAAACTCATGGATAAATACTACATGCATGGACGAACAAAAACACCATGTTCCAATGATGAATTAATTATCTCCCCATCTGAACCATTTTTCCTTGACACGGACGGCAAAAAAATTAAAGGAATTGCCAAAATTCTTCAAGAGTAAGTTAAAATGCTACCTCCTCCTGCAATGCAAAAGAAAGCTCTCTTACGAGATGCAATGAGTCATATCGCTCTTACGTGTATCTTATGTCGTGGGAGCGGCTGTAGAATTTCCAGCGGTGTACAATTTGAGGAGAAGACCCTGGGGAAAAAAAATGTATATTTCTAGTGATGCTGATGATGATGTCAACTAAATCTATTATTGACACAGTTCTGATTTTAAAAAGAAAGAAAGAAGACAATTAACTAATGTTATTTATTATTTCTAACCATCCAAATCCTTTGTGCCAAACTTAACGACTGTGAGGGATTGAAGTTACAGTAAAAGGTTCACAACTGGTGACGATGGTACCAGCAGTCGATTTCACCAAACTCATCTTGGCTTAAGACACATTCTAACTTCTGCAGAATGCAATGAAGAGTTTATCTTTTTAAGAGTTTGACCCTTCTTAAGGCTTGGTGAAATCGACTGGAAAAGGTGCTAAAATATCAGTTGACACCCCCCCCCCAACCCAAAAAGAAAGAATAGTTCCATAAACATGTCACTGGAGGATATTGGATGGTTAATGCACTGACCATCAGGCACAATAGGACAGGTAGTGCAAATTGCAGGCACCCTGCAGCGTTATTGATGAGGCTATTACTTTTTAAGCATTATTTTCTATGCATAACTTGTGATATTATTTCTTTGTTTAGACTCTGGGATGCAAAAAATCTACCGGGTAAATTTAATCCAATCATCATCAGGAAAACTGCGGCAACCCATGTAAGTATATTCCACCTCTGTGCTTTGTGTGCCAGCTCGGCAGCACTACCATTCTCAACCTCTAGAATTACAAAAAGGCCAAGGAAGCCCCTGTTGCCCCTAGTCACTTTGGCCTTGGTGCTACTTCAGAAGCTTTCTATAGACTTAATACTTTGTAATAGAAGTGCCCTTTACAAAATGGAAAAGGTCTTGCCCTCTCAAAGATGACATCCCAGGCCTGTCATGACATGGGAGTATAAATAAAAGAACAACAAACTCAAAATTACTCAATATACTCACGTTAAGTACACAGTATAGCTTTGCAATCTACACACAGCAGGATGAGTTCCTTTAAACTTGTCCAATAATAACATGTATCAGTTTTCCCAACCTTGCCTGTGGTTCTAGTTTAAAATGTTTTTAAGAAAACAAATACCAGTCTGGGGCACGGGTGTCCTTGAGCTAGACACTTAACCCAAATTCTTCAACCTTCTAAGGCCAAATAATAAAAACACGTTTAGTGTCCACGCCCGCTTTCTTTTTGGAGGCCGCCTCCTTTTTTCTTTTTTTTTCCTTTTTTTTAAAGATCTGACGAAAAAAACGAGGTTTAAAATAAATAAGATCGTATTTTTGACTTTTTTAGAAAAGTGGCAACCATCTTGAAAAATAGCCCGGCGGGTTGTCTTGAAAAATGGTGTCGGGCGGACATTTTTGAAAAAAACAAAAACAAAAAAACTCCTCCTTCCTTTTTTTCAAAAAAGGCAGGACGCTAAACATGTTTTTTTCGCCTAATCGTAATTTCTTTTTCGATTTAAAGCATAGACGTTTGATGTAATCCAAGTTAGAGAACACTTATTTTTAAGAGAAGGTGTTTGGTGTTTCCGGCATGGTGGACGGCAGATTTTGCCATCTCACCTAAGAAACTGTTGTTATACAAAGTATTAAATCGATGGAATTGTTTTCTTTAAGTGCATCGTAAGAACCCAAAAATTATTACAAAGAACACTTTAAACATTAACAAGTAATAACTTTTTTTTAAATGAGACACTTAATTGCTCATAAGGGGGGACTGCATTTCAGACTGAAGTATTCACCGGGGCAATTGATATCAGGACAAACTTTGTACCTTATCAATTATAGTGTATTAAAAGAAATCAACGAACATTACTCCTCTGCCTGTTTTCTTAAGACAGATAATGTGAATGGGTAATTTAATGATTTTGATGAACTTACTTTAAGAGTCAAAGATCAGACACGCCAGAGTCTGACAAAGATGCCGTGGAGTGGCACATGTCCCACAGCCGAGAGACCCATCGTCGCTACTACACGGCAAAAGAGGATCCATCAGAGGCTGTACGAGTCGCAGGCATGATTAACCTAATGCTTCTGAAGGCAAGTCTGAAAAGTATAAATGAAAAAGAATACTTAGTTGAAAGTACTGATATCGTTCGGAGGAGCTGGCATGTGCAAGAGTATATATTTACAATGTTACAATGTTTGCAGTCATTGGAGAGTGGGCCTATACCGAGTTGCAAGAAAATTCTAAGCTGGCTGCTCGCAGGGATAATTATATGGCAGCATTTCAGTTTCAAGGCACGATTGTCACTGCATCACACTTCAACATTATTAGCCAAGTTCTTCAAACTTTAAATCGTAAAAGCTTTTAGATTCAACATTTTGTTTGTTATGACGTTAAACAAAATAAAGGGGACCACCCCGCATCCGTAATTTTAGCATTTTTTCTAACGGTTGCGATTTTGTACCAGATCCACCTAAAAAGTGTTTCAGGATGTGAATGGACACGCAGGCTTATACGAACAATAATTTAAATTGAATCATCTTTTTCTGTAAAATTATGATGGCACTTTAGGGGTAGTTAAAAATAATTAAATTATTAAGCTCAAAGTATCTTCATAGGATAAGCGTGTACCTCCTTTCTTTACTTTTTTGTGGTTTCAGGTATTTAACAAAAATCACAAGTATTGAAAACTTCTATTGTGAAAGTAGAAAGTGGCCCCTTCTACTTGAAGTTGATGGTTACAACAAGTTGGCAAGTAAATCTATAAATCCTAAACATGGTTTCTCAGCTCATATAAATAGTTAGTAATTTTAAAGCAGCCTTTAAGCTATAATCAAATTCACATTACTTTGTCAAACAGGACACTCCCAGCACCAGCACTGCACCAAGACATGTAAGTTATTAATAATATTTGTAGAGTCACTTTACCTTATACTCTAACAAGCCCAAATCTGTTAGAATCCAACACCTGGTTTGAGTTGATGGTTACTACATGTTGACGAATAAATCTATAAATCCTAAGCTTGGTTTCTAAATTCATATAAATAGAGAGTAATTTTAAAGCAGCCTTTAAGCTACCATCAAATTCACATTTTTTGTCAAACAGGGCACTCCCAGCACCAGCACTGCACGAAGTCATGTAAGTTGTTATTAATATTTGTATATTTGTAGAGTCACTTTACCTTGTACTCTAACCAGCCCAAATCTGTTAGAGTCCAACACCTGGTTTGAGTTGATGGTTACTACATGTTGGAGAATACATTTAGAAATCCTAAACGTGGTTTCTCAATTCATATAAATAGGGAGCAATTTTAAAGCAATCTTAAAGCTATAATCAAATTCACATTTCTTTGTCAAACAGGGCACTCCCAGCACCAGCACTGCACGAAGTCATGTAAGTTGTTATTAATATTTGTATATTTGTAGAGTCACTTTACCTTGTACTCTAACCAGCCCAAATCTGTTAGAGTCCAACACCTGGTTTGAGTTGATGGTTACTACATGTTGGAGAATACATTTAGAAATCCTAAACGTGCTTTCTCAATTCATATAAATAGGGAGCAATTTTAAAGCAATCTTAAAGCTATAATCAAATTCACATTTCTTTGTCAAACAGGGCACTCCCAGCACCAGCACTGCACGAAGTCATGTAAGTTGTTATTAATATTTGTATATTTGTAGAGTCACTTTACCTTGTACTCTAACCAGCCCAAATCTGTTAGAGTCCAACACCTGGTTTGAGTTGCTGGTTACTACATGTTGGAGAATACATTGAGAAATCCTAAACGTGGTTTCTCAATTCATATAAATAGGGAGCAATCTTAAAGCTATAATCAAATTCACGTTTCTTTGTCAAACAGGGCACTCCCAGCACCAGCAGTGCACCAAGACATGTAAGTATTTATTAATAGTTGCTGAGTCACTTTACCTTATACTCTAACCAGTTCATATCTGTTAGAGTCCAACACCTGGTTTGAGTTGAAGGTTACTACATGTTGACGAATAAATATATAAATCCTAAACACGGTTTCTCAATTCATATAAATAGGGAGCAATTTTAAAGCAATCTTAAAGCTATAATCAAATTCACATTTTTTGTCAAACAGGGCACTCCCAGCACCAGCACTGCACGAAGTCATGTAAGTTGTTATTAATATTTGTATATTTGTAGAGTCACTTTACCTTGTACTCTAACCAGCCCAAATCTGTTAGAGTCCAACACCTGGTTTGAGTTGATGGTTACTACATGTTGGAGAATACATTTAGAAATCCTAAACGTGGTTTCTCAATTCATATAAATAGGGAGCAATTTTAAAGCAATCTTAAAGCTATAATCAAATTCACATTTCTTTGTCAAACAGGGCACTCCCAGCACCAGCACTGCACGAAGTCATGTAAGTTATTATTAATATTTGATGAGTCACTTTACCTTATACTCTAACCATGGGCCATGGTAGAAGCGTCCTCGTCGCGGTCCTGGATAACGCTAATTCTACCACCACCACCACACACAACAAGATCTACCAGTAACATCAGCAATTGTCATGTCTAGACAAGAGCAGAGGAGGTCCTTTTTAGGGCCTGCCCTGACAGTCATCTCTGTTAACATCGAAGGCTTCTCAACGGCCAAGCAACAAATCTTAGCCGAACTTTGCAGCAATCTCCAATGTGACGTCCTCTGCTTGCAGGAGACCCATAGAGGAAGCGACAACAACCGCCCATCCATACCTGGTATGATACTCGTCAATGAACGCCCTCGTCGTCAGTATGGTAGTGCTATCTTTGTCAAAGCAAGTTCAGTTACAGAAAGCACGTCCGTTTCAGAAGATGATACTTTTGAAGTCCTGCGTGTAGAATTGAGCAGTTTAGTTGTAACATCTGTATACAAACCACCGGCAGCTGACTTCAAGTTCCCACATTTTGTTTCACACATTCATGGTAAATCACAGATCATCATCGGTGATTTCAACAGCCATAGCACCCAATGGGGGTACAAGAAAAATGGAGAAGCAGTAGAGGAATGGATGGATTCCAACCAACTTAACCTCATCCATGATTCCAAGCTACCATCGTCATTCTACAGTGCCCGTTGGAGATGTGGTTACAACCCAGATCTGGCCATGGTCACCAACAACATTGCAGACCCGTGCCAGAAATTTGTGATGGACCCTATCCCATCGAGCCAGCACCGACCTATTGGCATCCAAGTCAATGCAGTTGTAAGACCAACCAGTGTCCCTTTTAAGAGGCGTTTCAACTACAGGAAAGCAGACTGGCAAGGTTTCTCTGATAAACTGGATCAGAGCATCAAACGTATTTCTCCCGTATCATGCAACTACGACCGCTTCGCAGAACTTAAGTGAAGAAATCTGCAAGAAGACATATCCCACGGGGATGTAGGGTGCAATATATACCTGGACTATCCAAGGAAAGCTCAGAGCTGTGTGAAGAATATGTTACCATGTTTAATGAAGACCCATTCGCTGATGCAACAACTCAAACAGGCGAGAAAGTAACGAAAAGCATATCCAAGGAGCGTCGTAAGTCCTGGCAAGCCTTGATTGAATCAATTGATATGTCAAAAAATAGCAAAAAAGCATGGTCAACCATCCGAAAGTTCCGTGGAGATCCTTAAGCACCACTGCACCAACCCAAAGTAACTGCAAACCAAGTCGCTAACCAGCTACTCTTGAATGGGAAAAGTGGTAAGGTGAAGAACAAGATCAAACTGGACCGTAAAAAGTACAACTACGACCAGGGATTCACCCGACCCATGACCATGGAAGAGTTGGAAGAGGGTATCACCTCGTTGAAACCAGGAAAAGCTATCGGCCTTGATAACAACTCAGAGCAAATTAAGAACTTTGGACCTGCTGCTAAGAAATGGCTGCTACAGTTGTACAACCATTGCTGTCCACCAACAAGATGCCTAAGATCTGGAAGAAAGCACATGTTCTAGCACTTGTGAAACCTGGGAAAGATCCAGCCATTCCTAAGAGCTACAGACCAATATCACTTCTGAGTCACCTGTATAAGCTCTTCGAACGCCTCATACTCAACCGAGTTGGACCTGTTGTTGATAAACTCCTCATACCAGAGCAAGCCAGTTTCCGTCCTGGCAAATCAACTACGAGCCAAGTACTCAACCTCACTCAGTACATAGAAGATGGTTTCGAGGAAGGGAAAGTAACCGGTGTCGTGTTTGTTGACCTCTCAGCTGCCTACGACACAGTTAACCACAGATGTCTCCTCCACAAGATCTTGGAACTCACAAAGGACATCCGTCTTACAGAACTGGTTGAAAGTATGCTAGAGAACAGGCACTTCTACGTTGAGCTTGGGAGTAAGAAGAGCAGATGGAGAAATCTCAAGAATGGGTTACCACAGGGCAGTGTGCTTGCACCTCTACTCTTCAACATTTACACCAATGATCAGCCAAGAAGTGAAGGTACACCCCGCTTCATCTATGCAGATGACCTTGGTGTAGCTGCTTAAGACAGTGACTTCAGTACTGTTGAAGAAAGACTCTCGTTTGCTCTCGACGTATTGTCACCTTACTACAAAGAGAACCACCTCCGTGCAAATCCATCAAAAACACAGGTGTGTGCCTTTCATCTGCGTAATCGAGAAGCCAAACGCCAACTGAACGTCTCCTGGTCTGGGGTTCCTCTTGAAAACTGTGATCATCCAGTGTACCCAAGTGTCACCCTAGACCGCTGCCTCTCCTTCAAGACCCATGTTGAGAAGACCAAAGCCAAAGTCTGTGCAAGAAACAACATTGTCAGCAAACTCACTGGAACAAGATGGGGTGCCAGCCCAGACACTCTAAGATCAACGGCCTTAGCCCTTTGTTATTCATCTGCAGAGTATGCGTGCCCAGTCTGGGAAAGATCTACCCACGCTAAGAAGATTGATCCAGCCATCAATGTTACATGCCGACTTATCACTGGATGCCTCAGACCAGCACCAACTGACAGCCTATACATACTTTCTGGTATAGCGCCACCTGATGTTAGACGCAGTGCGGCAAGCAGCAGAGAACGATATCGCCAGACCACAGATGAGCGACACCCCTTATTCAGCCACGAACCTGTGTGGACACGATAAGAAGAAGAATACTCTAACCAGCCCAAATCTGTTAGAGTCCAACACCTAGGCATTAAAATCCACATTATGATCCCAATCAGCAAAAAACTAACCCATTGGAGGACCATGTAAAAAAGTATTAATCGATCATTTCATGAGATGTGCATCAACATCAAAAACCTACAGGAATGGTCAAATGCTTTCCCTGACAATGTTTTCATTGCAAAATATGAAGGAATTAACTTGAGTACCCTCTGCACACGTTGCACTCATGTAAGAGTACTGCATATAAACACACCTGTAAAAGACATGCGGTCAAATCCAGCTCAATTGTGAGTATTAATGTGTAAACACATGACTGCATTTCTTGCATTATATATTTTTTTTATTTTTTTATTTTTTTTTTTTTTTTTTTTTTTTTGGGGGGGGGCAGGTCGAACCCACAGCTTCTGGCAGCACAAGAGTAAAGCAGTTGAGTGTTGCAGTAAACATCCAAGTAGGATGGTTTCATCAGAATGTACAGACAAAGAAGATTGCTCAAGTTCGCAGAGAGAAAGGCGGAGGTGTCAGGAGTTTGACGTGCAACAGAAAATCCTCGTACAGCCATATTTTGGAGGAAAGCGTGCCCCTATTTTTTCCAGGGGGGCTATCTACAAAAGGGCATCGAAAAGATATGAAATTCAGCCTTTGTAACTTTCAAGGGCAAGAGTTACAGAGGGAGGACTTCAACATCAGTGAAATGCATGGAGAAAAAGGGTCAAAAGCACGACTGTACTTGAAGTCTTTAGAGATACAGGTGTGTCAACTTGATGGAAAAGGAGTAAATTAATTCTCATCTCGTTTTCAATTAAAGCCAATATTTGAATTAGTGATGGTAACATTCTAATGAAAAAAAAATGCTGTTGTGCAAAAAATTGCATATCAAAATTCAATACTTCATAAATAAATATTTAATGTACTTCCTTTTTTAAGATAACCAAGAAAAATTGTAACTGGCAAAAAGCCTGTGTACAGATATTATGTGATTGGTCAAGCATAAACCACTTATTAAAAAAATGCAGGATCTCAACTTTCAACCCACTTGAGTATGTGACAAATGACAGGAAATCTTCAGTAATCATGATAATTGACTTATTGGTAATCAAAAGTACACATACCAATGCTCCTCTATCAAAAACTAAAGGCCGAAAAAGACTTGTTGAAATTAGGTGTTTTTAAATTCATTTCAAAAGCTGGATTGTTCCTCTACAAGCTCGTCAAGCCTAGAGGCAGTTGGTCTCAGTGCAGTCAGCCAGTCAGCATCATATTTTCCCGTAGACACCTCCACGGTAGGTTCACAATCAGTGTATAAAGCTTTAATAGTAAGGGACTGTAAATATCAAACATAGAGTGGCCACGGTCAAAGATATATTTCTTAATACTTCAGACTTAAGAGATTAAACTTCTTGACATTTTTCATCCAAGGTTGCACTTTAACAGACAGGCTGTGAGCAGAAAGACAGTGTCGAGGCTTTATGCAGTTATGCTAGTGGGGGGTGTGAGCAGAAAGACAGTGCCGAGGCTTCATGTAGTTATGCTAGTGGGGGTGTGAGCAAAAAGACAGTGCCGAGGCTTCATAGTTATGCTAGTGGGGGGTGTGAGCAGAAAGACAGTGCCGAGGCTTCATGCAGTTATGCTAGTGGGGGGTGTGAGCAGAAAGACAGTGCCGAGGCTTCATGCAGTTATGCTAGTGGGGGGTATGAGCAGAAAGACAGCGCGAGGCTTCATGCAGTTATGCTAGTGGGGGGTGTGAGCAGAAAGACAGTGCCGAGACTTCATGCAGTTATGCTAGTGGGGGGTGTGAGCAGAAGGACAGTGCCGAGGCTTCATGCAGTTATGCTAGTGGGGGGTGTGAGCAGAAAGACAGTGCCGAGGCTTCATGCAGTTATGCTAGTGGGGGGTGTGAGCAGAAAGACAGTGCCGAGGCTTCATGCAGTTATGCTAGTGGGGGGTGTGAGCAGAAAGACAGTGCCGAGCTTCATGCAGTTATGCTAGTGGGGGGTGTGAGCAGAAAGACAGTGCCGAGGACTTCATGCAGTTATGCTAGTGGGGGGTGTGAGCAGAAAGACAGTGCCGAGCTTCATGCAGTTATGCTAGTGGGGGGTGTGAGCAGAAAGACAGTGCCGAGGCTTCATGCAGTTATGCTAGTGGGGGGTGTGAGCAGAAAGACAGTGCCGAGGCTTCATGCAGTTATGCTAGTGGGGGGTGTGAGCAGAAAGACAGTGCCGAGGCTTCATGCAGTTATGCTAGTGGGGGGTGTGAGCAGAAAGACAGTGCTGAGACTTCATGCAGTTATGCTAGTGGGGGGTGTGAGCAGAAAGACAGTGCCGAGACTTCATGCAGTTATGCTAGTGGGGGGTGTGAGCAGAAAGACAGTGCCGAGGCTTCATGCAGTTATGCTAGTAGGACATCCAAATCTGCCAGATTTGCTTTGATATGGGAAAGAAATGCATTAGTTGCCTGCGGGCATTCCTTGTGCATTGTATGTCTAATGGCAGGGGAAGAGAAAACGAACAATGTCTATTATGTAAAATGAAAAATAGTATATTGATACTATTATTTTTCTGGGGAATGCTGTCACAAAGACACGAACGAGTTACAGAGATAGGTTGAGGTGTACAAGCCTTTTTTTTTTTTTTTTACCTCAGCAATTGAAAAAAAAACAACAACAACAGAGGAGTGCTTAAAAGCAACATTAAATATTAAGGTATAACATTAGGACTAACAATATTTTCATACCAAGTCAGAGATGTTATTCGAACTGAATATCACATAGGTTACAAAATCAGTTTAATGGGTATAATCATCAGCAAGATAAAAGGTCATTTATCCACGAAGGCCTACTAACATTAAACTTTAACTAGTTTTTCAATTTCAGAATTGAATTGAATTGCATTTTTAACCCTGTTTGAAGAATTAAGGTAGCCTAGAACACGTTGCACATTATTCTGGGAATAAACAAATATTATATTAAAACAAATTAATTAGACAAGAACAGATCAATGGAAGGTGAGACCTTCGATTAAACTATCATTATCAATACAATACTAAATAAGACTTATTTTGTGGCCATCAAACTCATTCAGGACACTTTTAGACACTGACAAAATGCTAAATGAGACAAAAAGCCTTAAAATTGAAAGACAGAGATTAGTTGCTTCACCAGGGACTAAAAACTAAATAAATAACCTAAACGACAATAACTCAAGAAAAACGGCATGGCTATGCTAAACAAGTTTCTCAAAAGCTGAAACTCTCTCAATCAACGTTTCTTGGTACTTCTGCCCATGTATGTGAAATATTTATAATTCTATATCCATATTGATTAAACCTAAATAATTGTTTTATTTATATAATTTTTGATACTCTTTCCCAAATAGTACTGATGACCAAACCAAATTATTTATGTTGATGTTCATACTTAATTTGTTAATACTTATGGCGAAACCCTATGATTATTTCTGATGTATACCTAAATCATATTGATGATCATGATTTGATAATTTTGAGGGTCATACCTAAATTATATTGATTGCATAGATATATTATGTATACATTTAATTAATGTTAAAATCATTGTGAATATCTTTGATTGTCTTTGACAAACCAAAAGAGTCGATGTTTTGTTGTTGAGTACTGTTAACAAGATTATTTGTGTTGATATAGTTTTCTAAACTGTTTAAACTTTTGCCAAATCGAAGTGATGTGCAACTTCATGTTTTGGTACATAATGTTATACATTACATTGTTTCAAAAATTTATGAAAACGTGTTCATACAAAAGGAGTTTTGTCTGTAGATGTATTTTGATATTTTTAAAACAAAATTTCAAGCTTTGTATTGTGGGGTTTGGTTTTCGGGTACACCATTTAATATGTTCTGTTACTAAGTATATTTTGTTCTGATAAGAACTTGTCTTACTTACTAAAACCTACTGGCATGGAGTAGATGTGGGAGATGGGGTACAACTACTTATCTTAAAGGTGCTGCATACCTTTGGTAATTGGAGCCTACTGATTGTGTTAAACCTATATAAATGTAGTACATATAATAAAACTAACCTGTGAAAATTTCACTTTGAAAGGTGGTCGTGTTTTTGAGATATCACCGAAATAGCGGAGCGAATATTTCCACGCATGAAGAATATTCCCCATAAATAGGAATACAAAGTCTGAGAAGCGTTTCTGACAGAAACGCTTCTCAGATTCAAATTTTGGGAAATAAAAAGTGGTATTTTTTCCATAACCGTATACTTAGGAAATAAAAGTTTCTCAAAACTCATTATACTACCCAACGCTGCTGTACTTATTACCAAGTAAGTTTTTATTGCCATTAAGTTTTAGAGTAACAAACGTGTACTGTGCCTTTAAGTACTCTTCAACTCCATCTTCAAAATAGAGAGAGAGGGTGATGTATGGTGCTGTATGCATGTAGCACTATCCCTGGGCAGATTTTGATAATGGGGGCACTAGATGCAGCTCAAAATTAAGGCCACTTTATTTATTGTTGAGGTTTTGTGAACTGAAGCAAAATTTAGAAATGCACCTGCATGTAGACAAAATATTATGTGCCAATTTTGGGCATCATAATCCAACACTTGTGAACCCTGCTGGTGGTGGATCATAGGCCAATTGGGGCAAACAAATACCCTAACATTGACAAAAAAGGGGCCTACACTCATTAGAGCATT
Source organism: Pycnopodia helianthoides (assembly GCA_032158295.1). NCBI lineage: Eukaryota > Metazoa > Echinodermata > Asteroidea > Forcipulatida > Asteriidae > Pycnopodia > Pycnopodia helianthoides. The sequence continues at coordinate 19,454,086 of CM063246.1, read as the reverse complement.
GAAAGCATTTTTAAAAGGAGTGTGTTGACTGCAGTGAAAAATAGAACAAAACGTTACCTACATGTATTTTACTATTTACAATGTTAGTAATAACAATAACAAGGTCCCTCGTAAATAGTGGCGTTTTGAAAGTAAGAAATTCAAAATGTTTTTAAAATTTCTCTCAAAAGACATTGCCCATGCTAGAAAACAATCAACAATAATTTGTTCACCAAGCTTTTTTCTTTTCTTTTTTTCAAATGATTTAAATTTGATATCGGGCAAACAAATGCTACGAGGAAAGGGGGGGGATGAAGAAAAAAAAAGTATCAATTACCAGACTTGCAACATCTCACAAATATCAGATGATTCCTTGACAGGGACACATCATGCCATCTTGTGGTCCACGCTCTGATTCTCACTAGGCTTGACCATGACATTGACTTGTTTGGACCTAACAAACCAATTTTCAGCGTCTGTAAAGGATACCGAACTGGGTGGCTAAAACTTGTCGGTTGTGCTGGCCTCAACCGTGATCATGCCACACCTCATCTTTAAAGAACTTCACTGGCTGCCTGTTAGGGAGAGGACAACCTTCAATATCTTGGTCTATGTGGGTAAATGCCCCAACATCATCTGGTTACCCAGCATCATCTTGCCCGTTTCCCCAACGACATGGGCGCTAAACCCCTCCTTCAGCATCTGACACTGCTCGCCTCATGGAACCAAACTCTGTTAAGCTGCTCGTGTCTAATGAGCTGCGTTCTTGATGTAGTGGCGCTTTATAAATGCCTTGTATGTACATTAATGTGTTAATTAGCGGTGGGGGAACATTCTGCAAAATACTCTCACAACATGAAGGATCTCGCTGATATTTTCATTGTTTATAATAGACCGATCCATTCAGCCCCACCTCCTTAACATATTGCCCAATCACAGCATTGGCTAATGGCATCAACACTGCACACGTGGGCAGCACAAGTGCATCTCTCCAATGCCACACTCACGACATGAAAGTGCGCGCTTCAAGTACGCACGCACTCATGTTTACTTGTATAATGGGATTTTAGCGTGTCGGACTTTTGTTGGCGTATAGCCAAGGTTGTGACTGGTCAACTAGCCTTGTCCAAGGCTCTTTACGCAAGCACCCCGCTTTGAATACTAGCACGGTACTAGAAACTGCAGTACAATGTACATTTTTCATACTGTACTTGATGTATGTACAATGTACATGTACAGTATGCCATGGGGTCGAAGCATGGTTTTCGAGGTTTTTCAACCTCGTACCAAAAACGAAGCCGAAACAGAGCCTTGTTCCCACTGGAAAAATTGCGCCCGGATTCGGGCGCAAATTACGTATGCTGGAATCGGGTATTGAATATTCATTTCCTGTACTGACGGATAATCGTCCAATCATAAACTCTCGTTATGACGCAATGATGTGTGTTTATCAACAACGAGAAAAAGATGGCGTCCTCCACTCGCGAATACTCTCAAGAAACATTGAATGGAAGTTTAAATTCTGCTGCAGACAAGCTAGAAATTGATCATTTCAACCCAGAACAGCGGAAAGCACTTCATTGTTTTCTTTTAGGACATAACGTGTTCGTTAACCTGCCCACAGGATTTGGAAAATCGGCGGTTTTTCACTGATTTTCTTCGGTAAGTTAAACCATGGAGCTCCATGGGATCAACATCACAACATACAGTGACTGAGTGAGTTACTCAGCTGCATGGCATGCTCAGTTGGGCCCGTACGATCACCAAGGCCCTTTTCCATATAATAGTTGAAAAGAACATTGAACAACTTATCCAGGGCTTACCAATACCCTTTTTAGAGTTACAGTTATGAGTTATAGCAGAAGTAATATCATCTTGATCACTGTCGGTAATTTAACCATGTTGACATTCTCGTCAACAGTTAGACTTGGTTCCAAGTCTGCGATCGTGGCTTTTAGTTTACCCGATAGCTAATACATTATTGCCTGAAATAGCGCCCTCTTGTGGATTAACCTCTGCCATTAGCCTACGATCGCAGACTTGGGAATCCTGTTCATCGGTTTGTACACACCCTATGGCGAATTAGTCCAAAAGTGGACGGAACACTCTGATTGGTCAGAATCGCAGAAGCCTTCAATAAAATGCATATTCAAATTCAACCGTTTGTACCACGAAATACAGTACAGAAATACAATATTGATGCACATAACTGAACTGCCTCTGCTCAGATGATTCAAATTAAGTTAAGAATAAAAAACACAAAAATCGATTCTTGTTATTAAATTCAAAATAAATAAAAAAAATCACTAGACGATTCCATTCAAACCATGGGTTAACAGTTTATCGTCTAGTAAAAATCAGGTATTATATCATGTTTATTTTTCAACAGTTTAAGATCTTGTACTATTTTAGCTAAATTAAAAATGCCATACGTACCAAGCACTGTAACAAATTAAAACCAAGTTCAGACCAATGAGATTTTACAGAAAATGCTGATGTGATTGTAACCTACTTGCAATAGACGCGGCCAACATGTGTTTTGTGGCCCCTGATTGGTCATCTCTCTGGTATCAGTGTTGTTATGTAAATGTCAGTTGTGAATAAATGAATATCCCGTACACACAAGAGGGTCAAGTCTGAGATTGCGAGTTAGGGCGTTTGATAGCTAATCTGTGGGGGCGTTTTGCGTGGCTGATTCAGAGAAATAACCGCGATCTCAGACTCGAAATCAAGTCTAGTCAACAGTCGATAGTAAATAATGCACCATCCACACTCACACTGTGCCAACGACACGTTTTAGCGACGTTTGTAGATCGCTGGACTTTTCTGTTCCTTCCATAATATTTCAAGAACATTCATTGCATGACTCCATGCATGCCATGCACGTGAGACTGTTTATGTAGTATTCGCCATGCCACTAAACATTAACCAATGAGCATACACCTTCGGGAATATTAGCATAAAGTAACTCCGCCCACAATCTGACCTTTTTACAGTGGGAACAAGGCTCTGTTTCGGCTTCGTTTTTGGTACGAGGTTGAAAAACCTCGAAAACCATGCTTCGACCCCACGGCATACTGTACATGTACATTGTACATACATCAAGTACAGTATGTAAAATGTACATTGTACTGCAGTTTCTAGTACCGTGCTAGTATTCAAAGCGGGGTGCTTGCGTAAAGAGCCTTGGACAAGGCTACTGGTCAACAGGTATATAAGGGGGCGGAACTTAATGGATCGGTCTATAGCCAAACTTAGCTCAAAGGCTTGGAAGACTCAGAAAAATTTCCCCTCGACGACTTTCCAATAAAACACAGCTCATGAATATGCATGCTACAATCAACTGACAGTGAGGGTCAGGCACGATGACATCACTAGCCCCAAAACAGTCCCCCTCACTGATGTCAGTGGGGCGCTATCATTGGCCGAGAGTAGTGCGCAGCGCGTCCACGCGTGCACGTTTGCACTGTCCGACATCAAAGACGGCGGCCAAAGCAAAGGGGTCTATTGTGACGTTTGGATCCGTTAAAGTACTCGGTTTGGTTTCCTCCTCTAGTTACACCAATGTACGGAAGCGTTAAAGGGCCATCGAGATAAGAGAGTCGTAGGCCTAATTATAAGCCAGAACTGTATGTTTTATATCTCATAATTATGAATTAGCACAAGTCATAACTATGACTTATATTTCTCAAAATTATAAACTAGCATAAGTATGACTTGTGCCAATTAAGTCATATTTAAGACATGTACAGGCCACGTTTTTGAGAAATATATGTCATAATTATGACCGTTATTAAAGTCAAAATTATTTGCCTTCTTTTTCGTCTCTCATTGTTCCTTTAACACATCCATATAGCAATGTTCATGGGACCCCAAGGTTTAAACAAATATCCGAACCCACACGGGGCTTGCACTGGCCGTTCGAAAATCAAAGCAAACATAATGATTCTGTTCAAACCACGACCAACCGTGGAAGCAGTTGAGACATTTTAGCAAATTACTATATTTACATGTATACGTACTGCACTTAACAAATATTTAGCAGATGCTGCCTTGTGAGTAGAATTGATTGGCTAGTTTGGAGAAGATAAGCAGGCAACAAGAGACGAGTCTTCTCAACATAAAAACAAATTGTTAAAAGCAACGGCAAAAAACTTCTTATAAAATATTCATTATAATTTTTTTTAACTTCGTTTGTTTAATGCCCAGCATGTGTTTGATAAGCAATCATTGGTCTACTTTTATAATAAGAATAATTTACTAAGTGTAATGCCCTTTTTCTGCCATGCACGTGACTTCCTTTAAAACATTACAAACCTGGGCCCAACTTCATATTCCTGCAATATTTGGTGCTAAGCAACAATGAGCAGGATACCAGTCACCGACTGTATACATGTGTACATGCATATGCAACGTGGTATTTTGGCTGGTAACCTTATTCTGGTATTAAGAACAATTTTGTTGTGCTTAGCAGCTTTGTGTGCTTTTAAATAGCAGCTCAATGAAATTGGGCACAGTTTTTAAATAAAAACACTTACATGAACAATGTACAATGATAAAAACAACTTAAAACATAAAATAAAATCATCTCACAAATAAGAAATCAAAACAATAAAGAAATAACTTTTAAATCTGCAGTTTACGGAGCTTTGGATAATGCCACTCAAAGGTTGAGATCTCGAGATAATTTACTGCAGGATGATGACATCTTAAGATGATTTATCTCGGGCCGACAACACCTTGAACGTAGAATCTCATCTTCCGGGCATATCTTATCTCGGGATGACGACATCCTGAAAGTAGGATGTTATCTTCCCAAGATGACTTACACGTATCTTGTGTTCTCGACATTTTCAGAATGTTCTAATTCCATAATGAACTATTTCGGGAAGTCGACATCCTACGTTCAGGTTGTCGTCATCCCAAGATTATTCTATCCCGGGGAGTCGACATCTTACTTTCGGACGTCGTCATCCCCAGATAAATTATCTGTGTGTGACGTCATCTTTACGGTGTCATCATCCTGAAGCAAGTAGTGTAAGGGTTTTACCATGTTGTATGGCACTTCCAGAGCTCCGTAGTATTACACTGTAAGTGCACACTGCACCTTTGGTTTACATGGATTGAGAAGCACTTTGATTCGCAACAAATTATAAATTGTGACATAAACTTTCACAGCATTCTTGTTTGCATATTTGTTTGTTTGTTTGTTTGTTTGTTTGTTTGTTTGTTTGTTTTTTGATGTGTTTGTTTGTTTGTTTGTTTGCTTGTTTAGATCATCTTCCCACCAAGTAAACTCGGCAAAGTTCTCACCATGAGATATAAACGACAAGCTGGCAACAGTCAATCTCTCTCATACAAACCTTGGTTTAACGTCTATGAATATGAATTGCACAAACCAATCAATTGTGATTCAGCAACTAGACGACAATACTTATTCTAGTCATTGTGAAATCAGCGGTTAGCTTGGCCGGTTTCGAACCCACAACCTTGTGATTGCAAGTTATGCAGTCTAACCATTTGTATTTATAAAAAAAAAATGTGTAAAAATTGCCACCACGTTTCTAAATCCTTACCAGAGTGCCCGGATTAAAAACTTTTAAAATAACTAATCGGAGATTTTACTGTACTGCCTGGTTAAAATATTATTGCCTGGCAAATGTATCTACCACAGATGGGATTGGATGGACGAATGTGAACATTCTTGGAAAATGGCTTGCGGGTGTTATTCTAGACCTGGAACATCCCAAATGTTACAACTCAGGAGGATTACAGACTGTACATCACCAGACATAAAAAAAACTACAGGTTTGGATACAATATATATATAAATATTGTTCCCCCTCTATTGTTTGATTTACTTCTTTAAAGAGAATTTGAAGGCTCAAGAAGTTTTTGAAAAAATCCTGATATCAGTAAAACAAAATACTGAGAATTCACACACCTCCGGATTAATGTGCCCGCGCTTTACCAACTGAGCTTATTTAGCCCTTTGTTGGCGGTCTCGCTATTTTGTCAATATCTTTGTTTGGGGGTGCCATTCAACCCGTAACTGTCGTATAGCCAGGGATCACACCCGAGTCTACAATACAACTTGGGAAGCGGCAGCAGAGGGATCACCTGGGAGACGCAACTTTTTTTATTTTCAAAAATCAAGTAAGTTTCCCTTATGTTTTATTAATCGATGTGTGAAAAATGTAATAGAAATTTTGTGTTATGACTATGTGCCTATTCAAATTTAGTTGTTCTCACATCATTAACTGACCGTATGCAATATTTCAATGGGTCACATACGATATACATTTAAAACAGGACTTGAGAGATTTTGAAAAGTGCTAAATAACTTTTTTTTTGCATATCATTTTGGCAGAACTTTGTTAATATTACCCTTTTCACAATATTATTTTCCCCAAAAGGTGGTACATTACTTGAAAAATGTTGATGAGCGTTTCTGAAATTAGTTCACGATTTAAAAAACACATATAATAAAAATGGTTTTATAGCTACTTAAAACAAAAAACAAGTACTTAAATGTGCTGTTATTAATCTAAAAATTGTTGTATTTTTTTTTATATAGCAGTCATAATCCTAACAATTAGACATACTTTTGGGAAGAAAATAAATCCCTTTAAAAATATGGTAGGCCTCTATCCTGCTGCGCTCATGTATTTATTTATTTATTTTTATTTACTTATTTATTTTTTTTGGGGGGGGAGCTGAAGCCAAACCCTAGGTCTTTTATAGTAATAAAAATAATAATATTAATAATAATAACATCGGCTCCTAATCAGTCACAAGAACCATCTCTGCCCTCACAGGTACCCATTTACCCCTGGGTGGTGAGACGCAATTATAGTTAGGTGTCTTGCTCAAGGACACAAAAGTCACGACCGGGATTCGAACCCACACCCTGATGACTCGGCACCAGAACTTTAGTCCGATGCAATGCCCTAAACCGCTCCACCACGACACGTCAGGTTTGGGGGAAAAAAGGCCCAATGCGACCTTTGATGAGGCCAGAGGAGCAAAATAGTCAGACCTCTTTCTGGTTTAACACGAATATGTCATCTTCAGTGCTGCACCACACGGGGAACCTGCCATAGGTAGTGGCCGCAGGGTTGAGCTGTGGAATTTAAGTAATGGCAACTATATGGACTGTGATTTGGTTAACCAAATGGAGTTTACTGGTATTATGCAGGATTGGTAAAGATAAAAAACATCCTTGTTTAATTTTAGTCTGTAAGCTTACTGATTATAAGGTTCATACTAAAACCTATTTTTTCTGTGAAATATTTTCGTCTGAAATAAAGTCTTATTCTGGTCAAGAAAACTGTATCGGAAAACCCTTAAGAAAAACATCGCAGCAGCTGATTTCAGTTGTTACAACCAAAATTAAGGGCAATAAGCTAAAACTTGTGCAAGGTTTTTCACCATTTTTTCCTGACTCACACCTCGGATTTAGCCCAAATTCGCACAGGTTGGTTATTTCATGTTTATGGTTAGTCACACAAAACATGAACACTGCCTGCGACTATTTTGTCAGCTCTACCAATCCTATACAACACCTTTAAACACCTGTTATTGTTAATATTACCAGGCATTCCTGAGAGGTTCCACCATCTTCTGTTGTCTGGGTAGTACAAGCCTTACATAGATAGCCTCGTTCTGGATTTCTTCACTGGTGTTGTGTTTAGGCTGTCTGAACTCGGCTTGAATGGTGTCAACTCCGGGTCTAACACGTTCCCCGCCTGCAATGCCATCCAGATAAACAGTATTAAAGGCACTGGACACTATTGGTAATTACTCAAAATATATTTGTTAGCATAAAAACTTACTTGGTAACGAGCAATGGAGAGCTGTTGGTAGTATAAAACATTGTGAGAAACGGCTCCCTCTGAAGTAACGTAGTTTTTGAGAAAGAAGTAATTTCTCAGTAAAATATTTGAATTGATTTTGGGACCTCAATCAAGCATCTGGAAGCACACAACTTCGTGTGACAAGGGTGTTTTTTCTTCCATTATTATCTCGCAACTTCAACGACCAATTGAGTTCAAATTTCCACAGGTTTGTTATTTTGTGCATATGTTGAGATACACCAAGTGAGAAGACTGGTCTTTGACAATTACCAAAGGTGTCCAGTGTCTTTAAGTCCTACACATCAAGCATTAGGCTGTGGTAATATTTTTCTTGATTGGGGTCGGGAGGGATAATACAGGACTCGGGAAAGTACTGAGCATACAGTGTTCAACACACATTGTGTATGGGTAAAACACAAACTACATTCTTGTACTGTCCATGGCATACCTTGACTGCGTAGTTTTTCTTACTACACCAGCTCTGGAAGCATCTAGTTGCTCTTTTCACTTCCTCCAGGTCCTGTGACTTGCAGTAGACACGTATATGCTGCTCCGCAAAACGCTCTGGAAGCATCTGAGAAACCTGTGTGTATTATACACAAACTGTTCATTTGAGCTGTTTACTTTTATAACTATCCGGGATATGATATTGACAAAACAGCATAATAATATAAGGACGAAGCAATCATGGTTTAGTGTCTTGCTTAAGGAAGTGCATAGACCGAGACTCGAACCCAGGCTCTGCTGATCAGAAACACCAGAGCTGGAGTCCGGTGCTCCTAACCGCTCGGCCACGACAGGCTTTGGTGTACACAAAATAGGTATGGTTCATTTTAAGGAATAAGAAATAACACCGCAATTTAACTCTAAAATTACAAAATATCAGCAGCATCTGGACATTATTTTGGTCCTGGGGCTGATTTTACAAAGAGCTAAGATTGCTCTAAAGCTGCGATAAACATTAACACACTTTTCATATAGCTTCAATGTTCCATTGTTATCAGGTTCCTCTAGTGTGGGAAAAATCTACAACAATCTTTTCATTTATAGAAAAATGGCAAATGTGGTTAATCATTTGACTAAGAGTAATAACATAGAACTGTCTTGAGAAGAAGCTACAACTAGTAAACTTGCAGGTACAACCATGAGTAAATCTTGGGAGGAGCGTTGGCTCTGAAAAGAGCCAGTGTGGTCTCGGAATTTTCCAACAGTATACAATGCTTGTCTTCAGGAGAATGCAGAATACACAGTTCAAACCTCATCGGCTCTTTTCAGAGCCATTACTCCTCCCAAAAGATATTTACACATGGTAGCACCTACAAGTTTATTAGTTATGGTAACTTCTTATATTATTCCACACCATGCAAAGCTTCAAACATCACTTAGAACCGTCTTGATTAGAAAATAGTGTCTTCTTGGTCTTCGTGTTCTTACCTGACTCTTCCTGACCATGACTGCCTGCTGAGGGTTCTCCTTAGAGTAGAACCGGACGTAATCAATCGGGTTCTGCCCTCCCATACCATAGTTTAAATCCACCACCTACACATTGAGTAATTAGAGAATAACTTATAGTGTTTTGTACATGTACTTCATGTGCATGCAATCAATTTAATTCAAAAACTCCAAGTGTAAAAAATAAAATAAAAGAGATACAATTATTACAGCTAACAAAAAATAACAAAAATTTGAAGAAAAAATTGAAGCAACACACAATCAGATGTAAGAAATAACAAACAGAAAGAAAATACAACTTTGTGACACTCCATGCTAAAACCAGATACTTCCTGCAAAATTATCAAAACTTTAATGTAGTCTGCTTCCTTATCAAAAAGATGAGAATAAGAGCTTTTTAAAAAAAATCAATAGTTTAACATATTCACTGCTTTTAATTGAAAAAAAAACATAAGAAGATTTATCTCTTTTGTAGTTCAATATTCAACACAATTGAAAGGTACTGATCAGACTCAAAGCTAACATTTAAACATCATTTGTTTTTTCCCTAAAGATATTACATATTGGGGTATTATTAGTCAATTGAAAAACACAAGACTGCCGGACTTGTCCAGTCAGGAGTTTACTGGCCCGGCACTTTTAATTCACTGGCCCCGGGCCGATGGTCCAGTGTAAACCTCAAGCCCCTGAATGGTAAACACGATCAAGATCGATTCTGAAGACTTACATGGATGACCAGTTGATCCACTGTGAGAGGTGCGCCACCAAGATCATCAGGATCCAACACACTAACAATTTCCTCTTTCATCATGGGTATGCTGGCCTGAGGACAAAAAATAACAAAAAAAATTGTACAAATGATTATCCTGGCTAGGTGAACTTTTTTTCAGCTTCGGCTCAATCATCAGTATTTTGTTGACCCCATCAGTCATTGTACACTGTAAGAAGACAGGGAAAACTAATATGAGTATAAAAACACACAACATATAACCAATTTTTTGTCTTTGATTACATTTTCCCAACTCCTATGCTCTTATTGGTTTGGATTACTGTTTAGCAGTCGAACTAAGGGACAGCGCTCTTTTTTTTGTAGTGCTCTGTTCTGCAGCTCACTGTAGGTGGTGCACTGCAGAACAGATTGCTACAAAAAGTGCGCTTTCCCTTACTTACTTCGACTGCTAAACAGTAATCCAACCCAATAAGAGGCAAAGTTGTTGGACAACATACCGGTACCCCAAAATATTCTGTACGCTTACTTTATATTTATTGATTCGAATTCTTGTAATAATAACTCGTTCTTGTATAGTGTACTTTACAATGCGCTTTACATTAGTGCCCTGGTTATTGGGCCAATAGCGTTCCTGTAATCTTTCTCAGCTCCCTGGGGAGTATACAGCCCTGGGCTGCCGTGGTGCTCCGAAGGCTTTTACAAACACAATATCAACCTCTGCCCTCACAGGTACCCATTTATACCCCTGGGTGAAGAGAAGCAATTATAGTAAAGCATCTTGCTCAAGGACACAAATGTCATGGCCGGGATTCGAACCCAAAGCCCGATGACTCAACCATCAGAACTTGAATCCGGTGCTCTAAACAGCTTGGCCGTGACACCCTACATCTTGTATTGATTTTGTATTTGCTGGTTGTTTATTATCTACTTGTTATATTATTCAAGCTTTTTACACTTTTGCTCTTGACCTTGATGGAATGTTTTCTAATAAACCAACTCAATTCACTTCACTTCCATACTTACCCTGTCTAGGATGGTGCCATCTGGGGGCTGGGTCTGACCAATGCATTTGTATAGCTGACGGGTCTGGACCAACTCCAGGATACGCCGAGACTCCTCAAGGTTTGGGTCATCAGATCGCATGATCTGAAGTGTGATGTCATCGGTCAGCTTGGTGTAGGCTACCATGTCATCAATCGCTTCGGACATCTTCAACATTTTTCTAGATTAAATCCAGCCCCCCCAAAAACAGAGTGAGAATAAATCTTCTTAGTCATAGATTACAAATTTTAAAAGATAACCAAATATAATCGTTGAAATATTGTTTTATATTTTAAACTTAAAATAAAGTACAATCGAGTGCAACAAGGCAGTACCCACAATCTTGGTTCTTACTCCTAAAAGCCAAATTATATGCTGTCTCTAAGATAGGCCTACATATTTTGAAAGAGTTGGTTAAATAATAATAATAATAATAAATAATGAATAATTTACATACAGCCAAATCTGCCTAAAATACACTCAAGTGTCAAAGCGCCTAACACAAATGCAATCTAAAAGCAAGACTGACAAAACCGTATTTTTTACTAAACAAAAGCAAAATACATACATTAAAATGGGAATTTAAAACAGCAAAATGACATTCAGCAAATACAGAAACAAACACAAGAGAATAGTGAACAATTAACAATCAAACATAGTATGTTGAATACTACAAGCGAAGGGATGAATGTAATCTTTCACAAATTAATTTTGCACAAAACAGATAAGTTAATCCACTGGGCTATAAGACACAGACCTAAAGGAGGCAAAATATTAATCAGACCCGATTTGTTATTTTAAGGTTTCGTCTGTTTTCAGGTCTCGAATTTTGAAGACTTGGTCTCCATCTCGGAGCAGTTGGTCTCAGGGTTTTATATTGAGGTCTTTCGAGACTGTAGATTTCTAATCGTCCGAAAACATACAAAAACAGAAAAAGGAACCCAAAAGAACAACAAATCGTCAACAGCGTAAATTTCAAGCTAGCACAGCAGCTAGTTTTTGTTTTAGGGGGTGGGGGGGGGGGGTTTCTTGGAGGACAGCGCAGTGCAGTTGCACTTTTTCCCCGTACCACATAGTGGCTATGTGTCAACCATAGTGAAGGTTAAGTGAAGCCATCATGCAGAATAAAGCAATGGTTCAGTGTAGATGGATTGCAATACGCGTCACTGACCGCCATCTTTGATGAATTGTGCACGTGTGAAGAGCTATCATTGGCTGAGAGTCGTGCGTAGCGCGTACACGCATGCACTTTTCTGTTGTTTTACATCAAAGATGGCGGTCAATGACGCGTATTGCAATCCATCTATTCAAAATCCATTAAAAAAAAAAAAGCTGCATTGAAAACTGTTTCATTGTTTACAGTACAGATTTGTTCAAGATCTCAGTATCGGTCTCCATGGGGGAGGTCTTGATCTCGATCTCAGACTTTGTGGTCTCGACTACAACACTAGTATCAGCTCATATTTTATGGCACTCACCCATTCCTTCCCTTGACCAACAAGTGGTCGTTGGCCTTTGCAAGTGCCTCCACAATCCTACAAATAAATAAAGCATATTATCACTCATAGTTTTTTGGGGGGGTTTTCAGAAAAGATCATCCACCACCACCATCACACAGATAGTGAATTCAGGGTTTTGTCTGCCTAAATCTGATGTCGCCAGTCTCATCCACTCGCTATCGGTTGATATCGCCACATTGCTGCAATGATTTCCCATGAACACAATTCAATAAAATTCAATTCAGATTCACATTTATTTCCATACTTCTATGAAAAATAACGACAAATACATGTGATAATGGAGTAAAGTAAAACAAAATAATAACAATAAGTAGCAATAAGCAGGATGAAAATTAGAATATGGGGCTGTTTTGATAAGCAGAAGCTTGAAGAAAACAACCAAACTAACAAACAAACAGTCACCCGAACAAAAGGACAGACAAACATGGGACATGAAAATAGTTAAACGGACACAAGACACATAATACTGACATCCAAATTATTAAAAACGTTTACAAGGGGCAAACACAACTAAAAAAAATAATGATTTGAAAGTTTGCATTGTGAAAGGTACAATTAGATCAAGGTTTGCAGTGACACCACACAAAATCTCTTTGCAGTGCAGGCCTGGAATTTCATGTTTGAGAGGGCAAGGCTATTTTCATTTTGCAGACGGCACTTCCGATGGAAAAATCTTAGAGCCTACGGGAAACTTTTGAAAGGGAACAAAGGCCAAGAAAAGGGCAACTGAGGTCAGGGCCTCCGTGACCTTCATGTAACTCCAGGCCTGCAGTGAGTCTGTGGTTCTAAGAAGAACTGGAGGATTGCTGAATATTTCGAACAGGATAATCAATCAATCTGTCCCTGCCAAGGATATAAAGACCTTGAGATGGACTGAATACTCACATAGTTTCGATGATTTTATTCACTTTATGCTGGTAGGCTCTTCGATGAAGACTGTTCCTTGTGTGGAACATATCGTACAAATTCCCCACCTCCTAAAAAAGAGGTAGAAAAAAAGAAAAAAATGAAAACAGATGGCTTGATATTGCCTAAGAAATACTTAATATTTATCCATTTATTGTTTATGACAGGCAAAATATGTACATATACATTCAAATATATAAAAATATTTATCACACACAAGAAGACAATTAAAAGTTACCGCCTCTAACATACCGTTTGGAAAACAAATTTAATTTAATTCAATTCAATTCAGATACTCATTTTATTTCCATACTTCCATGAAAAATTATTGACAAATAAATGTAACGATGGAGTACAGCACAAAACAAACAATTGAATAGCAATAATCAGGGTAATAATAAATATAGCGTGGGGGCTGTTTTGTGAAGCAGCAGCTTGTAGAAAACAGCCAACCACACTCCGATAACGAACCTTATCCCTTGCACAGATCTGTTTCTTGCCGTCCACTTCGATAACACGGGAGAACTTCATGAAGCGATGGCAGTCGAAGCTGGTGGTGATGCCGAGGTTATGACAGTCTCTGAGAAAGTAGTCCCACTTGTCAACGTCGATGCCATTTCGTTTATTGGCAACGATCTCGTACAGGAAACTTTTGTCCTTAGATCGTCCGCGGTAGGGCCATTCCGTCTACAGAGGGAACAAACATGACAAAGTGTATCAGAAGAAGACCAAAGCCCCCTGCCTACCTGGGACATGAAATGACAGTAGGTCAATCAGGTAGCAGGTAGGGAGGAGCTATGCCGTGCTGGCACTTGAAAATATTGAGAAGTAATTTGAATTACAATGAGATGTTTGGCTGGTAACCAGTGTAATTGCTGCAGGAGTTCCGGGGCATTAGAGTATATTTCCAATTTACTTTAAATGTCATATTGTAATCCAAGTGCTTAGCATCATTGAAAAATCTAAATTTCAAATGCACAGACTGATTGATGAACATGACAAAGTAGTTTTCCTTTTTTTACCTTCTTTCCTGACAGTGGTCCAGCTATCTGCTCTTTGATGAAGCTGATATCCTGATCGCCAAGACCAAACTTTGCAAAGACATCCTTGAGCTGATTGCCCTCGATCAGGTAATCAAACATATCCACTGAAGCTTGCTCATGCTGTGGGGATTTATGGAATAAACTAGTCGTTACTGAGAGAAGGTTCATGGGGAGCATACAAATTGACAGGCGCATTAACATAATGAAAGCTGACTGGCGGACCGACATTTTTGTTTGACTGGGTATGGAAGCCGATTGGCTGACTGACATTTTCTTTGCAGATGAATGGAGGCCAACAGGCTGACTGACATTTTCTTTGCAGATGAATGGAGGCCAACAGGCTGACCGACATTTTCTTTGCAGGTGTATGGAAGCCAACAGGCTGACCGACATTTTCTTTGAAGGTGTATGGAAGCCAACAGACTGACCGACATTTTCTTTGAAGGTGTATGGAAGCCAATAGGCTGATCAAAATGTTCTTTCTGGAGGGTGGGGTGTAGATATAAAAGCCAATTTGCTGACATCTATTTCCAGTGGATGTATGGAATAGATGTTTGTTTAAAAAGCAGAAATGTCTAAGACAGAAAGGCCAGGGGTCGATTTCACAAAACTCCTCCTAACTTAGGACTAGTCCAAGGCAATGCTAGGACAGTAAGAGATAGGACTAGTCGTAAGTTAGGACCAGTAAGTCCTATCTCTTAGCACTGCCTAGGACGAGTCCTAAGTTAGGAAGGGTTTTGTGAAATCGACCCCTGTGCATACAACTGGCAACTTTGTATGTACATGTATTACTGTGTCTGATGTGTTCATTTGTGCGCTTACGCCACCTGTTGGTTAGAAACGAATCAAAGTTGACTTACCGCCCACTCATAGTCTGGTCTAACGGCTGGAATGAAGAGGTTGTCAAACATGTGTGAAAAAGGACCATGGCCTGAATGATCAGAAAAAGAAAAAAAAATTATAACAATAAATGAAATGCATCAATCATAATATTTCATAGTTAAAAACTAATTTTCATGTCTTTTGTAAATTCACTTTTCAGAGTGACTCACATATCTCTGAACCATGAACAGTCTCTGCTAAATACAAACACCTTTTCATGTCATTCATGTTCAAAATCAGCAGGGCATTAATATTTGTATTTATATTTATTTCATTATCAATAGTTTTTTATTAGTTGATCTCGGGAAAGTATATTATCCTTTTATATTATGCATTTTTGTGAGTGCATGCAATTACCAGTCAAAAATTGTACATGTGACATAGAAGTTTGGCCTGTAACCTTATTCTGGTAAGCATAATTTTGTTGTGCTTAGCTACTTTTTGTTCTTAAGCAGCTCTATGAAATTGGGCCCTGAAAGGTAGGGCAAGATACCTGCACACAAAATACTGCACTAATCCTCTTACCTAGATCGTGGCACAGGCCGGCGATTTGTACACACAGAACATCTTTTTCAGTTATGTTGAGCTCCGGTTGTCTCTTCTGTAGCGTTCTGCATAAAGTTCCTGCTAAGTGACTCACACTGTTGATGACAGTGATGGAGGTAAAAAAAACAAAATCACAACAGTTAAAAATAACTGAACATTCCGCAAACAATCTGAAAAGATGAACGACATAATGTGTTTAAACTGGACATGAATGAAAGGTGATTTTTATCATAGTAGCTTGAAATTCTGAGGAATCATGTTTACAAGGCAGCATGTACACATATTTAAAGAGAAAGATCCTTATTTCTATGAATCTGGACCACATAGTTACATAAATAGAAACAAAAGGGCGTACAAAACCATGCAACACGACACGATACGACAAAAAGCATTTCTGCCCATTGATACAACGGTGCTGACCCAACGTATTACAATGGTGGCTCCTCAGTTTACACAGAACACATTTGCCAAATTTACCCATAGGGATTTGTGTCCATGGCAGTTCAGCGGAGTTACGTAGGTGACATAGCGAGTGCTCCAACAACATGTAGTTCTAAACTCTTATGATCTGAACAAATTTAAAGAATGGGTTCTATCTGGTCAGTCCTAGGCCTCAAATTTCATCTTTGAGAGGGCAACGCCAAGTGTTTTCGATTCACAAATGATATTCCATTGAAAAATCTTCAAGTCTATGGGCAGGGTTGGGGGGGGAATCTGCAAGACTGCAGGGCTTGCAGCTCAAAATATTTACAGGGATGTTGTTTACAAAACCAGCATTGAAATGAGAAAAAAATACCTAGACAGTTTAACATTTGAACCGTTTTAATTTGAACAGGCACTAAAAAAAGATTGAGCTCATATTCTCATATATAGATAAGTATTCTTTAATAATGCACATAATTTTAAATAAGTCAACATATCGCTGAAAAAAAACTACGGACTACAATGAAAGAAAAACAATCTTGTAGTTTTTGGTTACGGGAGAACACACTGGACTAGTCTTCCATTCAGCTGGTAAATGCAATGTCCTTACCCTAATGAATGCTCAAACCTATTGTGAGCGGCTCCTGGGAAGACTAGATAGCAGCATCCAAGCTGCTTGAGGTAGCGTAGTCTCTGGAACTGTTGGGTGTCGATGATGTGGACGCACAGCGGGTGGATGTCAACATGGCCATGAATCGGATCGTTAAATACCTGCCAGAACATAGATTAGAAAATGACACTCCAAGGTTTGATTGAGTCACCAGGGGTGCGTTTTTCGCGGCCGTAACCAATAACTGGTTTCGGTCATCGCCCAGTGATTAACCAACGGCCAAGTCGACCGGAAACAGTTAGTGGTTACGACCGCGAAAAAACGCACCCTAGGCTGGCCTGGCCTGCCTTGAATATTAAGGTAGCCCAGCAGGCAAGTCAAAACTTCTCAACATGCCTGTGTGAAACTATTTTTCTCACTTGAAACTACAACATAAAAATCGCATGGGGTTGTCAAAAAAATGTGCAGGCTAGTCAAACGTGCCGCCGTGTAGAGTGCTACAGAATTCGACCTTTAGCAGTCCCTCTCACCAAATGTGAGCATAAATAGGGTCGGGCAAGTCAAAACTTCTTAACTTAATCACAAAACCACAAGTTCAAAATGAGGTACTTCAGGCCTAGATCTTTCATCTTTGAGAGGGCAAGGCCATTTTCATTTTGCGAGGGGCACTTCCATTGGAAAAAGACTTTAAGTCTATGGGAAACTTTTGAAAGGAACACCAAAGCAAAGACCGGGGGGCAACAGAGGCCATGGCATCTGTGGCCTGCATGTAATTCCAGACCTGATACTTATTTATTAACATGGAAAATGAATACAAAGGAAGCTTTTCTGATTTTGTTTTTATGCTGAACTTTTAACTGTCAGAGAAACAAACCTTCAAGGCATCTGGAGAAACCGTTGGCTTTTGATTGTCCCTTAGTGTTTTTAACTCCTTGAACTCTTTCAATAGTTCTAGACGCTTGCCAAGCCTCCTGAAATAAAGTAGTCAAGAAATAGAATAACGGGATATTAGAGCAGTCTAGCTTAAACATGACAGTTGCTGCAGGGGCGCTTAGGCGGTTGGGTTAGCCCAGTGGTATCTTTTCTCGCCTACCACCCCTGGGACCCCGGTTCGAATCCCGCCGGGGGCACTACTTGTATGTGGATTGGGTTTTCAGTCCCTACCTGGTTGCCTGGAATATTTCTCTCGGGATTTCCTCCCACATCTAAAACTGAAACTTCCATCCTTGTCTTCTCCCCCATGGGGCTCTTGACTTGTACATGTATATGGATTAAGTTAGCTTTCCTGAGAGTCCTTGGCTTCACAACCAGAATCAATAAATGACATGAATGACATATTCCTTTAAGCAAGGTGAGATTTCCCGTACACTGGGTGAAAACTTATAGCAATATCCATCCACCACCTTGTTAAGCATTTTTGCACCTAGTCCAACATAACTAAATTCATGTATCATTTTAAGACATCACTTTGACTGTTGCTCATAGTTTGGATTAAAATAGAGAATTTGATCAAGTCACCCTGATTTTACTTGATGGGTTAAATGTGTATCCTTCAAGTGAACTTAATCAATGTAGCTTGCAAGCCTGAGGAGGCCTGTAAACAAGGGTGCTAGCTATGTGAACCAGAAACATCAGGGTTAACCCCTACTCTTTTACCATACATTGTAAGTGTTCTGGGTTCTTTTAGCTGCACTACCAACCCTAGTAGTAGTACACAGGACCTACATGTAGGGCTTAATGTCCCGTCTGAAGGACAAAGCAATTATATGGTAAAGTATCTTGCTCAAGGACACAAGTGACACGACTGATACTCGAGCCCACACTCTGCTGATCACAAACACCAGAGCTTTTGAGTCCGGTGCTTTTACCCGCCCGGCCACGACACGCCTTTATGCTGGGCAGCCAACAATTGCTTTTTACAATCAGAGAGATATTTAGAAGTTTCCACAATCTGGGAGATTGTCAAATTTGTTTATCAGAACATGGTAAGATTGGTTTATATTCAGGAAACTTTCTGAAGACTCGTACAAAATGAGTTTGGACAACGAGGTACCTTGAGCTTGAAGTTTACAATACAGTTTGGTAAAGTTTACCGAACTAATCTTACCTCACACCAATTTTCTTGTCAAGCAAATCCTCTGTCAGGTACTCCAGAACTTTTCCAGATATGTCTTGCTCTATTTAAGAAAGAGATGATGCAAAAGACGATTTGATTTTAGGAAATCATTCAAAGCAAGTTTAGAACCTGTACCAATGACCCCTTGCATATAACAATGCAAACCCAAACAGCGCCCTCACTGAATTCAATGAAGACCTATCATTGGTTGAGAGTTGTGCACGTCTAACTTTTTTTAAGGATACTAACTTTTGAAAAGTGTCGCTTCATTTTTGTATCCTTTCACTGTCAGATATTCAGCCACATCTCGCGGTTCCCACTGCTGGAACTCGGCAAAGTCCATCACGCTGTTGGAGACACTGGCCGACCCTGTTGAGGACTGACCGTCTTCGGAGAACCTCCTACGTTTGGATAGAGGAGCCGCCATATCAAACTGCCGTCTGCGAAAATGAATCACTCCTGCCTCAGCGACGGAAGCCGCTGGAAACACAGACACGACTCTACGCGCAGCCAAAGTAACTGTGCCAGGACGGAGGTACGGAAACCTGTACATATGTAAAGAGAAGGAACAGTGTTTAAGCATTTTGTTTCATAAAACTAAATAATGGGGATTGTACATGTAACTACTACAATGCAGAACAATGTTAGATGAAACGACCACGGTGCTGTGGTTGTACATGTACTAAACCATACACATATTCATGTTTAGCCATACACACAATACATGTACAGGACATGACTTTATATAGACTCATGAAACACATCCTGTAAAGACTGAGTCATAAAAAACATTCACTTGGCAACATTCTTGATGTGACACGACTATGATTATTATTATCAGTCATGTTGTGTAATCCGAGTAAATCCGGAGGTCGTTGGTTCAAATCCCGCTCAAGTCAATTTTTCTCAGTTCAACGCCAAATTATATGAAATTTACCCAGTCAGTTTCCCTAGTGGTTCATCACTTGATAAAAGAACCCAGTTACACTTAGGGGCCTATCACTAAGATATTTAGTGTTTCTGGCAGTGGCTGCCGGGTGCGCCTCGGCACCTATTAAAACCTTAAAGGGGATGTGTCCTCATGTGGCTGCACATGGAATTCTTAACTCTCACCCAGTTAAGGCACACGCACGCCCTCCCTCCAAACAAATCCATAGAGAGCACGCGTACAGTAAATGAGTACAGATTATGACGACACAGCCCCTTTAAAAGGTGCTACAAAAATGGGTCTCATAATTCATAAACTAAAAAAAAAAAAAAGCAGTCTTAAGAAGTGGTTTTCTTTGTTCAAGCGCCTCGAGCACCTTCTTGGTGGATACTTGCGTTATATAAGACTCCAATAATTATCATTAGTGGCCTACAAGGTTTAAGCCAGGATTTGGAAATAGGGTGTCCACATTTTTAACAGGGTGTCCAAAAGGCACACAGACACCCCTCTGGCTAATACTATGGTGGCCTATTATTGCTATTAAAATTTTCTGGAGGTGTGACTTTGGGAAGGTCTAACTTTACGATGGTTCGCATTAATTAACATGAGGATGTACACTGTACACGTGTACATACATGTACATTAGACTGAGTTGCGATGATTGTAACCCTCAGTACATGACAGGGCCAGAGAGTAAAGTCCGGCTCATACTTCACGCAAAAGTGAAAGCGAAGTGAAACTTCTTCCCTCACAATTCAAAAAACAGCGCGTACCAATTATTGCATCACCGAAATTCGCTTCACATTCGTTTTCGCGTAAAGTATGACTCCGGCTTTACAATTACACAATGCACATTTAACAGTACTGTATGCCTCATTTGAAGATCAATGAATGGTACAACCTATGTGAAAGTAACTGAATAATGAAAGCACTACATGAGCTTTTACTTTTTAGATTCAGAATTGTCAGAAGACGACTGTGTATTATTACTATTATTATTAAATTGGTTTATCCACACCACCATCTTGCAGCCCGAAAAGATCATTGGGCACGGCATTCAACGATCCAGTTAAATATGGAACAGGGCTAATTTGAAATATTTTAGTGGAACCCAAGCATGTTTATTGTTTGTACCTGAACTTGATTTGTCTTGGGGAACCAGTCAGCAACTTTTGTTGACCTGAAAGTTTTAAAAGCAAATTTAGAACAAAGTTTTTTTTTTTTTCTTTTAATTTTAAAAACCAGGAACCCAGATACAACCAAGGCTTGGTCATAATAAGCAGAATACGACAAACATGTTTTTGAACTAATTCTAAGACTGATCCAGTGTCAACAATTGCGAAACATGAATCTTCAGTTTGCGAAACATGAATAGTTTACAATAAAACCTTATATATTCGGTTTGAGGTAACACCATGTGTATAAATATCTACTTTGCTGTGTAGATTTGTTCTTTAGAGAACTTGTCTTGCTATTTATTCTACTACCGCGGAGTAGATTTTCGGAATTCGGGAGACTTCTCAGCTCTGAAAAGAACTGTCCTGCTTATTAACTACTACCTGGGCGGGAGGTAGGAAATCGGCCTGGACTTAAGCTATGTGGATCGGGGGAACTTCTCGTAATTAACTGCACTGCCGCTGAGTGAGTTCTTTTTGGTCTCAATGTTTCGACTAGCTTGCTCTAATAAAACCTTACTCAACAAGTCAGTCACGTGAGCATCCCATTTCAGATTACTCAGAAAAGTGACACCTAAATGTTGAACACTGGAAACACATGTGGTAAATGAGTGGTGGATTCTTATGACCAAAACAAACCTGCAACGTTTGGCACTCAAGAGGTGTTTCTACAACCACAGGATCCACAGTCAACACCCAACACCCTTAGGACATCACTTCAATCTTCCTAATCACTCCATTTCATTGATCATGATTTTACAGGGCATTGAGGCACTGGGTAACAACAGAGAGACTGTTCGTCTGAGTAGGGAGAAACTGTGGATAAGGTGCATAAAGACCGGATTCAACCCCATGGTCTGAATGTCAGGCCCTAACTCTTTGTCTTTGCCTTCTCCTTTTTTACCACAGGTATCCCCCTTCTCAGTCTGCCTCATTCAATAGTCAATTACTTTTTTTCCCTCTTCCAACCATTGAATGATTCTCTTGTGTTCCCCACCTCTTGTGGTGAAACCGCCCCTTCCCCTAACCTTCCCCCTTTGTCACCCTCCTCTTTTGTTCATCCCCTGCTTTTTCTGTGTGCTTTCATCTCTATCATCTCTTTCCACTTGATTGCTTTTGTTACACCAGTAAATATTCCTGTTTGTGTGTGTTGTGTTGTCATTTAGCCTTTAAGAAAGACTCTGCAAGGGTCGAAATGTTACACCTAACTAATTTTTGCATCATAGTTTTCTGATCCGACCAATAGGCCATTTTTTAATCACCACAATGTGTTTTTAGTAGTTTTGGTGAGAAAGTCGGAGTCAAAAGATTGACCATCCTACAGAAGGCATCAGTCTTGGCTTGACATGCGTTAAGACTAAGTTTTATAAACCCTTTCAGCCCCAATGGCAACTTTAGTAACTGTGCACTACACCCTGCTTGAGACACAATGGCAAC
This sequence comes from Pycnopodia helianthoides, assembly GCA_032158295.1. NCBI lineage: Eukaryota > Metazoa > Echinodermata > Asteroidea > Forcipulatida > Asteriidae > Pycnopodia > Pycnopodia helianthoides. The sequence goes on along the minus strand of CM063246.1, from coordinate 19,431,442 downwards.
TATAGTTTACTTCAGATAAACACACTGGAAAGCACTCAAGCCTGAGTACAAAGGCAATTTGTTTTAAAGCTGTTGAGGTTTTTGTCTGTGTTCAACTTCTAACCCTAACTCCCAAAGCGTTTTTACTAGAAACCATTCCTAACCCAACACATTCCAACAGCCTATACTACCTTGCGATGGGAAAGAAACAGTCTGCTTCGGAGACGATACACAACCTAACAAACTCCAACAGGCCTTTTTTGTTTGATTTTGTTGGAGTGTGTACACTTGGCATGTGCAAAATTTGATCAGTGAAATCACACAGTACCCAACCTAACATAACCAAACAACTATCTTTACACTATGTCGAGGAAAGAGCAATGCCAGACACGTACATTTCACACATCCACCATACCCACTCATGGATCAAATTCCAACACCATTACTTGGCAGCAAGGATACACAATCCCACAGAATCAAACTGTACTTAGCAAATAGCAAGACAAGTTCTCTAAAGAACAAAATCTACAAAGCAAAGTAGATATTTAATGGTGTTACCGCAAACCGAATATATATTGATACCTCACCATGCAATGCCTCAAAACCCATATTCACTGTACTTCACCTAACAACATTAAACACTTTGCCCTGTTTGAACTTGTAGGGTTCGGATTGTTAGGGATCTACATGTATGATGGTAAAATAAAATAAGGTTGCTACTAAATTACTATGCAACATAAGCTTCAAATTGGAGTGGAAAGATCCCAAATGCCAAACACCTACATGTACCTACAGAGTGTACAAGAAAGGGTTAAACACAACACACTGAGAAAACAAAGACTAAGAACTTGAACATTTATTGGCCGATCTCAATGATTTTTGGATTTTGAAAGGAAATTCATCAAGTTAGAAATTGGTTATTACTCATGATGCTTTAAAAATGAAATATTTAAAGTAATAGCGTTTGTAATATTGACATTTGAAAACAAGCTTTCTGTTGCATGAGTTTGTGTGCTTCACGCATGAGTGGTCAAACAATGTGGGCAGAAGAGGTTGTCATGTCCAAAGAATTTGGTTATGAGAGGGTTAAAGGGGGCGGGCTTGCTGGGGATCGACTTCATTCTGGGCAACTTTGCTAAAATGCTAAGCTTGGGGGCAAGATCACCAACATTCGAATTAGACCCAGTAACTGGGCCACTGTATGTACTTTTTTTGTTTGTTTTTTTGTCTGTGACCGTCGTACTTTACACCCCATTACACTACAGGCAAACATTTGCACATACATAGCATGTTTAGGCGATTTTTTATGGTTTTCCACACACCCCGTCCTTTAAGTGACGAAAAGACATGACAAAATAGCTGAAAAATCACCTACTGGCTTCTCAATAATGTCAAAGATAAAATACTAGACATTTTTAAAATTCTAATTGTACTTATATTATCACTTTCTGTCATGTCTGTGGTCTATATAGTATATTCGAATAGGCCCATGGCCGGGCCATGACAAGGTAATAAATTGATGATTGATAAGCCTAATCATAGGGCAAGGCCCAAGGGCAAGGACCTTGCTCTATAAAAAGTCTATATGGCCTAGACTAATGTAAGTACTAAGTAGTAACGACTGTGTTTTTAAAAAACAGTTCACACCAGGCCTGGAATTTCAAAGAGAGAACAGGGCCATTTTGCAAAGGCAGGGCACCCCATTGGAAAAACTTTAAATAAAGTATATCCTTAAATAATAGTACGAGTTCAGTTCAGGGGCAACAGAGGCCATGGCCTCCGTGAAATTCCTGGCTGACCATGCTGACCACCACACACAGTCATGACACTTGACAGTATACCCACGGATTGAGGAAGAAAACTGTACCGTAATAAAACACAGTCCGTACAGTCACATTACAGACATGGTCAGACCACGGAGCTTCTCCATGGTGAGACCATGGAGGTAGAATTAGTCCATGGGAAGGAAGTATAAAACTCAAAAGTATTTAATTATGTAAACACTTACCGTATTTCAATTTATTACGTTTTACGGGTACGGTATTGTTCTGGCGATAAAAGCTGAAGTTTTCTTTTTGAGTTGTTAGGTTGTGTTACAAGATCATTTTGATCAGCACATCGGCATTTCACCCTCTCACATCCAAAGCCAAGAGATCCGTGAGGGCCCTCGCCAGAGTGATAGCCAGTGCCACTGTATTCCTCTCTACACTAGCTCCTGCCGCTAAAGTGCGCCTAAAGTGGCACCATTCCTTACCCTCTACCAAGATCCTCCCCTCTTAGCACAGCGCGAAGTTCGCGCGCGTGTCAGTCAGTCAGTGATTGCGAAGCGCCCTCAAGAGTTGATAGGGTGTGAGCTTGAGTCAAAATGTGTATCCTTATTTAGATAGTTTCGGATCGTGATGTAACTGGTGACTGTGGAACTGTAACTTGTAAGTTTTTTTGTTAGCCTGAACAAAATCAACTTGTATGCCTATATAGATATTGTTACTAGGGTAAGAACGACTCATAGCCCCTGTACACGTGCATGTAGAACTATAGAAGTGGTGTTTGTTGACAAGCGACTTTTATCTCATGATCTTCTGCAGGATTTGTACGTAAACTTATGGTACTGTATTGTAGTACAATATAATACTAGATACATTTGATTGTAAAAGAAGGCAGTGTCACTGTCAGGGTTGAGGATGTATTTATTTACAGTCACTACTGTAATGACTGTTTTGCCGGTGTCATTAGGGGATTTTGTTCCCGGCCCCCGGTGCGGTGTCATGCGTCTTTTCCTTCCCCCATACATTGTATGCCTGTAGTGAAGCATGGAGGTAACTCCATGAGTGAATTGTAGGCAATGTCAATGTGTGTTGTTTGAGACAGAATGTCTACACAATGCGCAGTAATATAGGGGACAGAATCTCCTGCCACATCAGCAGTCTGAATGAGTGCAGTGACTGTTTTGGGTGACTTAATAACATGATTAATTTTAGACCCTGAAACAAATTATGAATTTTGGACTTTATTTCCCCTTAAAAAATAGACAACAGTACTATTATTACTATTATTATTTTTTGGGGATACAAAACAACAACAAAACGACAGCAGCAGGGATTCGAACACGGTGCATTTTGGTTGATGTTATTATGCAGTCTGAGGGGTTCAACTGAGCTACACAAACTGGTTGAAAATCCCTGAAACTTTTTTCATGGATGAGCTTACCTTCCTTTTTTATTATGAACGTAAATTGACAAGCACTGACCTTTTGTTTTATATAGACTCTTCAATAAATCATTATACTTTCAGTGCATTGAAACTAATTATTTCTTTCTTTTTTATTTGTAGACAAACTACAGAAGATGCTTAGTTCTTAAGGTGGATGTTTGAAGAAATTTCGCCCCTCCTTGCGACCACCAAAGCAGTAATGGAGCCGTCCAAAAGCCCTCTCAAAGTCCGCATCCCAGTCATTTTGATGACTGTGCTCTTCGGGACAGGAGCCTGGATTGCCATCAATGGGCTTTGGGTTGAGCTCCCGCTGTTGGTCTCCCTCAACATCCCCGAGAATTACAACCTGACCTCCTACTTAACTGTCATCATCCAGCTGGCAAATATCGGCCCGCTGACCTTCACTCTGGTCAACTACTTCCTGGCGACGGAAAAACGAATCGAGATACCCGCAGTTTTCATCATTGTGACCCTCGGCTGCGTCGCTTCCTTCTTGCTGATTTTCTTCTGGGACTCTTATTCAGTTTGGTCAACGGATTCCAAACTCCACAGCACTGCTCTTTTAGTGTTAGCGTTCTTTCTCTCTCTCGTGGACTGCACATCATCGGTGACTTTCACGCCCTTTATGTCACTCCTGAAGGAGTCCTACCTGATGTGGTACTTCATCGGCGAAGGTCTGAGCTCCCTTCTTCCGAGCGTTGTGGCTCTGATTCAAGGCGTGGGGGGTCAAGAGTGTGTTGCAAACGGCACATACATCAATCAGACTGTGATCGATAATGCCACGGTGCTGTTGAATTGCACCAACTGGATGGGTCGGGACTCTGAGGCTCGTTTCCCGCCGGAGGACTTCTTTGGTTTCCTCCTAGCGATGATGATAACCTGCGGCATCGCCTTCGCTTTACTCAACTATCTCCCTGTAGCAAAACAGGAACACATTCCAACCCTCCCGCCATCCAAGACACCCACCCTGGAAAGTTCTGAATCTTCCAATAGAAGCTCTGACAGCCACAGCATGCTTGTCCACAGTTCTCATAGACCTGCCATTGCCCAGGGGGAAGGGCCAGTACCCCTTCCCCAGGAAGATGAAGGCGACGATAACAGTGACCAAACCACATTCCAGACCGTCCGCATCTTAACCAGACTGGAGTACATGTACTTGTTTGTGCTGCTCGCGATTGTGTGCGCATTAAGTAACGGCATTCTTCCATCTATTCAGACCTACTCTTGCGCTCCCTACGGGCTTAACACCTACCTTCTGGCTGCCACATTGGGTAAGATAGCCAACCCAGTGGGTGCCTTTTTGGTGCTGTTGTTTCCCTGTACAAGTTTGAGCTTACTTGGGGCGAGTACTCTCGCTGGAGTCATGGTCAGCGCCTACTGCATCTTGACTGCATCACTTAGTCCTACCCCACCGCTCCAAGATGAACTAGCCGGTGATGTCTTGATTGTAAGTAAACATCCTCTTCTTTCTCTCGCTTTAATTAACTTTGCTGTTCTTAATTGTCTACTTTATGCGAACTTTGTTCCAAGTATAGACGATGTGACCTGCGACATCACATGTTTACAAAAGAGCCACAGAGCCTGGACTTCCGACGGGCACATATGTACACAGCTCAACGGAAGGATACAACAAATCTTATGTTTTATGGAGATCACTCTGTCTGATTTTCCTCAGCTTTTGATATGAACAAAGGGGCTGACATCTCAAAAGCTGTACAGCTGTTGCTTTTGTAAATTTTGAATTTATGTGAAAATTATGACACAAAATATAAATTTTCCCATTGCCAGTCAGGAATAGCATTATAATGTAGGAGGTCACCACTCTGTAAACAAATGTAACATGGTCTATTGGTCCACATTTCTTGTTGTTTTATGTACTTGACTGACGGTGACTGTCTGTGTTTTGTCTGGCAGCAGCAGGTTGTGTTCTTGTGACTTACAACGTACTTACTTAATGCTTGGTTTTAAAGAGTCCAGGCCTTTAACGACTTATCAATGGTTACAAATTGACTAACACAGCTTTGTTTGATCTTTTCATAATGGGAGTGTATACCTGATCACTGTGAGTTGATTTTAAAACAATGGAAGTTAAACTTGAATGTACATTTTATGTACTGGTAAGCTTAAAACAGAAGTCAGCTTTTATGGAAAATGGCTAGAATAAAAAAGCTGCATCTTACCGCCCTCCTCTCTCACCACCGTCAGCCTGCAAGTTAACAATCCAGGTTACTTTACTCACCAAGAGTAGATGTACATGTACACTTTGTACATGTACTATGGGTATGAGTGGAATCTTCCCTGCACAATCCAGATTATCTCTTTAGAACAGCTGTCCAGTTCCCACTCAATACATCACGCACAAGACAAACAGACTCTTAATCCTGGTTTAAAAACTCATTTCCAAACTAGTTTCTTTCTGACATCAGATTAACAGTTGTAACATTTTTTTATTTACTTTTTTGATGTTTGTGCTTCAAAACTTATGGTTCATGTTGCACCAGGAGTTTTGAAAAAAGAAAAACATGCATTCTATAATTTATAGTTGATGTCAACCTCGTTCCCATTGGTGTACGATCACTCCGCGCCATTCCCCCCTCCCCCCCCCCCCCACCGAATGGGCTGGGGAATATTTTTTCACTTCAACTTCCGGTCAAATTGGGGTCACCTCTGTGTGGCTTTTGCTTAGCTTTTGAAGACCTTTAATTCTAGAAGTTATGATTTTGTTTTATTTATTAAATTTGATTTTTTGTTATATATATTTCAAAAACTGATGACAGAAGACATCATTATGACGTCACAACTAATTGATCATCTACCAGTTATAGTCTAACTACATGTGAAGTTTCAAGTCAATACTTAGCTTCACAACCATGACAACTATCATTGCGTACAAACTACCGCGGGAAGAGTGAACAACAAGAGGTGTTCTGCTGTTGCCCGAACACCTAATTAGGCATTCCCATGTGGGGGGGGGGGGGGGAGGGAAATGGAACTGCTGCTAATTTTAGTGAAAACAATGACCATGCCCAGTAAGAAAGAATAGTATGGAAGATTCTCAGAGTGTTTTTGGGGGGTATAGTAAGGCCTTTTTGTAAGGTGTCAAAAGAAATTGTAGCTTTTTGATTGCCATTCCTTATCTTGCTTATCATTCTGTGTATTTGTTAGATTCTGGCATGGATTCTCATGAACACCTGTTTCGCTTATTCCAAGTCCCTGATCGCCTGGATTCTCAGGACTCAGCCCAACAGCCGGAAGCTTCTCATCTGGTACGGTGGTATCACTCAGGTGGGTTCCATGATAGGATCCTTCACTATGTGGCCCCTAATCAACATTATTAACGTGTTTGAACCGTACTATGAGAATGTGTGCAATGGTTATCCCAAGTGTCAAATTCCTGAAATTCCTGTAACATACAGGGATTCAGATCTCTTTGCATAACACTCAAAGTATAAAGTTCCCTTGTGCTGGAGGCCTTTCACTTTCATGGCATCTAGTGACCGAGCAGTTAAGAAGAGCACCAGACTCAAGCTCCGGTGTTTCTAATCAGCAGAGTGTGGGTTCGAGTCGCGTTCTTTTACTTGTGTCCTTGAGCAAGACTCTTAACCATTATTGCTTCGTCCTTCGGATGGGACGTAAAGCCATACATGTAGGTCCTGTGTTTTGTGTTATGCTCGTAAAAGAACCCAGATACAATTATAGCTAAGAGAAGGGGTTTGCACTGGTGGTTCCGGCAGTGGCTGCTGAATGCCCCGCAGCACCTTGTAAACCTTGTAAGGACTACACACAATTCCGTCTCATAATAAAAAATTAAAAAATTAAAAACCTGTCTTTAAATGTTTCTGTTTGCTCAAGCACCTTGAATACCTTATCGGTACGTGTGCTATATGAGACTAATTAATATTATTACAAATACTGCAGTGATGTCCTGTGCCCAATTTCTTGGAGCGGCTTCAGCTTAAAAAAATTGCTAAGCATGACAAAATTCTGCTTACTGGAATAAGGTTACTAGCCAAAATAACATATCACACGTGTACAGTCTGTGACTGGTATCCTGCTTTCTTTTGCTTAGCAAAACAAATTTTAAAGGAACATTACAGAATTGTTTTTTGCTAACAAAAAAGTTGCTGACAGTGTAAGCACTTTATGTAATCCACGGTATACATAAACTGACAAACCTGTAGCAGTTTGAGATCGATCGGCCATGTGGGTCACGAGAAAATATTAAAAAGCCGATTACACATTCAGTCAGTCCGCAGTGCGTGCGTTAATGAGGTCAAATCCCGAGTTTTATCTGCACAGCCAACGTGCAGAAGCGACTGCGCGATTTGCGCGATAAACTGCGAGAGTTCGACGACCCTTTTTGCACACGGCACGATGCTCACATGCTTCAGGTGGCACACAAGATGGCGTGGTAAGTACACGTAGAATATTTTTCCGAGTCAAATGATACCAAATTTGTTAAGTTTCTATGACTTTATAGCCCTTTTTTTTACCACTGAACATTTTGTATAGTGTCAGGATTGACTTGGGGTAGTTTTTGGTTTGCAGCGCCCTGACCCAGCTAAATAAAAAGAGAAAATAAAACCACTAGACATCGAAAGATTAAAGTGTAAGCTATCGTTTGGTATATTATTTGACGTGTGGCGAAGGCAATGTAGGATCGTAATGCACTTTTGCTTTTCGCGAGATTTCTTGTTTTGTGACCGATTTTACCGTGCACGTTTTCACACGCATGGCTGTTGTTGTCGGCTGCTTCGTGTTTTGAGAGTACTGATGACTGTTCTGAACTAATTAATTTAATGTATTTTTGTTTATAGCGCCCAGCTACTGTCCAACTGAGCTAGCCTATTATTATTATTATTTTTTAGGGCCTACAAGTACATGTACTATGTAGGTCTTTAATTATAAATAGTATTTAATAAAAAAAAAATGTTTTAATTGGTTTGTGGTGGATATTTGGATTCTCCATTTGTTAACTGTTAATTAGGCCTACACAAGCATGACAAGGTCAAGGAGTAAGGACAATACATTGGTTTCAATATTTATTATTAATTTATAATAATTTTTTTTAGGCCCTGAGTCAAAGCTCAATTAACTCAATTACAATTTCATTGTGTGCAATTACACGGCATGTCATGTTTATTATGGAACCTATTTTATTTAGCCCTACTACATGAGATTAGTCCAACTTGAACATTTAGTTGCAATTTAATCATGATCCCTCCATCAGTTTGAGGGCGACTTCGGACGGCCTTGGTCTCAGCCTCGGCCTCGCTATGTAATGACAATCGAGGAGGCTGTTAGTGTTAGGGGATTGAGTAGTTGGTTCTATTTTTAAAATGTATGGATTGATTGCTGGTTGGGTTAAACTAGATTAAATTTGTTCTACCTTTTTCACTACTCCTTTTTTTTTCAAAATGTACTTTTGTTGACAATTTTTATTTTTATTTGTTTGATTATTACAGGTTAGGCCGACCTCTGAAATGGCCAGACCCACAGCTACCATCCCAACAGCCTGTGTTTGGACCACCTCGAAAGATTAGTGCTCTGATATTGGGTGACTCCCTTACTAAATACTTGCGGGAGAACTTTGACAGTTGCCTGTTGAGCCCAGACGTGCACACTCGTCGAGGGGCAACTGTGCAAATTCTTCGTCAGTATGTTATTAATAACGCCCATCAGTTGCATACTGCTGACGTTATATTTTTGCATGTCGGAACAAATAACCTTGAACAGGGCTTCCTTCACAGCAACATCCAAGCCTACAGGAGACTACTTACCACTGTAAGGGAAAACTTCCCCCTTACTGAGATAGTGGTAAGTGGTATTTTACCCCGTTCAGATGATAGCCGACTTAATCTATCTCGGGTAATGCACAATATTAAGCTGGCCAATATTTGTCACAATTTTTCACATTGCAAGTTTTTAGATTTCAGTGACATGTTCCATGAATGCCATCTTGCTAAAGATGGACTTCATCTTAACTGGGACGGAAATTACCTCTTCAGCCGGCTTATACAGAAGCAATTAGAGAAAATGTCAAAACCCATAGACCCTCGTGGTACACCCCAACCCCATTGTCCACATGAGCTGAAGAAACTGGTCCGAACACCGAGGAAGAAAATCTCAGCGAAATGCCCAAAGACCAAGCGGTGCATTGACATCCCAAAGCCTCCCACAAGTTCCAGTACAACCTCAAAGACATCGGACACCACTAAGCCTCCTCCTTCTGTCACAACCAAGCCTCCCAAAATGTCAAGAAAACAGAGGAAGTCAAGACAAGTCATCGAGGACAGAGAAGGTTTTTTGCAGCTTGGGAGGAGTTTGTCTAGTACCAAACCAGTGATGTACTTCATCAAACCTTATGTGGCTATGGCCACAATACGGTATGAGGAGGTCAACAGCAATTTTCACCATTCTCGAGGTGCTTCACACCAACAAGTGCGCCTTCCGAAGGCAGAGACACCTTATGTTGCATCACGCAAGCAAGGGAAGAGGCGACGCAAAAGAAAAAAGCAAATCGTGAAAAGACGGAGGCGGCGAAAATGGAAGGTTAGTTTATAAATTTTTATAGCAATCATTAAGGTTTTCAATTGGCCATGTAAGGTCTGACAATTTAGAACCTTATTACGTTGCATTTTCAATGGATACAGTTTTTTTTTCTGCACTGAGATGTTTTCCTTTCCTGGAAATGAAAAGGTTTTAACAAACAAATTTGAAGCACCTGGCCAAGAAGATTTAAGATTGTTTTGTTGCAAATATTTCATCTATTTTTCTGTTCATTTATATTTTTTGTTTTAGTCTTTCTGCACTATAGCATTAATTTGCATTGTTTGTTCGTGTGATGTTTTGTTATTTAAGTGTGTATACACGTATTCATTTTACACAGGTACCTTGGGAGGCTTCAGTCAAGTTTTCCTGGAGGAATGATGGGCAAATGGACAACAACAAAACAGGAAGCCAAGGAGGTAACAATATGTCATTGCAGGGGTGAAGCAATCTCAAGGGGGTTCAAAACGAGCTCGACCCCCTTGTCAGAAAGTTGAGTGTGGTCCGTGCCAAATTTGCTCAAGATCCAGTACAAAATGGACCCATCTTAGCATCTTGAGCAACTCAAAGGTTAAACAATATTTTAGAACTTACTTGCCACATTTGAGTGAGGATGGTTGCATTTGTAATGCATGCAGGCACAAATTTACAAAAAAAAGTAACAATCCAGTCTATACGCCAGAAAAAACAAGATCTAAGCAAAGACCTCTTTGTTACCTTAACAAATATGACATGTGTTCAACAGTTTCAGTGGCAGATAGCTCTATTTCTTTGGAAACTTTTCAATCCTGTTTTCCAACCATTGACTGTTTATTTATACCAAGCTGTGTTTCTTTGTGCAGTTTACACAAATCTTTCATATACAACATTCAGTCAAATGCAAAGTGTGTGGTTTGTGGTGTCATTCTGGTTAATTGTAGAAGGTATGCATGTACAAATTTGGATATTAACAATGCATATCTGCAACTAAATATTTCAATTGACGAGGTAACAATTACTACTTTCAGTTCTCTTTGCTTTACTTGCTATTCTGTGGCTAAAAGGAAAGTAGTACCTGTTACACGTTTGGAGGATGTTGAGTTAAGTTTAGAGAGTCATAAAGAAATGTCACACACAAGATGGGTAACACCCTTTTTCAAAAAAAAGTATAAGGAAGTACGAATTCTCTTTGACCAGGTTTGCTCGCAAGGAATCTCTCCAAAGGGCTTTGAGAGAGAACGACGAGATGCTGGCCAAGATGACGATATTGAAGTGTTTGATTCAATAACTGATCAAACACCTCTGCCTCAAAATTGGTCAAAATTTCTCAAAGTGCGAACAAATAAACGAAAGTTATGCCAATATCTGTCTAATAAGTTAATAGACATTGTTTCAGCATCTTTTCAAACAACAGATCAAAAGTTTGTCACTTCTGGAGGTTTTCTGTCCAATGCCCCCGAAAGAACAGAATGGACAGGCAAATGTGTTACCTTGGCTGGCATATCATCACACAGTATCATTCATAATCATGAAGAAAGTGATACCCAAATATGGTTACATGTTAATGATACATCATGCTCATATGTTCATGTTTACTCTGTAGACAGGGATGTAGGCATGATAGGTTTGCCGTTATCTTTTGAGGGTAAAATAATAACAATTCAGTACAAGGCATCTGGAACTGATGACAAATATCTAAACCTAAACATACTGAGAACTGCATTAAGCAGAGATTCAGATCTGGCCCCACTAGTGAAGCATGGTTGCGATGTTCACAAAATAATGCAAATGCTATATATTTGCACTGGCTGTGATTTTGTATCTTACTTTGCAAGACTTGGAAAGACAACATTCCTGAAAGTGTTTCTTCAGTTTGCAGAATTTATTTCAGGAAGTAGTTCTACTCAAACTGATGGCCAGTTGTGTTTTGATGATGTACAATTTAACCATGATCGAGGGCTTCTTTCGTTTTATCGATTGGTTGGTTGTGTTTACTTCCAAGCCAACCGTGCATCTTTGAATCAACATGCTAGTAATCCTGTAGAACTATTTGATAGCATTCAGTCATCTTCCATTGTAGATCATCATTCAAAGTTTCTTTCCATTATCCGTAAAGCTTCTTGGCAAGGTGTTTATGAAGACACTCTTCTTCCTTCCGACACTGCACTGTCTTTTCACTGGCTGAGGTCATGTTGGGTGAGCCATGTTTGGGGTAAATCACTCCAACCAATTTTTAATTACCCTGACTTAAACTTATATGGATGGGAGCACATTCTTGATTCTGGAGAGGTAACAATTAAATGGGATTCTACATCAAATATGGAGAGAATACGTAAAAATGTACTTCACTTAACCAGAGGTTGTTCATGTGCTAAGAACAAATGTTCAAGTCGCCAATGTAAGTGCAAAAAAATTAATGAAGCATGTGGCCCAGGTTGCACATGTAGAAATTGTGAAAACCTTCCTGTGCAAAGTACGCCAATTGTCTCTGTTCAAGATGGTGAGCAAACATTTTCTGATGATGAATCGGTGAGTTCATCCATCAGCTTAATTGGTGATGATCATGAATTAGATGAAGATGAGGTTCTTACTATATCAAGAAAGGGTCAAGAAGTGCAAGTTGTTGACAACCCATTTTCAGATGATAGTTTGTCAGGGGAGGAGTTTTAGTATTTACAGCAGTTAATTGTGTACAGTTGGTTGTCTTCTTCATATTTTCATAGTTGCTTTCAGTGATGACAAAAAGGTATGTTTTATCTAGATATATTCATTGTGTATTGCCCAAACTGTTGTGCCAAAAACTTACATCTTGTATAATCGTTTATGTATATTGTCTTAATATGTGTTTTATGATGAGTGTGGCCCAAAATAGATATAAGGTTAAGGTGTTGTGTTTGTGCTAAAAATGTTTTAGATAATTTGGTTATATCCCAAGATGGGATGCCAGATATTGTAAATGTATGGATAACAAGCAGCTCCATCATTGTAAATTACGAGTTATCGTGTAATATGATTTTTAAAGTATCTTATATGAACATGTGTTTAAGTGTTTAGAAAAGTGGTGCTTAACATTTAAAAGTAAGAAATATGGAAGCCCCTGAAACTTAGTTGATGCATCTTTAGTGCAACACTTACATTACATTTCTCAACTATTTATTTTGCCAAAGAAACTGTAAACATTGCCAATGTAATGGGAAGAACTTGCCATACAGTTTATTTTTTGTGTTAACCTTATTTTATATAATTTGATACCTTGAAACATTATACAAAGTGTCATTTTAAATTAACTTGCAATGGGTATATAATTTTTTTTTTAGTTGAACAAGTTTTGAGGTACAGTTGTTACTACCGACAATGTTGAAGTTGGTACATTTTATTAATTTTAAGTGGAGCAGCTGAATATTATTAACTTCTCATTTAGCAATAAACTTTGTCATAAAAGGTTCATTTAAACATTGCCAACCTACGGGTAAGAACTTACCAAAGATACCTTGCAATGATGTCATGTATTATATTTGTGATTGTTTACTTTCATGTTTAAAATTAAGTTAAGCTAGCTTGCCATTGAACAGTTTGTCTTATAAAAGTATGCGGGTATAAAGTTTACTAAAACTTGTTTTTGGTAGCTATTTTTTATTAATGTCAACAGGTGAACTAGCTCTGTTACACGTACCAAATATGTAAATACATTTTTGTAACAAGACCATTTAAACATTGCCAACCTACCAGTTACCACTTACCAAAGATCTTTTATATTTATATTTTTTATTACATCTGAACTTTTTTTGAACTGTGCCTTAACTTTGATAATTATATAGTGTTACATGTTTGTGCAGTGTATGTGACTTAAAATAAAGGAACAGTTGATACGAAACAAATCTTATTCTGCTCACTAGAGTTTTTGTGTATCGAGCATAAAGTTTTATAAAGACTCAAACAAAAGGGCTTCAACCTTGTACCAAGTCATTCCTGACCAAAATTTAAAAAAAATTCTTCTGTCCTTCAAAATTTAACCTTTTGTTAAATTAATAATACTCAGACCATCAACCCCTTTTAAATTATATCCTTAGTTCTCCAAGTATCCTAAAATCGTCCATACAAAATGTGCTTAGGCACCATTCCTTCCCCAAAGACCCGCCAAAAATACCCAACCCCCCCCCCCCCACCCTTCCCCAAAAAGACAAACCCCAAACAATCGGGAACACTATAGCTAACAGTGGTCACGAACTTTGTTTACATGTACATCCGGGTACGTACACTGGATGAGTGTGACGTTTCGCGGTTGACCAATCAGCGATCAGAAAATCCATAAGCAAACATGGCGGCGTATTCACCAAGAGACGTTAACGTTAAATTATGAGAAGTGTTGGCAAAACGAGCGCCCTGACTCAGCTAAATGAAATCAAATGTAAAAAGCTCAGCGTTTGGATAGAATATAACATTATCTATTCGGTAAGCCCAAATATACGTTGTGGTAGCATTGACAATTAATAGTTACCACCATGTTTTACGAAGCAAACTGTTTCGTATTGAAACACAATTTTCGAGTCCATTTTAGTACTAATAATTGCCAGCAAAATCATTAATTTGTACAACTGGATTAAAGGTCGGTTATTCATCTTTATAAATCTGTAAATATATTGACAGAAAATTACTTTGATCACATGAAATTGATGAAATTCCTGAGACTACACCACGCTCATTAAATATTCATGGAGAGGTCAAGCTCCCGAAACTCGTGCATACGCTGCAGATAAAAGAAACGGATATTGTGTGCAGTGCGGACTGACTGCATTTCCATGAAATCATATGATTCAACAAATGAATAAAACGCTCACTGAGCGATAAACTCCAATTGGAAAATTAGTTTATTCATTTCTCATCAAATATGGCATTTCAGACAGAAATATTTCAAGGGATGTTTTCTACTATCATCATCATTAGACCGAGTTTTTTCTTACCAATTCTGTAATGTTCCTTTAAGCATAACTTTCTTTGAAATTGGGCCCAGGATATGGGGGTCCATTTCTGGTGCAGAAAAAGTTCTTTCAGGTAGCGCCTTAATTTAAATCTTAGGCCTGCGCTAAACGTCGCACTTTTGCCGAGCCGAACTCAAATGTTTTCAGTTCGATTCGACACGGCAAGAGCGCGACGTTTGTCACCGTGTCGTGCCGCTACCGTGTAGCACGGTGTAGCACGGCAGGGCTTGCCGTGCTACACGGCAGTGCCGAACTTAAATAAAAGGTTTGCGCTAAACGTCGCTCTTTTGTCGAATTTAATTCCTAATTTTACAACTGTTTGAGTTCGACACGACAAACGTGCGACGTTTAGCGCAGGCCTTAGCTGTAAGAAGCTTCTTACACCAGTCTCAGTGGATTAACAATCCCATGGCAGCATACATTTTTTTTTACGGAAAGGAGCCCTCATATCTAGGACTCTGTAAGTGTACAGCAAGGATGAAGAGTCTTACATAGGGCTAGAAGTTTCTGATCCTGTTACCCACCTGCTTTGTATGTAATTTTGCTTTGTACATGTCTGCAAGTATGTTCAGTTTTGTATGGGAGTGAAGAAAACTTGAAGTTAAAATCAGTTCACAATAATACATGTAGTACAAGTTTAGTATAAATTAATTAATACATTGAGAGAGTTCATGCACTAAGCCTTGGCTCTGTCCTTTATCGTATGGCCATGACCCTGCCTGTTTTAAACTGCTGTTTAAAGACCTCGTCGCCACTCTCTTATGCCTTTATTGAGGTACAGTAGCAAAAAAGATAAATGTTAGCAACACACAACCATTAGGCCTATTAGTTGTGTTGGTTGTGTGCTCACTTGGTTTGTATCTTTGAAAACCTCGCAGCTAAATGTTTCTGGGATTCGAGAGTGAGCCTTAGGGAGAACAGCTCCTAAACAACTAATGGGACTGCCCTAGTAGAACAATACACAATAAATAATACAGAGAGTTTGAAATAATCAAAAGAAAAAAACACAAATACGAAAAACACACAAAAAACCCATAATATTATTCCATTACAAGGGAAGAATCTTTAGAACTGCTACACACTGAGGTTTAATGTCAACTTTACAAATCAAAGGTCATGCCCCCTATCTAGAGGGTTATTCTGGGTATAGTGGACTATTATTAAAACAGTGGTACTTTAAAGGAACATTACAGAATTGGTAAGAAAAAATATACTTTTGATCACAGATTTACATAAAACTTACACGGTCTAATGATGATGATAGTAGAAAACATCCCTTGAAATATTTATGTCTGAAATGCCATATTAGAGAGAAATGAATAAACTAATTTTCCGATTGGAGTTTATCGCTCAGTGAGCGTTTTATTCGTTTGTTGAATCTGTATGATTTCATGCAAATGTGTAATCGCCTTTTCACTATTTTCTCGTGACCCAGATGGCCGATCGATCTCAAACTTATACAGGTTTGTCAGTTTATGTATATGGTGGATTACATAAAGTGCTTACACTGTCAGCAACTTTTTTGTTAGCAAAAACCAATTATGTAATGTTCCTTTAAAGGTACTAGTCAAGAAAAAATGTTAGCCAAAGGTCAGTGTCCAAACGCAACATACGACAGAAACTGATAATTCTGAGAGAATACTGAGGCTTTGCAAAAAAAACATGTGAAAGGAAAATCAAAGCTTTATATAATGTATTAAAATACATAAGTCATAAAAAAAAAAAACCTAAACAACAAACAAACACCCCAACGAACAAACAAATAGTCCGAATATTTGTTTGATATCTTGAAACTTTTAAAAAGATTTTCCTACATTTATCCATTGCATTGCAATGGATATGTCGATTTATTACCAGTATATTATAAATAACATATCAGCTATGATCAGTCAAAGTATCTAAGTATTTAGTAAGTATTTTTATAATGGTACTCTAAACGTATTGTATTCTCATGTGTAATTTAATGGTGTTGAGTGTTGGGTAAGATTATGAAACATGCCTTGGGCTTTTTTACTTTTATTTTTTTAAGTAGAACAAATGGTAGCGATCGCACTCGGGTTTGTTGGTGAGCGGAACATTCACCCCCACGAAATTGTATTATCACACTACCGAACGGACTATAGGCCATTTTGCTTACAAACATAGGCCCTTTTCGAATTCACGGCTTCGGCTCCAAGATCGGCTCAGGCTAGCTAGGCTCCCTCAATTATTTTAACGTACGCATGCTTTGCGGTCAGGGATTCAGACAAGAAAACTGGGCCTGAAGCCCAATCCGGAGCCGAAGCCGTGGATTCGAAAAGGGCCATAGTCTCAATAGACGCCATCAAGCCACCATCTTAGAAGTAAAACTATGAAAAACGCGCATGCAGCTGTGTACGCGCGGCGCACAGGATCAGCCATGACCTCTAGTTGAGGGCGCCCTACTCAAGTGACGTCATATCCACCGTTGATGTCAAACAAAGGAAACGTGCACGCCATGTACGCGCTGCGCACAACTCTCAGCTAATGATAGCTCTTCATTGACCTCAGTGAGGGAACTACAGTGGGGGGGGGGGGCTTGTGACGTCATATGCAAGGGGTCTATCCTATCCTTCAGTGTAAGAAAAGGGGCTTAAGGTCATAGTACC
The DNA here is from genome assembly GCA_032158295.1 of Pycnopodia helianthoides. NCBI lineage: Eukaryota > Metazoa > Echinodermata > Asteroidea > Forcipulatida > Asteriidae > Pycnopodia > Pycnopodia helianthoides. Next base: position 19,414,119 of record CM063246.1, on the reverse strand, counting down.
CGGATCCTTCTAAATCCTCCTGGTTTTGCTTACTATGGCTAATGGGCTATGATCCTTGACAGGTACTCTAATAAATCCCCATAAAGCCCAGATCCTCTTGAATCCCTGCGTAGGAACCGGTAATCGGCCGTTTTGGAATGGGTGCCAAATTTGTGTTTGTGCATGTGCTGAGTTTGTGCATGTTGCCGAAGTGCCCGGATACCTCTCGTGGTACTTGCCATACTCCAAGGGCTGTACATTTTCTAAAATAAAATTGTAAATCATGTTTAGCGTCCTGCCTTTTTGTGAAGAGGAAGGAGGAGGGCCTTTTTTTTCTTCTTCTTCTTCTTTTTGCAAAAATGACCGCCCGACACATTGTTCAAGTCAATCGGCCGGGCTATTTTTCAAGATGGTTGCCAGCTTTTTTCTGTGTGTATTTTTGGTGTGCTTAAGTCTAAAAATACGATCTTGTTTGTTTTAAAACTGCTTTTTTCGTCAGAGATCGTTAAAATATTATCCTTAAAAAGAAAGGAGGCCTCTAAAGAGGAAGCGGGCGGAGATGGTAAACATGTTTTGTTTTGTTTGGCATTATGGGGTTCCTGTAAAAAAAAATAATAATAATAAAAATGTGGATGCTAGTTGTACAGATTGAACAAGACAGAAAGCAGGGTTGGGTTTTTGTATGTGGTTTAGTTAGTAACACGGAGTGTTTTTGTTGTGTTCGTACATGGTACGATAGTCCTATAAGTTGATGAATTTGTTGGGTTCAATAGGCATATTTTGTACAAAGCCATAATAAGTTGTGATTATTTTGATGGTTGTTTGGTATATTGGTATGTGGTGTAAACCATGAGTGTGTCCGGCAGCTTGTCGTGCACATTTTGTTATCGTCTGTTGTCAGTCGCTATTTTACTTCGAAAGTACTTTGATATTCAAATTTGGAGAATATATTTTGATTAAAGTGGGAAATGTTTCGAAATCTTTGTGAATTTTGTCCATCAGCTGAGATGATGTATTAGATAACGAGATGATCTATTTATTATTATTGTATGTGGAAAATAGCAAGCAATACAGTGTCACAATACAGCATTTACATTTTTCATCAATGCCGAAGGGTACCTTTTCCCTTTCCTGTAGTTTTCAACAAACGCAACAAAGGCCTACAACCATACACGAGCAACCAGAATTCATCAAATACAATATTGGCGTGGGAACGTTTTCGACAAGGCCCCTCCCCCTCCCCGCGCTCATTACCAATCATAAACAGCTCCATGACATTGGTTTAACTTGTATTATGTTCATTTTATTTGAAACGAATTGAACCAAATCTACTTTTCTTTTAGAGTTTTCAATAATGCATCATACATCCAAATTCCAACTTGAAAAAAAATATAATCAATAAATTATGTAGTCATCACGTGGTACATTTCCTTCGACAAAACAACAAATCCCCCCCCCTGTTCATTACCAAACAACATCAGAACCCCTTTGAAATTGTTACGGTGCCGCATACAGCCCATTCAAAAAAGATAATTTAAAAACTTAAAAAGACTCTTGCAAGTGGATCCAAATGATAGTTGGTTGGTCCCTTTACTTAGGCAAGGCAGTTGATGGCGTCACGAGTGCTATAAAATTCAGTATGGTCGAGATTTTTTTGTGGCGAGTCTGGTCTAATCGTTGTCTGATTCGGTGATTCGAATCCATCAAAATCAATGAAGCAAACCAACAAGTTCACCGCTATTTCTAAAACGACGTGTTAATATGAAGACAGCAATGATCCAGTTTTGTGCTGGTACGAAAAAAAATACAAAACTTTTTAAAGCCCGTGAATAACAATTATGCTTTGATGTGCGGGTAATGCTTTATCTGGTGTACAAGCTGTTAAAAAATCACTTCGATTATCTGCAAGCATCCGGCGGCAGGTCCAAGAAGGGATTCAGAATTGTGTGCCGGGAAGAGGGGAAGAAAGATTTGGCAAATTTCTTATCCGCCCAGTCATTCGCTCGAGACAACATTTTGTGAAGGATTCGTGGAAGAGTTTGTCCGTAGCTCGTCATGTCTGTAACGCTTGCCTTGATTGGCTTGATTGTTGCTCTACTTGCATGGTAAGAACAATCTCTATCTCTCTCTTTTTTTAATCGAGTATTTTAAGCTCCCTAGATTTAAAACTGATAAAATTAGTACCATGTTCATTGTTTCTGTATTTTAACGATTAATGTGCATCTGTAAAGGTGAATAGGCTTGTTGTTCAGTTTTGTTGTAATGATAAAAAGTACTAGACCTATTATGTGTGTGTATAACGGGGAGTTAGCACTCCAGCCAATTGCTTCGTGGTAAAAGTGAAGACATGGATTTAGAGCTATACGCTTTTGATGAAATATTTGGCGCACATAATCCATTCTTACGAAATCAATTCTAATAAACCGATCAAAAAACGTTGATGCTAATAATAAGGATACAAAGCTTTGGCTGTTGTAGGAAGTATTCGTAAAAGTTGTTAATGTTTTAGAGGGATGGCTCTGGCTCCGGCTTCGGCTATACGGCAGCTGCCAAAATGTGCTTTGTGTTGAAAATGCAGGCTTTTTAACATTACAGGAGGAGTGACAGCCGTGGCCGAAGTGAAAGCCTTGGATATTGGGGGGGAAATGGCCCTACATAAACTCTCAATGGTTACCAAACAACGACCGCATTTCTTTAGTAAACAAAATGTCGGAAATACTGGTACACATTTTCTGGAAGATAGCACCATTTACTAACTAAATATAATAACTCAAGACAATACATTGACTATATACCAAACTAATTAACTATTGATAGTTAGTTGTTATTCATTTTGTTGCTTATATCGTGTCAAGTGTTCACCTTGGCTGATCGTGCATGGGTCGTAGCTATCCGTATATGGTATTTTTCTGGCATTCTGGGACAGTTTTTCGTGAGCATCTAGTTTTGGCTTAATCCTGTCTCTCAGTAACAAACATTTTATCGATGTCTTCAATTTGTCAGGAGCACATACAAGAGGAGGACTTACTTCAAGAAACTTGGACTGTCAGGCCCGCCGCCACTTCCACTGTTCGGTAACATTTTATCGTATGGAGGGGTAAGTTTGTTTGTTGGGTTTGTTTGTTTGTTTGTTTGTTTGTTTGTTTGTTTGTTTGTTTGTTTGTTTGTTTGTTTTTGCTCTTCACGGCAAAAAACAAACACATAATGTTTGAATGTTATGCCTCAATCATGTATCATGGTCTATAAACAATTGTATTTGTAAATGTTTTTTTCTTTCACGTTTTCATTATATATCCTTTCATGAGTATAACGGTATCATTATGTCGTTGCCTGCTTTGAAGATGCACATACCTGCAAAAATAATCATAATCTAAAAGCGAATAACGCCTAGACTGTCCGGAGGTAAAACAGTTACCAGCAGTTAATAGTGTCAATGAATAGTAATTGTTGTTTAATTTAAACCTTATGTTGTCTTTATTGGAACCCAGGGAATGCACGAAGCACACCAGGCATGGAGAAACAAATATGGCAAAATATACGGGTAAGATTTTACCTATTCTGTGAATGTTGTTGAGTCTCTGCAGAGTTTATGACTTTCAGTTGAAATCATTAACGTGCAGTCGAACAATTTCATCAGATACTATTATCTATATAGGTGTAAAATTATATCATAGTGTTCTATTGTTATATCTTTTTTAAGTATACCTTCTCCTGAAGACAATCAGAGCATACTGATCGAAACGTTGAGTCGTTAACCACCGATTCTTTTCAGAACCAACACTACTCAAAAGAGATTTAACATGGTGTCACCGCAAACCTCTCCTAGTTATACTTCCACCATGCACAACTGTAAATCCTACTTACAATAATATGACTAGGTCTACAAACCTATGCAATTGATTTCAGTAAAAGTTTGCGTAAACATTTTCCCCTTAGCGAAAGTGATTGTCAATCACCATCATATTTTGCTGTATTAATCGTAAATGAATTGGCTTCAAATTAAATTTTAAAAAACACATTCCTCTCTAACACATATTTTCAATCTATGAATTTGACATGTAGAAGAATATAGACGTATTGTATCCTAGTCTTAACATGCAAGTCAGTAATTGGTAGAGAGATAACTGTGTTCATTTATCCCCAATGCAGTAACAGCATCAGTGAAGTTGTATAATCTAACGTAAAGCTAACTCGCTTATAACCCATTTAGAGAAATCTTTTTACCCACAATAGTAACCAATATAGCCCAAACAAAGCCGACGTGTACCTTTTAAATGTTCCAAAATGGCACACGCAATTTAGCCTTGTTTTGTACATTTATTAACAACAATAATGTATTATCATCGACAGTGTTTTTGAGGGGGCGCGGAAGGCCATCATAACCTCTGACCTCAACATGATTGAGGAGGTCGTTGTCAAAAAATTCAACAATTTCTGCGATCGTCAAGTGAGTGTTATACATCTATCTTCCCATACCAAAGTAGTAATAATACATGTATAGGTTTTAACCGATCATTTTCAGCAATTATACGGCCAGGTGGTTTCATTCAAACCCACACTCCTTAAAACAATCATTCGGTTAAGGAGATTGGATGAGAAAGTGTAGCTTCGTGGATAGAATGTACGAGGTGAAGGCGAGTACACTGTAGTCACGAATTTTACACTTTAGAGTCTATTTTCCGACTGAAACAATTCTCCAAAAAGGCATTGATTATGTAATGATATAAATAAAATCAATTATCGATAATGAGTAAATTTTTGTCTTACTAAAGTGAATTTTTTAACTGGAATTGAAAGATATCATGATTTCCAGGTGTGTTTTGATGTACATCCGGTTTCCAGCTGAGCATTTAAGTTTAGTTTGTAACGAATCAAGAGTTGAGTGTATATTCGTAACGAGTCTACATTTGAGTGTGTATGGTTCGTAACAAATCTACATTTGAGTGCAGATTCGTAAAAAAAAATAATCCACACTTTATCAATAAAGTGATGACACAGAAATAGTTCAAACTTAACTTAAGATGTCAGCACCTGTTGTCTTGCGTCATACGATTAAAACAGTGAACTTTTAATTTTAACAATTTACTCGAACATCATTCAAATTTGCAAAAATCCCCAGTTGTGCCTACTCTGCTAGTTTGAATGCCGATTTCGCATGGCTAAAAAAACAAGCAATTTTCAAAATGGCTGTTATTGCGTGTTATTTTATCTTTTTTTCCAATGGACAAATCTGCGGTAGCGTTGCTATACGCCTTCTGCGAACCTGTTAATGTTTGGTTTGTTATCCCCCATAGATATTTCCTCTGCGTCCGGACCTCCTCAGCAATGATCTCCTGAGTCTAAAGGGAGATCGATGGAAGTTAATGCGGAGTACCATTGCACCAACATTCAGCAGAAGCAAGATGTGCAAGGTAAGCAACTCACCGTACATTGACTATTATAAGTGCCCTTCACAACAAAACTCTGATATTTAGTATGATTTAGCTTTTCCTGTTTTCTTGTTGATTTTTGACGTTACTTTCTTTGTTTGTCCCTTTGACTTTATACATTGTAAAGTAATTTTTATAACGCCGATATTTAATGTATTTCTTTATCTAACATGCTCTTTGAATGAGTTAATAATTTTATGCTGACATTTTTAGCTGTTCTGATTTTTTAATTACTATTTATTATTTTACTTTCTGCCCCAAATCCTATTGACTTCAAGGCAGTGTATACTTTTGGTATTGTCCGGTCCAAGGAAGTTCCAGTACAAAATATTAAAACATTTTGTTGTATTGTTTCTCTGTATGAAATAAGGTGTGCGATCCAAGCTTAAAAACAATTGTATTTATTTCCGATGGTGTGCTCGTGTATCGAGGCGTCCCGTAGTAAAAAATAGTTACTTGAATTAAATGTTGTACTTTTTGTACCTTTTGATACCGTGTCGTATGGTGTACCGCAACGTATAATACTAATCCAGGACCCAATTTCATAGAACTGCTTAAGCACAAAAAGAAGCTAAGCACAACAAAATTATGCTTGCCAGAATAGGGTTTCCAGCCAAACTACCTAGTCACAAGTACAATTTGTGACTGGTATCCTGCTCTTTTCTGCTGAGCAGAATATTAATAAGCAACATTTTCTGCTTAAGCAGCTCTATAAAACTGGGCCCTGGTCAGAGAATCAACATTGGTCATAGTTGACATGCACGTCACCAGGTATCAACATAAACGAAACAGCTTTGTGCTCGTCCACAGGACAAATACTCAATTTCTAGTTCTTTTTTTATTTGTTTGTTGCATATCTGAAGATGGCGGAATTGGTCAATGACCGTGCTGATCTGTTCATTACAAATGTTCAGAAACGCGTGGATGAGGGAAAAGGCGATTTGGAGATGTCAAAGTAAGTCTCGATAAGATTTGGCAGGATCTTTTGTGTCTAAACATTATCTTGCCATGATCGTTTTGTAGGGACTTCGCTATATTTATCTATATTTGTTTGCAGATTTGTCATAATAAGTACTACTTATAAACCCCTTTTTCAATAATATCCTTTTCCTTCATGCTCGGCCATTTTACCCTGCCTTCCCCCAACCCCTCTTTTTATAAAGAACATTACATCGCCTCTAACGATTTTTTTGGAGTTTGAACTGAACCATAAGATTTATTTCTCACTCCACACAGAGAAAATCTTTTAAACTGTCAAGTTTCTTTGACAGTAGGAGTGCGTTCCGGTCTTGTAATTGTTGTTTATTTGATTGTCCTTTAAAACAAAACTATCTCTATAATCCGTTTAAACATGACATCAGAAATGTTTTGCGGTCATATGGTTCTCTCTTGACCTGTTTTCAAACGCCGTCATGTATAACTTCGCTCTTCACTCTGTAAACATTTGTCGAATGCATTAATTGCAGACTGATTATTTTGTTGTGTATTTCTTGTTGGTATCTCCGTAGGATGCTTGGGTCATTTGCCATAGAGTCTGGTGCCCTGTGCGGCTATGCTACCAAGATTGACACACAAAACCAGGACGATACTACCTTTATTGACAACGCAAATTCGTTCTTCAAAGGATTCAAGGAAATTCAGCTCCCATGGATGATTATATGTAAGTATTGAAGTCCAACTAGTCATGATGCCGAATGTTTGTTTGCATGATTTTTGTTATATTGTGTATTTATTTTTTATTTTTTTATTCATGTTTTTATTTATCTATTTACTTATACATTTATTTTTTATTTACTTATTTATTCATGTTTTACTTATTTATTATTTATTAATTTTGTTGTAATTTTCATTTATTTGTTAATGTTGCTGTTGTTGTTGTTTTGGTTTTTGGTTTTTTTTTTTTTTGGGGGGGGGGTATTTTTGGTAGGTTTAAAACGTCGTCAAGTTCAACGATAACAATACTGAATACTTAATTAGGTACACACAGCCCATTTCATCCACACACAAAGTTGTTTAGCAAAACGAATATTGCGTGTGGACAAAAAGCATGTTACATGTAGACTGGTCCCCTGTCTATATCCAAAACAAGCACCAGTCTTACATTTCCAATAAGTTTAATTACATTTGCATGTACTGATCTAAGCTTCCATATGATTGGTTCGTAATATATTATGGAAGCTTGTGCTTCGTTGTGCGTCAAGTACATAGGCCTATTATTATATTGCCCCGTTTCACTACGCAAAACCAACTCACTTACACGCGCCTGCCCTGTCCGCCATTTTGGGAGTCAAAATGTACACAAAGGTATTGACTCCCAAAATGGCGGAATTGGTAGACGCACATTGTCATGAGGTTCGTTCCGCATCGTGGAAGGGTTCTATATGTGTACTTGTGCGGTATGTCAACAGATGCTATCATTGATTCCGGTATAGGAACCGTAGACCGGTGTATACCATCAAACGTGCGGGGTAGTTACCAACAACGAATGCCATGTGAAGTTAACTCACTTTGGTATTGCTGAATTTTGCTACTGGTATAAGCTTTTTATATTAAATCCCTGTTGAAATGTTTACCCCACAGTGATGTTCTCGTGGATGGAGCCCGTGTTCAAGTGGCTTGGATTTTCCATTCACCCAATACCAGCCTTTAATTTCTTCAGGAATTTAATCGTGGACATCATAAACACACGTAGAGCTGACCCCAATCGAAAGGTACGAGTGAATGATATCAAATTCACACAATAAATAACACATGAAATACATGACAATATTACTCGAGTATGGGACCTTTGGTTTTGCAATCATCCTTATTCTTCAGTGGCACTTAAGCCAGAGGGAAACGAAAGTAAGAAAGTGGGGTCGGGTCTTTATTAACTGGTATTTGTAATCCTGTTTTCTTTTCTTTTTGTAGGAGTATGTGGACTTTCTTCAGCTGATGATGAAAGCTCACAATTTCCAGGACGAAGATACTCCAGAGGAAGAGAAGGTCGTCGTCGATGGGAAACGTGAACTCACCGACGATGAAGTTGTTGCCATGGTAAACAGTTGTACAATAGATGTAGCTATCATTGCATCAGGGGTGGAGAATACATATATATATATATATATATATATATTTTTTTTTTTGCCTCTGACGAAGGTCCGGTTTGGATCGAAAGCTAAGGCCATCTACCCTACAAATTTTATATATATATATATATATATATATATATCAAATAATAAACCACAAGGGAAACTGACTTGGTATATTTTTTAAATGATTTCGGGTTGAACAAAGAAAAATTGACTAGAGCGGGATTTGAACCAACGACCTCCGGTTTAACGTGCCGGCGCTCTACCAACTGAGCTATCTAGCCCTATGTTGGCGGTCTCCCTATTTTGTCAATATCTTTGTTCGGGGGTGCCTGTCAGAAGCCATTCAACCGCAAACTGCTGTGTAGCCAGGGATCACACCCAGGTAACGATACAACCTGGGAAGCAGCAGACAGGGGATCACCTTAAGGGGATGCGACTTTTTATATCAGATATCAAATAATAAACCACAAGGGAAACTGACTTGGTATATTTTTTAAATGATTTCGGGTTGAACAAAGAAAAATTGACTAGAGCGGGATTTGAACCAACGACCTCCGGTTTAACGTGCCGGCGCTCTACCAACTGAGCTATCTAGCCCTATGTTGGCGGTCTCCCTATTTTGTCAATATCTTTGTTCGGGGGTGCCTGTCAGAAGCCATTCAACCGCAAACTGCTGTGTAGCCAGGGATCACACCCAGGTAACGATACAACCTGGGAAGCAGCAGACAGGGGATCACCTTAAGGGGATGCGACTTTTTATATCAGATATCAAATAATAAACCACAAGGGAAACTGACTTGGTATATTTTTTAAATGATTTCGGGTTGAACAAAGAAAAATTGACTAGAGCGGGATTTGAACCAACGACCTCCGGTTTAACGTGCCGGCGCTCTACCAACTGAGCTATCTAGCCCTATGTTGGCGGTCTCCCTATTTTGTCAATATCTTTGTTCGGGGGTGCCTGTCAGAAGCCATTCAACCGCAAACTGCTGTGTAGCCAGGGATCACACCCAGGTAACGATACAACCTGGGAAGCAGCAGACAGGGGATCACCTTAAGGGGATGCGACTTTTTATATCAGATATCAAATAATAAACCACAAGGGAAACTGACTTGGTATATTTTTTAAATGATTTCGGGTTGAACAAAGAAAAATTGACTAGAGCGGGATTTGAACCAACGACCTCCGGTTTAACGTGCCGTTATATATATATATATAATATATATAATTTGTTTCTTCTTGGGTTTGGGAGGTTTTACCATTGGTAAGTCAGGTACTAAAAACACATTTGGCTGAAGTGCCATCGCATGTTAGTCCCTTGCAAAAAATATTGGTAGTATAACTACTGGCCGCCATTTTTAAAATTTACAAAATTGCTTGTTACTCTTTGTGCTTTTTCAAAGGAAAATTCTGCGATGGCCCTATTGATAGCCAAATCATTTCTCATGACATTCTGAGAGTGTATGTCAAATTCTATGCCCAAAATATTTCCCCTGTGTGCCTCGCTACCTTCACCGATGTGTGATAATAATAGTATTTCCTTGGGGCTTTTTTTCCCCCAGCACTCGGGGGAAAGCACTGAGACAGAAAGAATCAATTACATTTTTTTTAAGGTGTTTTTTTTTTTTAAACCAATATTGTATGTTGTCTTTACGCTGATTGCACGTTAGAGGGAACCATAATTATTATAGGTTTTGTTACCGACGTAGCATCACTTAAATTGACATGCCAACAAAATTAGTTAACTTGGGACGGTTGGTTCGAAATGTATGTACTTGCTCACACAATGACAATGAGGGGTTCTTGGGCTTAAAACTGCACTTACTGCTTCCCTGTCACCTTTGTATACGCGCCGTTAAACATGACTGCATCTGTTGAACTTTCCGCTCTAGTCCATAGTCTTCTTCCTTGGCAACTACGAAACGACGACGACAACCCTGTGCTTCACCGCGTACTTGTTGGCCACTAACCCAGAGGTGCAGGAGCGCCTGATAGCAGAGATAGATGATCTCGTCGGTGATCGTACTAAGCTGATTTATCAGGACGTCTCCGACCTGACTTATTTGGATATGGTGTTACACGAGTCGATGCGGGTGTACCCGCCGGCCATCGAGTACGTAAACTCACAATTCTTATCTCGTTGTGTCTGTGGGTTCTTTTGTGAGCCTTTTTACCTCAGTCTGTGGACCCTGCTTCAAATCCCGCCCTTGCAACGGTGTGTGTGTCCCCCCTTACGGTAAATTACTAGGATGAAGTAAGATGCCTCAAATGAGGGCGCTATCCGACGAATTGTCTACACAATTTTCATATGGTGTTTACCTTCCATTGAAACTAAAACCAATTTTCCTCGTCTTCTCTAACAATCTTGTTTTTGCGCTGACAATTTTGGATTTGTTGAAACAAATATACGTATAAATACACATACTTATCAATATATAGTTATATCAAACCAAATGTAATATTATTTTAGTAACCAACAAGCCCAGACAAACTCCTTAAGAGCATGCAGTCTCGTGACAAACTTTGTGGTGTAGATTGTAGTTAACCACGAGGACAATGTGTAACCCTTGCCCATAACGAGAAACAATTATGGCTAGGTTAAAATTTATCATAGATTTTATTCACTCTCAACACTCTGGCCTGTGACTTCTCAAAATGATGTTTGGTCGCTGTCTCATTGTCTTCATGTTTTTATGTACAAGTGACACGATGGTGATCTGTCAATAAAAATATATTTATTTGTTTACTAAAAGAAACTATGATTTCAAAACAAACAAAATCACACGCTGACATTACTTTCGCTATTAAGCAAGTTCAAACTAAAATGTAATTTAACTTATATATTTGTGTCATTTTTTCAACCAAAAAGGTTTGACCGCATTTGTCAGTCGGACTGCGTCGTCAAGGGGGTGCCAATCCCCAAAGGTGTGATGGTGGAAGTCCCAGTATGGGTGGTTCACCACGACCCAGAGACGTGGCCCGAACCGTACAAATTCGACCCTGATCGGTAAGATATTTTGAACATCTGTCTGTCACGATTTGCGTGGTAGTCCCCATCAGCAGCGACCACCGAACGGGGTATTGCTTGCTTGCTTCTGAATGTTCAACTTTTCATTGTGATGTATAATGCGACTATGTAATAGTGAATTGGAAATACATTATGAATGAACAAAACAGGTGATTAGAAGTAATACAAAAAAAACTTGCTGTGTTTGTTAGACAAAACTTCTGTAAGTTCTAATAATATGTGGGATAGAGTATTAAACTCATACCATCTCCATTTCTGTTACAGGTGGGTACCTGAGAAGAGAGAGAAGATGCACCCTATGTCATGGATACCCTTTGGAGCAGGCCCAAGGAAGTGCATCGGGTATCGCTTCGCCACGTTGGAGATAACGCTAGTCTTGATCCGTATCCTGCAGAAGTTTCGCATAGAGACCTGCCAACAAACGGAGGTATAGACTCGATTTGTTATAGTCTTGTTTCAACTTGGGATTCAGCCTGCGTGGCTGTAAAGACATAGTGCGCGTCTCAATGCCACGCGCGCGTCACACAAAATGCACACTGCGCAGTAGCACAAGGGATACTCACAAAATGACCAACCATGGAGGAAGAAAATAGAAGTCACATCGCCCAGTCTATTTTCTTCCTCCATGGACCAACCAAGATTGGTCGTGGGTGATGACGTCAGGTTCATTATGTCAATAAGTTGTGTAGGGTGATTATTTTTTCAAAGAAAGAACCCGTAAATGTAGCACAAGGGATACTCGCAAAGTGCCGCAACCAAGACTGATCGAGGGGGGGGGGAGTGATGACGTCAAGGTCATTGTGACAATAAGTTGTGTAGGAAGATTTTGTTTTTTCAAGTAAGAACCCATAAAAGTGTTAATCTTGCAACTATGATCGTGTCCGATTGAAGGCCTGCCTGATCGATTTCATTAATTTTGAAGGCCTGACTGATCGATTTCAGTAATTTTGAAAGCCTGACTGATCGATTTCGTTAATTTAACACAAATCGGGGAACAAACATTGACATTTGCCTATTATTCATGTGCAAACATCTGGCAATGGACCTTATGAATTGACGTCATCGGGCGCCATCTTGGTGCTAAAAGGATGATGAGGTAATTGAAAACGCACATCACTGTACGCGATGCACGGGATGGGCCATTGAGCAACCTTCTTTTGGCATCTAGCCGAGGGCGCCCTACTCAGACGATGTCAGTGGCAAGGTCTATTTTGTGATACTGAGTTTAATACTTTCACGTTCATTTTCATTATTTCACCACCAGATTCCACCGAACATTGGCAAACATGGACTGATTCTTCCAGAGAAGGGAATGACACTCCGATTTACTCCAAGGAATAAGTAAATAAATAAACAAATAACGATAACGTAAATAAGCACATCAATGAATCGGGGCTTTTATACATTATCACTTGGTATTGTGTGTCAGAGCATTATAGATGGAACTTCACTGAGAATCTAGCAATATAAATTTCTTGCTGTTAGGCATTTTTATCTTCCCAATCCCAGTGTTGTCTTGCCATTTGTTTCTTCTAACTATTAAGTAATTGCTTCAGATAATATTAGAGTAGGCCTATTGTGAAATTTGGTAGAAAACTTTAATTATTTGCCTTTGGCAGCACCCTTTCGATGGTTCCTTCAAACAACTAGTAACTTATTAACATAACTAGTAGTATAGTTTCTTTGTTATTTTTTTTTAGGATTGAGTGTGAAAGCTGTGTACACTCCGGTACATTCTGTGCCCTGAAAATGTCTCGAACTCCTAATTAGCACTTGAGTCTGTTATTCATGATCATGAATAATTTATATATGCAATTTATAAATTTATACATGCAATTTCTTTTTAACCAATCACCGTCAGCTAGATATTAGGCTCTTCCATTTTTAGATGGGCAATACTGTCAGGCAAATAGGCCTAGTTATTTTACTTTGACAATAGAAAATGACAAATCATGACACAACACAACATAGGCCTGGCTATGCATGGTTGCATAATAGAGGTAGGTTAGCCCCACCTCTGTGGCCAAGAGATCTGAATTCTTGCCTGTAAGCCTTCATACAGAACAGTTGGGACATGGAACAAACTCCCACAGTGCACCATAGATGCCACAAGCCACATTGCCTTTGAGAACTGAATTAAGTTCATTTAAGTCCAGTTCCACCTTCCCTAGGGCTGCCCTGTTAAACCTCGTAGGGTAAGCAACCAAGTACCAAATACCAAGTACCAAGAACTTACTGCTGTAATAAAACATTTTGTTATGATAATTGCTTGCAATGATATGGTAATGTTTTCATTTGTCAGTTGTATACCCGGCGCAGTGTCACCCCCTACATACTGTAGCATCACTAATTAGCCAATAACCCGTTCGGTTTTTAGTTCAGAAATTACATCTTCCATAGTGTCATGTCTCATCATACTGCCAGTACATTGTAAGTGGACTGAGTATAAGTTCGTTCACCCAGTTCAGTCTGTGCAATGGTCAACCCAGTGCCTGAGTGTACATTTCCTACTGGAGACCTTAAAGTCTGATACTTTCGACGATACTTCCTTCAAACTCGTACACTCGAAAGAAAAGAAAAAACCTCCTGGGTCAGAATGGACTAGTTATAATTGGGAACTGCTCTCGGATTCTGAGTCCGTTTCACCCGTTTCTTGGTCATTTTAATAATACAGATTACGGGTCGGGTCCGGTCCCACGTGACCCAGATCTGGGTAAATTCTCACTCGGACGTTTATAGAGTGCCACACTCCAAGGTGCATTTCCTATCTGTTGGACAATTTTCTTGGTGCCCGTATAAAAAAAATTGTGGCTGCCTAGCTGTATAATATTAATAAGAAAGGAAGCAGGGTTGGGATTGTGTGTGTAGTTTAGTTGGTTGGCAACATGGAGATTTCGTTCTGCTGGTATAAATACTACAATGTATACCATGGACGTATGGTGGATTCTTTGGTTAAGGGGGCACAGTTGATTTGCCCGAAATTCTACACAGATAAAAACACAGGTACCTATTTATAATACCAAGTAAAAGTGCTTTTGTTTTCTCTGTTCGTTTTTCCCCCTTCTTGCTGCGCACCCCTGGTTCCTTCGCTCAGACTAGTTGAACAAACAAAAATCTGATTGTGAAATAACGGTTGGGTTTGTTGGGGTTATTAGCATACTGTTGTGTAAACGATGGTGACGTTGGAAGTAGTATGGTTTTATGTAATAAGTGTTGTAATCAATGAGCTATGTTTCAGGCAGCTTTTCGTGCACATTTATTATCGTTTGTTGCGATCTAACAATTTACTTCAAAAGTAACTGTGCTTTTGAATTGCTTTCAAGTGTTGAGAATATACTTGGATTATGTTAAGGAGAATGGACGAGAAAGTGTAGATTCGTGAATAGAATGTACGAGCCGAAGGCGAGGACATTCTATTCACGAATCTACACTTTAGAGTCTATTCTCTGACTTAAACTATTTCCTGAAAGCCTTCTATGGTAAAGTACATTAAAAGCTGTGTTTGGTGCACATCATGTTATCCTTTCAATTTGGAAAGACCGTCATTTTCCCGTCGAACATTTCACGTTAGTTTGTAACGAATCCACTCAACTGTAGATTCGTTACGAATCTGTTAAGCGTAGATTCGTAAAAATAATCTACACTTTGAACAATAGAGTGACGTCACAGAAATAGTTTAAATCAAAATATTTGGAGAATTTGTGTTTTTGATAAGTGGGCAATGTTTCGAAATCTTTATGAATTGTGTCCATTAGCTATGATGATGTACTGGATAATGAGATGATTGCAGTGAGTGATATCCCATCCATCTTGTTGATTGGACCTGCTGTTCTTGTTGTTATCTTGGTGGTGTTCTTCTTCTTCTTAGTATTATTTGTTCAAACATGTATTATTATTATATTATTATTATTATTATTTGGTTATTATAAAAAAAAAAGTCAGTTCATTACTATTACCCATTGTACTGCAAACTTGCTGGGTGTTTTCGTAAGATATTAATTTCCACTGCTCTTTTTCAACACAGCAAGTCAACCCCTAAAATGTAGAGCACGCGGTCGTTGTTCCCAGGGTCACGTGTTATATAACTGGTAGTTAAATTAACCACGCAGCGCTCCTTACTACCCGCAATATGCCTCGGTTCTAGCTGGGGAAGATATTAATAATAATAATGATAATGGGAGGCTGGTCTGAGTTGAGGATTATCTCGGTTGGGATTTACATCTGAAACCAAAAAGACGTGGGCTTCAAGAGGTTGTTTGCCATGGAATTGTATCTGCCTCATTAAAACATAGTACGGAACTGTGTAGCCACAGACAAATACAACTTGTACAAAATCATCAATGGTTTTGGAAGAGTACGTTTTTTCCGTTTCCTGTATTACTGATGACGTCAACATTTAAGCTGCTTGAAAAGGCCATGGCTCAATTTCGTACAAATAAATCGTGTTCAAATGTTCCTACCATATTGGCAAGCAGAGCTAAAATTGTGTTCATGATTACTTATTCACTTCAATTTTCGGTTTTGAAAACAGTAATGGTTGATTTGGAGTGTTGTTGTTCGTGTGACCTTTTTTCAGTTTTCCCAGACCAATGCAATGATGTATAGATTTTCAAAATTCATTGTGTAGTTCACGAGTTGTGATTTTATTATTGTTACTTTTTTGCTCGATTAATATTTGAAGTAATGTACTTCACCACTTCATGACGTCATTATGATGTCATTGCTCCGGTTTCTTCTTGATGTTGAGGTTCAATTGTCCGATAAGTTTCAACATTCAATTCGGTTTCATTTTTTGAGTTATGCGGTAGAGAAAAGTATATTAAAAGGCAAACAACAGTGGTAATGTATAACTCAAAAATGTATTGTCCCGGGCACCCACCTTGTCCAGTAACTTTGTGCTTTTTCTGATCGCGCGAAAAACAGCACCGTCTTTTTACCATAACTTCTATATGCAACATTCGATTTTGTATATCAGTGAAGAATTGATGATGAAAATTGGTTCAAGAACTTCAGAAATTGGAAATAAGACAATTATAAACTTGTCGTCGAAGGACACTGCAAATTATTGATGACGTCACCACTGTTATACTTAAAAAGGTCTTGAACAAAATGCCATTTCATGCTCTGAAACCGTGTCTAAATTTCATTTCATATCGATTGCACATCTGAAATTATGGCCCTTTAATTATGTTTTGCTCCAACTTCCGGTTTGAACCGGAAGACGAGTTCGAATTTGGGTTCAGTTTGCGAAGCCCTTTCCGATGATGTATAAATTGCAAAAATCCAACGTTTGGTTCAGATGTAAAGTTTTTGTTTTCAAACTATTAAACTTTGATTTATGTAATTCGACACAAATGACGTCTACAAATCCGCTAACGTCTTGCCAAAATACTGTCCAGTCCTAACGCGGACACTTTTGGCACGTACACCACTACAAGAGGTGCCAAAGAGCGTGCTGCGTCAACTGCGCATGCTCAGCGGACACTTTGGCAGCGGACACCTTTTGGCGTGACTCCGAGAAGAAGATGAAACGCAGAGCAAATTTCGTTTGCCTTCCAGTCAGTTGCACGAGACAACATTCAGTAGGTCATCATGTCTGTGACACTTGCCTTGATTGGCTTGATTGTTGCTCTGATTGCATGGTAAGAACTTTTTCAATTTCTTTCTTTCTGTTTCTAAGCGGTGGACCTAATAACATTATTGAGATGCCTTGATGTAAATTTTTCAAATTTGTTACAACTTTTCTTTGAAATGTTTATGTATTTGAATGGTTAATGTACATGGTGTAAGGTTAATAAGCGTGCAGGTAGTTCAGGTTTTTTCACTCCCACAAGCGCACGAGTCATGTCGTCTTAAGAGAGGGGAAAGTGCGTGACGTGTAGTTGATTGAGGCCCACTTATCTAAATAATCATTTTACAAAGTGTTATTGGTACTCATAGCCACAAGTCATAGACCTTTATATCGAGGAGTTAGCGCCCAGTCAATTAATATAGCTCCATGGTAAAAGTCAGGACCTATACGTTTTTTTATGAAATATTTATGGCGCACATAATCCATTCTTACGAAATCCATGCTAATACCGATTTATATATTGTTGATGCTAATAATAAGGATACTCAGCTTTGGCTGTTTGGAAGTGTTCATAAAAGTTGTTCATGACTGTTTTATAGGGAAATGGGCCTTTTCAAAACCATGGCTCTGGCTTTGGCTTCGTCAGCTGCCCAATGTGCTTTGTGTTGAAAATACAGGCTTTTAACATTACAGGTGGAGTGACAGCCGGAGCCGAAGCCAAAGCATTTTCTTTTTTGAGATGCCCACCGTAAACCCGTGGTAAACAACGACCACCGTTGTTAATTTTAAAGCCTTTTGTCAGTGCAACTGACAATAACATCGCGAGTTTTTCTTGAAGACGACGGCATTTACTCATAAACTCATAAATAATATAGCTTAAGACAGTAGGCCTATACATCAATTCATCCCGAGTTAGTTAACTGTCGGTTTTCCTGCTCATTTTCGGCAAAAAGCAGCCTGTTTCACTGTCATGCATTCGTATTGAAGCGATTTTGCCTCTTTTTAAGTCGCATTTATATATAGCATTATATTCAATTAATCGTATAAGTCGTTCTTTTGAGCGATGCAAATTCTACATTCTACAGCAAGATTTCTACCAATGAATGCCGGTTTACTTTCGTTTTCGTTGTTCAACAAGCGATTTCTGTCCTTGCTGACTCGTGTAACATTTACTCGTTTAGACAGTTTCAAGAACCGTAGTTGTGTCGTTGCTTTGTGTACGGGTCTTTTGTCTTGGATTCGTGCGTTTTCTCAACCCTCATGTTGGCGTGCAAGGGAATCTTATCATTAATTTGGGTGTTCGGTTATGTCACAGCCTGCATTTATTCAAAGATTCTTCAGTTTGTACTGGTACTTGTACAGACCCGGATCCGGAGGGCGGCAGGGGCACACCTCCCCTCCCCCCGGTAAAATAATATATGAAAAATATACATTACTTAAAAGAAGAAAAAGAGGAAGACGGAGAGAGGGGAGGGGCAAAGAGAAGCGAAAGAGGGGGCATAGCAACATTATTCGGTAATAAGTTATAACTGATGTATAACGACTACCGCGGAACTTGTTCCAAAAATATAGAAATAAACTGGCTGCTGGTTGCATTTCACCTTGAAAACAGTTTATATACAAGACTTCCCGCGATTCCCATGAGTCCGATAGATGTTCGATGCATTTTCACACCTTAACACGGTGAGACAATTTGACGAAGAGACTTTTGTTTTGGCACTGAAGAAACGTTTTGGTCAATATTTAAAAACCACTTCAGTGTGCCACCGCTTTATTAAACAATCCTGGATTCGCGCCTGGTGTGTAACAACAACAACAACAACAACAACAAACACTACAATTCTGTCTAATAATAGTATAAAAGTTGTCGAATATGTTCATTTTGTCAGGAGCACATACAAGAGAAGGACTTACTTCAAGACACTCGGTCTTTCAGGCCCAACACCACTTCCACTGTTCGGTAACATTTTATCGTATGGAGGGGTAAGTTTGTTTGTTGGGGTGTTGGGTGTTTTTTTTTCTGTTTTGTCACGATAAGAAACAGACATGTATGAAGACTATGGGCCTGAATTAGGTATGATGGATGGTATGTTAACAGTTATAAAACAGGTGTGAACGTTCTTTTCTTTTCTTCATTTTCAATATTTTATCCTTCAATGATATTTACGGTATGCCGTTGCCTGCTATGAAGATGCACAAATCATGCCCCAAGAGCAAAGAACCGTCTATCTAAACTCTTAACCTTCCTGGGTCATAAATGAGCCGGATTCCGGGTCCCCTGGGATCGGATCCATTTCCGGTCAGGCTGACCCAGAAAGTGATTTTAAAATGGGATATTGACCCAGAAATGGTTAAGGCATGATCCGGGTCCCAGGGGACCTGACCCATTTTCGGTCAGGCTGACCCAGAAAGTGATTTTAAAATGGGATATTGACCCAAAAATGGTTAAGGCCCCCAGGGGATCCGGATCCGGGTCCCAATTCCGGTCAGGCTGACCCAGAAAGTGATTTTAAAATGAGATATTGACACAGAAATGGTTAAGGCCCCCAGGGGATTCGAATCTGGGTCCCATTTCCGGTCAGGCTGACCCAGAAAGTGGTTTGAAAAATGGGTTTCTGACCCGGAAATGGGTAAGGCCCGGGGGATCCGGATCCAGGTCAATTTTGACCCGGAGGTGTAGTGGTAAAACATTTACCAAAAGCTTTCTGTCTAGGAACGTTGTGGTTTTGTACTATCGTGATTTGGTTTTACATTTATATATATAAATATAAATATATAGATTTGTTGTATTATTTTTGGAACCAGGGAATGCACGAAGCACATCAGGCATGGAGAAACAAATTTGGCAAAGTATACGGGTAAGAATTTACTTCATTTGTGAATGTTTTTGAATCTCTGCAGAGTTGATGGCTTTAATTTAAAAAAATTAACATACACTAAGCAAATTTCATCAAACTCTAATATTTAAATGTAATCGTCTCATTGTTTCATCTATAGAACAATAATGTCAATAGGTCAACAAACTTTTAAAGTATTTTTCAAAATAATTTTGCGTTAAAATTGTTTTTAAAGCGAAAAGAAAATAACATTCACCGTCAAATTAAAGCGAATCTGGGGTGGGGGCACGGGGGGGGGGAGCATTTATGTCCGTCCAGCCAGCCGTTCCTTGTTGATTATTTGTTTTCCCCGAAATGTTTTTTTATAGATATTTTTTTTAAGCAAATTTGATTGACGTACTAGTTAGTATGTAAAGCCTATTTCCTCAAACCTAGACTAAAACTACATAAATCTTACAAATAATTGTCTTCAGTTTAGCCTTGTTTTGTACAGTTATAAACAATAATGTATTATCATCGACAGTGTTTTTGAAGGGGCGCGGAAGGCCATCATAACCTCTGACCTGGACATGGTTGAGGAGGTCCTCGTCAAAAAATTCAACAATTTCTGCGATCGTCAAGTGAGTGTTATACATCTATCCTTCCCATACAAAAATAGTGAACAATAAAACAGGTTTTTACCGGTCATTATTCGGCAAGTAAGCGCCCAATTCAAACGTCGCGTCGATCTATTTTGCGCAAAATTGAAAGCTCCTCAAAACAGTCATTCGATTTCACTTTTAAGCAATGTTCTTTTGCGTTATTCGATTGAAGAAGGTATAGCCATTCAATTTAACAATCCACTCAAACAGCATTCAAGTTCGCAGTGTTTTGTATAGAAATCTCTTGTTGCTCAATTGCATGACGGTTTCGCATGGCAAAAAGAAAACGCCTTTCAAGTTAAACATTGAATGCTTTTAAAATTTTCATGCCTTTATAAAAAAGTGAAATTGAACGGTTTCAACAACTGAAGTTAATGATTGGTTTGTTATCTCAAAGATATTTCCTCTGCGTCCGGACCTCCTCAGCAATGATCTCCTTGGTCTTAAGGGAGATCGATGGAAGTTAATGCGGAGCACCATTGCACCAACATTCAGCAAAACCAAGATGTGCAAGGTAAGCCACTCATCGTACTTTGTATTCCCACTTCAAAAAGTGTCCACCACAAAAGTATGTGTAGTATTTAGTATGAAAAAGCTCCCCTCCCCATAAAAAACGTTTACAAAAAAACAAAAACAAAAAAAAGCTATGGTGAGCGATACTTTTAGTGTTTTTACCTTATTTTAACGAGCGGTTTTAATTGAAACTTTCTTGTTTGCCCTTTGGAATTTTTGAATAATGTCTGCATGTGCAATACTTTTTTAGCGATGTGGTTTCGTCTGCTTCTTCGTTGTTATCATTCTTGACAATTTGTTTATTATTTGATATCACTATTTTTTCTGCGTTTACCAAATGTTTTCTTGGTGTAGTTTCTGTA
This sequence comes from Pycnopodia helianthoides, assembly GCA_032158295.1. Lineage (NCBI taxonomy): Eukaryota > Metazoa > Echinodermata > Asteroidea > Forcipulatida > Asteriidae > Pycnopodia > Pycnopodia helianthoides. The sequence goes on along the minus strand of CM063246.1, from coordinate 19,392,683 downwards.
TTTCAAGTTTAAATAGCTACTTGTTGTCCAATGAAAAGTTGTTGTCCTCTCAGTCACGCGTTATAGTTATGATGTAAATGAAATAAACCAGAAATGTTCAAATGTTTCAAAAGTATAGCAATTACACACAGAGAGAAGGTTACATTTTGCAACTGGAGTAAAAGCCGCAGATGCGAAGTTTGACGACTAAGTTTCGCGAATCGAAAAAAACCCGATTCGGAATCATGCAGACATGAAATTTGACGTCGAATTGCATGACTTTGGGTGTTGAAGGATGCACCTCCAACCAGTGCCAGCCAGTCTCTCCAGCTGCAGTCTTGGACGCAACAGCTTTGGGATAATGGGAGAAGGTTAACAGGCTGCGGTCCAGGGACTCTCACCAATGTACTTGGGGGTTGGTACAAAGTTTAAGCCTCTCGCCATTGGGGGAGATGTTCAGTGTCATGTTGGCACAGCGATTTGCTAAGTGGAACAGGGAGCAGACGGTCTGGGGCAAGCTGAGTTTACCATGGTGCCATGGTGGAAGTATAACGTCATGTTAATACAAGTGTTACCAAGTCCTACAGTCAATATTTCTTCCTGGGCATAGTATCATCGGACGTGCTCTATGGATGAGTAAATTTGCTGTTTTTATTTATTTATTTGTTTATTGTTTTTACATGTTTGAAGATGGCGGGTTTGGTTAATGATCGTGCTGATCTGTTCATGAAAAATATTCAGACACGCGTGGATGGGGGAAAAGGCGATATGGAGGTGTCAAAGTAAGTCTCGACAAGATTCGGCAGGACTGTTTGTTTGCACATGTTTAACTTGCCGTTATCGTTTTGCCGTTGTTGTTTTTTTAAACAATTATATTGTAAAAATTGTATGTCACGTAGGGTTTACAATTCAGCACTTGTGGGTTTGTTTATTTCTTGTTTGCATTGAAAGCAACTTTAAGTTCAGAATTTCTGGGTTTTTGTTTTTACTTTGCAAATTGTGTAATTACTTCAGTGGTTTAACCAAACAAACATTTTAAAAAAGACAGATATATAAACATACTAATTATTTACACAATAAATAAATAAAAACTAATCAAACATAAAACAATAAACAAAAATTAAAATAACTACTTTTGAAAATAAAAATAAATGCTTTTGAAAATGAAAATAAACTGCTTTTTGAAAATAGAGTAGCGATGGCACTACCGGGCTTTCGTAGTGATTAACCATTTTTTTTTTTTTGTATGATTTAATTGCAAACTGATTAGTTCTGTGCTTGTGCAATTTCTTGTTGGTATCTCCATAGGATGCTTGGCTCGTTTGCAATAGAAACGGGTGCCCTGTGCGGCTATGCTACCAAGATTGACACACAGAACCAAGACGATACCACCTTTATTGACAACGCAAATTGGTTCTTCAAAGGATTCAAGGAAATTCAGCTCCCATGGATGATTATTTGTTAGTATTAATATGTCCAATGTTTTTAGTCTTGATGCCGAAAGTTTGTTTGCATTAGGGTTTTGTTAAAGGTTTAAAACCTCGTCATATCCAACGACAACACTCTAAATACATGATAACACACACAACCCATGAGCTAAATGCAATTACAAAAGACACTGAGAAAAGCCTAAGACAATTCTGACTTTTACAAAAACTCAACAATTATTCGTCACCGATTCCACGAGGTGGCGAATCTACACCACAGCCAGAAGTTTGGATAAAATTGCGTTTTGTAAGTTGAACTATTTTTTCAAACTGCTGTTTCGGAGACTGCTTGATTGTTTTTTCTTTTAAATGTCACTATCAAAATAAAGCTGACTTCTTCAGACATACAGAATTGCCAATATGTTTTTAATCATGAACTATTTTGATGAGTTGATAATTCCTAACTACGTTTGCCACTTCGTGGAAATAAACAAAAGAAACGTACACTCAGAACGCAGTGTACAAATCGATGCATTGAGATTCGCCGGTTCGTAGAAACGCTAGACTCAACAGATTCGCAGGAGCGCTTGATGCTGGTTCTGCGTCGTGTAAGGTTTCACGCTCCTCGAAGGTGACATCATATTCGGGGTAGTTACCAACAACGAATGCCATGTGAAGTTAACTCATTTTGGCATTGCTGACTTTTGCTACTGGTATAAGCTTCTTATATTTAAATCCCTGTTGAAATGTTTACCCCACAGTGATGTTCTCGTGGATGGAGCCCGTGTTCAAGTGGTTTGGCTTCTCTATTCACCCAATACCAGCCCTTAATTTCTTCAAGAATTTAGTCATGGACATCATAAACACACGGAGAGCTGACCCCAACCAAAAGGTACGAGGGAGTGATATCGAATACACACACACACACACACAAGTGTGTAATGACCTCTAATCTTGGACCCTCCTTTGTTCAACTCTTTGTCCTGACAAACGTGGACCCCATTGTTTTCCTTTGTGATAGCAAACGTGGACCTATTGTCCCTTTTGTTGTAAGTCCTCGGTTTGAATGTCACTACAAACTCAGTGTAAACACCTGCAATCGGGACCTCCTATTGTCCCTCTTTTGTTTGTACCTCAACTTTTTGGCAACAGCTCTCATTGGTTTTGTACACGTTTTCCAACTGGGGACCTTTCCCCAAACGGGGACCCTATTGTCCTCTGTTGTTATAGGTCCCCGGTTTGAACGTGCATACCTACCCACCCACACACACAAGTGTGTAATGACCTCCAATCATGGACCCTCCTTTGTTCAACTCTTTGTCCTGACAAACGTGGACCCCATTGTTTTCCTTTGTGATAGCAAACGTGGACCTATTGTCCCTTTTGTTGTAAGTTCTCGGTTTGAATGTCACTACAAACTCACTCACACATTTGTGAATCCCGTAAATCGAGGACTTCTCTTTGTTCTCCCATTGTTTGGACTTGGTTTTTTTTAGCGACGTCCCAATTTGTTTTGTACACGAAAGCGAAGCGAGGATGTCCTCGCTCTGTCAAAATACCCGGATCCCTTTTGTTAAAATCCTCGGTTTCAACGAGTTAGGCACGCTCACACACTCCCAACCTATGTACCTTTTGGGATCTTGGAGTCTTAGGAATTACTCGGAGAGTTTTAGGGGGTACTACTGCATGTACGTGGGGAGAATAGTGTGGTAAAGTATGGGAACATTAGGGGGTTGGGGTGGAATACCCTCTGCCCCATATCAGACAAGGTGTGGTGCCTTCCCCTTATTATAATAAATATAACATACCGGTACTACCAAACGCTGGAGTCGGCCCGTTTTCACACACTCACACAAAATGAACAAGTTCATGGTGAAAATGAGCTTGTATAGTACATACCGAATGCTTTGTGACACTACGGTTTATTTGTTGGCAATGGCAATGAGCTCCTTGCTTAACTCATCGTAGAGTTGTGAAATCAAGTCATACTGGTGTATGAAGCTATGCTGAAAATGATATGTTGCCTTTTGTTTCGTTGTTTTAGTATTAACTGTTATTCCCTTTTTTTTGTAGGAATATGTAGACTTTCTTCAGTTGATGATGAAAGCGCACAATTTCCAGGACGAAGATACTCCAGAGGAAGAGAAGGTCGTCGTCGATGGGAAACGTCAACTCACTGACGATGAAGTTGTTGCCATGGTAAACGTAGCATCACCTCAATTGATTTGACAACAAATTAGTAAACCTGGGAAAGTTAAATTGCAATGTATGCAAGTGTTCATACAATGGCAATGAGTTGTTCTTAAACTTTAGAGGTCATATGAAGAGGGCAATCTTTTTTTCAGTTAAAACTATAAAATGTGCATTTATATATGTTACTGTGAATTTTCCATTCCAGTCCATAATCTTCTTCCTTGGTAACTACGAAACGACGACGACAACCCTGTGCTTCACCGCGTACTTGTTGGCCACTAACCCAGAGGTGCAAGAGCGCTTGATAGCCGAGATAGATGATCTCGTCGGTGATCGTACTAAAATAACTTTCCAGGACGTGTCCGACCTGACTTATTTGGATATGGTGTTACACGAGGCGATGCGGGTGTACCCGCCGGCCATCGAGTACGTATTAAACCCACAGTTATCATCTTGTTGTATGAGTGGGTTATGTCGAACCCCGGTTCAATCCAGCTCTTGAACGGAGCCGTATTGGGTTTTTCAGTCCCTACCTGATTGCGTGGATTTTCCTAATGGGGTTTACCTGCCACGTTTAAAAATTGACCAAAACAAATTAATGAATCTTCTTTAATGAATCCCCTCTTTTTACTTGCAATTTGGGATTTATAAATTTCGTCGTTTGCTTAGTAGCCAATATTCATTCCCTATAAGCACACACAAGCTCCTGAGGAGTATGCAGCCCCGTAGCAAACGCTGTGGTGCAAATTGTAGTTAACCCACCTCAAGAAGGTACAATGCCAACCCCCCTCATGTACCCATGTACACCTTGTTGGCGACGAGAATCAATATGGAATGGTTGTTAGGTTAAGATTTATCACAAATTACATTCACTCCACACTCTGGACTGTTAATTCCAATGCTGGTGTTGCTCGCTCTCTCTCTCTCTCTCTTTCTCTTTATGTTGGTGTTTTTATAGGTATTAGTTCATTGGAATGTAACGATGGAATTCAATAAAAAGATGAATTTATATTTCCAGCAAACTATGATTTCAAATCAACACAAGCACCAGTATGAAAAAAAAATATGAGGTTAATTTTGCTATAGTCAATTCAAACCAACATGTTACTGAAGGTAAATATTTTCATCAATTTTTGCTTAATTACACAAATTTTCCCCCACATTATTTAAAGGTTTGACCGGATTTGTCAGTCGGATTGCGTCGTCAAGGGTGTGCCAATACCCACAGGTATCCTGGTGGAAATCCCAGTATGGGTGATTCACCACGACCCAGAGACGTGGCCCGAACCGTACAAATTCGACCCTGATCGGTAAGATATTTTGAACATCTGTCTGTCACGATTTGCATCAGCAGCAACCACCAACCGGGGTATGCTTGCTTCTAATTTTAATTTCTACGCTAGTGTTTCCAACTTATTATTTTGTCAAGTAATAAACCACAGGGGAAACTGACTGGGTAAATTCCAAAGCTCAGTTGGTAGAGCGCCGGTACGTTAATCCGGAGGTCGTTGGTTCAAATCCCGCTCTAGTCAATTTTTCTTTGTTCAACCCCATACAACTTATTATTTTGATGAATAATGTGACTACAAATTGGGAAATGGAGAAACTCTGCTGTGTTTGTGAGACAAACTATGTGAGTTTTGTAGATACGTGTTGTAGTACACTTTCTCTCCATGTTTCTGTTACAGTTGGGTACCTGAGAAGAGAGAGAAGATGCACCCTATGTCATGGATACCCTTTGGAGCAGGCCCAAGGAAGTGCATCGGGTATCGCTTCGCTTCGATGGAGATAACTGTAGTCTTGACCCGTCTCCTGCAGAAGTATCGTATAGAGACCTGTAGTCAAACGGAGGTATTAACTCGAGTTGTTCGTCAGTTTAGGCATGCTTATTCAAACTGTGCTTTAACTTGTCACCACTTCAGTGTTTTGAGTATGCATATTGATAAATGCTGTAGTTCTCCCTGCGCTGACGTCACACGCGGCTATATACTCTACCCATAATCTGCTATAGACCCCTTGCATATGACGTCACACTCTGAAACAGCGCCCTTACTGGGGCAAAAGGAGGCAGATTAGTGGACGACAGCTGCTCTCTGTGTGTAAAAACGTGCGCGTGAGCTCAGCGTACCAGCAGCAGCGTTGCGCACTAGTTTTGGGATTCGGTTTGCGTGTAAAAGATAATGGTGCGCGTCTCACTATTACACAAGGGAATCCTTTACTCCCAAAATGAAGCCACCAAGATGTATCATGATGGGTGATGACGTCAGGCTCATTGTGTCAAAAGTTTGTGCATGAAGATTGTTTGAAAAAAGGGAACCCGTAAAAGAGATATTCTTGCAATTATGGGCGTGTCAATGATACAAAATTAAAACAAATTGAGCTACCTTAATAATCAATTTATTTAATTTAACATAAATTCGGGGATGGCATGGGTCTGTTAATCATGTGCAAATCCTGGCAATCGTGACACCATTAAGACACAGTAAGAGGCTTTTTTACGTTCATTATTATAATTTGTTTTCGTCTTTCCTTCTGACCATCAGATTCCACCGAATATTGGCAAACACGGACTGATTCTTCCAGAGAACGGAATGACACTCCGATTTACTCCAAGGAATAAATAAATCAATAACGGTACTACATAAATACCTGCGTGAATAAATCCGGACTCTTAGACATTGTCTCTTGGTATTGTGTCATATAGTGTTATTAGAATTTCACTGAAAACTTCATCATTCATGTGCTGTGTCGTCATGATCGAAGCAGGCCTGTGGCTGTACATGGAATTATGAACTCTCATCCAGTTACTGCGCGCGCTCTCCCCATAGATTTGATACGGGGGGGGGGCGTGGCAGTAACTGGGTAATTCACAATTCCATGTACATCCATATAGGCCTGCTTTGATCATGACGACAGAGCCTCTATAACTTTTTAAAACTTTTTTATGTTGCTCTTTCCCAGTGTTGTTATGGTTTGTGTATCATAATAGTTTCGTGAATTTTGGTAGAAAACTCTGTCGGTTGCGATAAGGTGAAAACAAGGAAATGAATGCATTTTTTTCTTTGTCATTAATAATTTCAATTGTATTGAGTTACTAACCAAAGGGTCCAAGTTACTAAGTAAAGGACTAGTCCAAGGACTAAACAAAAAACTTATAATGATAATGATGAAAACAAGTGCGGATTTAACGGTATTTAAAAAGCACAACGAGTCTTGATTAATAGAATATCTGATTCTTGCTGGGTTTTTTCGTGTGTTTACTTTTGATTCTTGTTCTTATTCATATTTCTGGGTTTTAGGGTGAAGGCTTGGTACACATCGGTACATTCCGGGCCCTGATAATGCCTCGAGCTCGTTATTAGTGCTTGATTATGGGGTACTGCAAAAGTTGGGTCCAAGTTGTATAAAATTGGACATTACGTTTTCTGTGTGGATTTTATGACTAATGTTATATATACAAAAACAACTTACTCGTTAGTTAATTATTCCTGAAGCAGTTGAGCCATTGATTATGAAATAATAAGTTTTTGTTGAAGCTGTAGTAAGTAATTTCTCTAATTATTAGTGTCTTTGTTTGACTTTTGAATTAAGGCAAATATTTTAATCGAGATACAACATTAAAGATTCCAAGTTCAGGTTTTGTTCACTGATTTGCGAAAATTGATACATATTAATATTATGTTATTATTATTATTGTGGGTTTTTGTGGTTTTTTAGATTTGAGAAAGTTTTGAGCTGTTATGGAAGGTAATGCACGGAAAAAAATCGGCATAGATAAGCGATAGTTAATTAAAACAAACAAAATAATAAGCGGTAGTTAATTTAAAATAAACACATTAATGAGTGATCGTTTTTAATACATAAATTGTACTTGAACTGTTTCAAACGCAGTGGCATTTTACATCGTTTCAACATGAGGCTACAGAAAATTGCATTTTCCCCCTCATTTTCACAAGAACTCCATCAATTGGAAAATGAGTGAATCACAAAATTGATTTTGACCTTGGTTTGGTCGCATAGGCCCCCTATACGAAAGTGTTGTGGTTCTCGTTTTGAGTCAACATGATCTGTCAAAGATTCAGAGATAGAAAACTAAACAACAACAAATTAATCAATTTATAGATAATTTTCTAAAAAGTATATAAAAAGTCTATGAATATTGGACCACGTAACTATAACGTTACCTTGAATTTTTAGGTGAATTGCAAATAATACTATTGTTTGATTTTGCTTTAAAATAACGTTCTACTACTCGTTATTTGGTACTCTTTAAATGCCAATATCGATTATATTTTCTAAGGTGTTTGAATCTGAACAGATGTGGTGTAAACTTTGCATTATTTATTGGGTGGTGTCGTGTTCTGAAATTTATCACTGCTATTTATTTTTTACAACAGAGGTATCATCAATAATTATTCTTATATAATACTGCTGTAATAAAACACAGGTGGAAGGTTCCCTAATCTGTAATTGCTTGCAATGGTATCTTGATAGCCTTTTCATTCGTCAGATTAATTTAGGGAAACATTAGGCCTATGCGTACGTTCGATGCAGTAGGAAATTTCGGTTGTTAAACTAAACAAAATTTATAAGTACGTGTAGCTCAACGAAAACAAAACAAGCTGAATGAAAGTTTTAATTTTGTAAGAACAGGAAAATTTCAATCACTGCAAGATTTTTGTCACAGTAAAGTTAAGGGATTTTAAACTGAAGGTCAATGGAAGTTTACTGTGTGGTGCACCTGTCAGCCCCCCCCCCCCCCCCGGCGATAGAGATGATTGAGAGCGCCCTCAAGTGGTACTATGTCTGGTTGCAAGGTAACATTACAATTCAGAAGTCGTCTGCCTTGTGAAGGCATAAAACATTGTCTAAAAGTACAATTGCGGTAAGTTTAAACGATTCTCTCTAGCACAAAGTTGTCTCTTATTTGTTGTCACCTGTTTCAGTTACAGTATATTTAGCTTAGTTGTTGTTTTGGGTATTTTGGAGTCATTTTCAGATAGTGACTATAAAAAGGAAATGCTCAGAAAGTGGTTACAATACAATGTAGTATTTGTGTGTTGCATCCGTTACGTGAGAAAATTATACATCGCCAGTCGACCATGGGCAGGAATGAACTTAGGCACCTTGCAATGACTTATGGTCGGCACAAACGTAGTGCAAGCAGGGCCAAGGATACGGGGGAAATCCATTGGATTGGCCGTGAAATGGGGGTTACCTGACTGACTCGGATTCTGACCAATATCAATAAATATTATTAATGTTATATAGCTAGCCTGGACCTGGTTACTATAGTATTAATTATAAGTTTGGATGGACCCAACACAAGTCACAATATTTTCCTTTAACATTTGGACAATATCTGGCTTAGTTATAGGGTCTGAGTGAGCACTCAAATTGTTTACCTTTTAATATCTTGTCAAAATCTTGTTTTCAATTATATATATTCAGATGAGCTTGACTGAGAGTGAGACCTGACTCCTGAGACTGAGTGCAAAAAGACCAGACTTTTTTAAAGTCCGCCTTAAATGTACAAAATATGACAAGTCGAGGGCATCTGCGCTCGGGGAGTGCCAATTTAGACAACAGGGCCTTTCGTGAAGCCATCGCTAGAATGAGGGAGGAAGTCCTAGAGGGTAAAGCTGAGACCCAACGAGTCCAAGACCAGCTGAACTGCCTCATTATGCTTGTCAAAAGGTAAACCTTTATTTTGTTGTGTCAATGTCAAGACGTTGCATACATGTACACAGTATCTCCTAAAATAGCGCTTTTGTTACACGTGAGTCTGAAATTGTCAAAGCAGTATATCTCGCTGAATGCAAATGTACAACATTGGTAATTTTCACAGACTAGGCTATATCCGCACTTTATGTGATTGTGACCCATCATTTACATGACATAACAAACCTGTAAAATGTTAAGCTCAATCGGTCTTCGGAGTCATGAGAAAACATTGAAAAACCCCATTATAGGGCTATGTTTCCACTGTTTTCAAACATCGGATTTTATCACCAGTGATAAAGACTAATAGTTTTACTCATTTCCTAAAAACTTTAGCATTTAAAGCAAAACTTTTTCAACTGAAGTTTACCACCATGACCATCTTTATACAATGTAAGTTATGTGCAAATCTGTGAACATTTATATTTTCAATCTTACCAATGCTGTACACACCCTTTAAAATAGCCTGGATATACACGTATACAAAACAAGTATGCGTCGAGATGCAACGTTTTTGCACGGAGCATTTTTGTGTGAGATACAACCAGTTTTTGCAAAATCAAGATCTGTTTTTGCACTGACGCGGCAATTTGCAGACAGTGTTATTCTTGCATCTAGGAACACTATTTTATCATAAAATATGTGAATTAATTTGTTGAACCAGGGTGGAGATGAAGTTTAATTTACAGTGTTGTTACCCCTTAACCTACTCCCTACACCTCGCAAAGCTTTAACTCTTTCAGCATGTAAGACTAAGTACAGTTACGAATAGTTTTAACTCATTGTTTGAGGGTAGACAGCCGATATTAGCTCCCCTCGATAATGGAAGCTTGCAAACTAGTCCCCGAGGCAAAGCCGAGGGAACTCGTTTTGTCAACTTCCAATACTGAGTGGAGCAAATTGGCTCGCCACCTGAAATAAATCATACATGTCTTTGTGAGTCTTATTGCAGTGTTAGTCTGTCAATACATGTAGGTTAGGGTACAAAAGCCAAGGCTTAACCCAATCCTAAGTTTTGCCGTTCTGACTTGTTAATATTTATGAAACACTAATGATGTATTACATGTACAGTATATCATGTGAGGGCAATACCAAAATAAATATGTATTGAATTGAACTGAATACTCTATATGCACCATACATATTTGTTTTACTGTACCTCATACTTCTCTTGTTCAGCGTCATTGAGCTGAAGAAAACACGGATTTTACATTTTACCTGTGCCGCCATTTTTCATGTGTTTAGTATGTGGCTAGGGCAATATGTTGACCTGTGTGTACTACATCATTGCGACAGGTCAATGTTTGCTTTGTTAAGCGCAGTGGTACATGTAGTAGACTGTTGCACAAGCGACAGTCTATGCATGCATAATTACCTACAGGTGCATGTGTACTGGTGCGTGCTTGATCTACGGCAACAATAGCATCTGGCATGTGATAGTGAATGGACCAGTGAGATTGCCATGTTTTTCCTTTTTTGAGGGCGCTACTTAAAGGTTAGGATTTTTTGTGAGGTACACATTCATGACGTGTCATGGTGGAGCAGTTAAGAGCACAGGACTGAAGCTCTGGTGCTTCTGATCAGCAGATGCTCGAATCCTGGCTGGTCCTTCGCAACACTTGTGTCCTTGAGCAAGGCCTTTTATCATAATTGCTTCTCTCCACCCAAGAGTAAAAATTGGTACCGGCAAGGGCTGAGGAGTAACCTGTGATGGACTGTCATCCTGTCCAGGGGACAATGGAAATATTCTCAAGTGTTTCATGCCAAGGAAACTGGAGACTGTTTTTTTTTTTTACTTTTTTATTGGTGGTTACATGTATATGAGGTCTTGATCTAACCAATTGAGTTTTCAAGATACAAACTGTACGTTGCGTATCTTGGAAGCTAAAATGTCATTGAAGAAGGTGCGTTGCGTCTTTGGAAGACAGAGTACATGTCCAGGTACAACATTCCTGATGAATTTACATTTACCATGTTTACATGTACACCTACTTTATACTGAGAAAGTTTTTTTCTGTTCTGATTCCTAATCAAACTGTACCTCTCCTTCTTTACATAGGGCATGGATGGGAGACCAGGCAGCTGCTGTCCACGTGGCAAATATCGTTGGTGAGTATTTCTATCCAGGTCACGAATTTAATACTGTACTACTGGCCCAAGGCCAGAGATTTTAGTTGGTAGAGCGCCGGCCAGTTAATCAGTAGGTCATTGGTTCAAATCCCGCTCGAGTCAATTTGTCTTTGTTCAACCCAAAACTATTTAAAATCTACCCAGTCAGTTTACCTTGTGGTTTATTACTTGATACTTAACATTTTATTAATTAGATACATTATTCTCATCCTTACTTATAGGTACTGCTCCTCCCAAGTTTCTACAGGATGAAGAGAAACAAGTGAATGCTGTAAACAAGGTGAAAAGAAATAGGAATCTGAAGAAAATATTCTCAGTCTCATTACCCCAAGTTAAAATCACAGACTCAATAGTCTTGTTGGTTCCTGGTCATATTATACTCAAGGTTCAAAGTATGTTTATTTTTCACAGTATAAAATCAAAAAGGAAATTATCACTCAAAAGAGATCAGTACAGAGAATACAACTTTACAGTATAAAATATCAAGAACTAGATGAGAATACAACTTTACAGTATTAATATAAAGAACTAGATGAGAATACAACTTTACACTTTAAATACCAAGAACTAGATGAAAACAAATGTGACGCTGCAGAGGTATCCAGTTCTTGTCAAAATGCACATTTACATGTACTCGCCGATATGCACAGTCATTGTATTTACTTTGACTTTATTTATGATATTTGTGCACGACCACATTTCTTAGTAAATGAAGAAAAAAAACGTATGGCATTGTATATCTATTTATGAATTTACAAACTTCTTTTTTATTTTTGTATTCCATAAAAGACAAGAGCTCTTCACCACTGGGCTATGCTCTCGATTGGGCTCCTCAATCGCCACTTCAGCCAGCTGGAGAAACAAGCCTTGTCCAAGGCAAAGGAAAGGCTCCAGCGGAGGCAGGACTTCCTGGACCAACAGCTGGCTAGGCACAGAGTCCTCCTGAAGCAAGCTAGTGGCATTGGGCTGGCCAGCATGAAGAAGACTTCCAACCCGTATCTGGAGGTGGGTAGAAAATAATTTGGCATTTTTTTAAAGGTGGGGTAATAGATTGGTAAGTACTCCAAAAATGTGTGAGAAGCACGGCAGCTGTTGGTAGTATAAACTATTTTGAGAAAGGTTTCCCTTTGAAGTAATATTGTTTTGATGATTTTTCACCCAAAAACATCTGAATCTGAGAAACGACGCATGCATGAAATCTTTCTCAGATTTCTCAGGGTTGGTGTCTATTTCGCGAATGCTGCAGCCAGAGATGTGGTTGGTACCCGCTGTCATCTCGCTAAACATGGATGGATTTGACAATCGTATGGAATACCGTTTGCTGTTTTCTCTGCAAGTACACACTGTATGCAGCTGAAACTCTCACATGAGGCTTTTATTGTATCTTTTCTTGATAAAAATGTTTCAGTTTCTATCTTGCCTTCACGATTAATGTTTCCTTTAATTATTAGCCCGTGTTCAATTGCTGCTTTGTTATACATGTATTGTTACTTGGACTTTCAATTGTTTGCTCTCTACACCCATACCCATTCTCTTCTCTCCCATCCCCTGCCCCTTACTCCTGCTTTTAAAATCCATTTATTAATTTCAGTCTGTACATTTATAAACTAGACATTGTTATCTATCCTTGTCTATATAGAATTATCCGTTCACTCTCATGTATGTCTGTATGATTGTTGCATATTTTGGCCGAATAAATAACAATAACAATATCTGAACTATTTTCATATCTTTTATTTCTAGAATTCAGAGTTATGACAACAAGTATTTATTGAAAAGAGAGTTATGATCTAAAAAAATTTTGGGGGGTGCTTATCTCGGACTTTTTTCTTAAAATTGTATTTTACTTTTTGTACTGATCCAATGCAGAAGCCTCACAGTGCGTGGAACTCCAGACCCAAATCTTCCAAACCTAGTCATCTCCACCAGACGGAGTTTGACTATCCCAAAGATTTCCGTCCGTCCAAGCCTGATCCCGCCGTGGCAACCACCATGGTGGAGCACCTTGCCAATGCGGCCATGGCAGACAGAGAAGTAAGTGCGTGTGAATCGTTTTTCTATCCTGTAAACCCTACCCTTAACACATGTACCAGTTGCAGAGCTGCCAACTCTATAGCCTGCCCGATATGGGGTAGAGGGTCCCCCCCCCCCCAATGTTCCCATACTCAGGCATGCAACTTTTCCTCGAATCAGCTGATTTCCTCTTTTTTTATTCTCAGTTTTACCATTCAAAAATCATTTGAATTTTGTAATTTCCTCTTTTTTGGTGAAGTTACAGTTGCTTGCCTGCATACTATAACACACTATTTTCCTCTTGTATAGAACTCCCCCCCCCCCTAAAATCCTCAAAAGAATTCCTGAGATTCCAAGCACACAATGAAGACACAATAGGGGGGGGGTTACCCTCTGCCCCATATCGAGCACCAATTGGCTAACCCTCCCTGATTCTGCAGAATGGTCCCTGAAAAAAAATCAGTCTGTCCATGTTCTGTTGAATAGTTTAGAAAATCTCTCTGATTATGGGAAATTTTTCTGGTCATGTGGAATGTAATTATAAATATCTCCCTGATTGCAAGATGCAAAGTTGGCAGCTATGTGGTTAGAAGTGTTGCGACAATTACACGTTTAAACATGTAAAAATGTTTACGAGACAGACACCTTGAAATTTGTTTTGACACTTTTTAAACGTTTAAGCAAAACCAAAATTTATAAAAATTGTACTGATCTTTGTTTTTTTGTGCAAGCTATTGTACTCCATGTAATTATGGGTTACCGACTGTTGTAACAAACCAATTACTAACTGAGTATACAATGCTGTGTTCAAAATTGTAAATTGATGTGGACATGCCATTTTTGCATAATAATGTTATAAAGTATTCTTCTGAAGTCCCGAATCTCATTTCTGTTTAGTGTTTCTTGTTTTGCTGTCCTTTTATAACAAAGTTCCTGTTATACCTGCATGACTGTATTCCTGTTCGTCCTAGAGCTACGTTCTGCTGGCCAATCCTTACTGACGCAAACTACTGTTTCTGCAAAATTATGTGGTCAAAGAGCCTTCGACTTCAATGGACCTTCATTATGGAATGACTTACCAGTTCATATTGTCAAGCTGACTTTATTCCATTTGAATCTTCTTTTTTGTATCGCATTGCTTCTTAAATTTCATTGTTTTGTTTTGTGGCATAGAGGCTGTTACATTATGCGCTAGGTAAATGTTTTGTATTATTATTGTTAATATTTTGATAAAGAAGTTAGTTGGGCAGTCCCAGCAACCTTATTATAACGAGAGTTGACTGTATAGTTTTTGATTTTTATCCTACTCTTCAGTTATACATGTATGTTCTCCTCACTCACAATCCGCCTCATTTTTATTTGTCAAAGATATTGTCATTATTATTGTATTTGTCTTTGTTTCCACAGTATGCTAATGCAACAAGAGACAGATTTTCTCAGGTTGGTACTGATTTCATCATTGCTGACTTAAATAAAAAAAACATTGCTTGAAACTTTGTTTGTATTGTCTTTCATTGTTTTATTTTCTTTTTAGGTAGAGTCATAGATTGGTATATACTCAAACATTAAAGACCATAACAAACTTACTTGGTGAAAAGCACTGCAGCTGTTGATGGTATAGACTATTTTGAGAAAGGATCCGATTCGTAGTAGTATAGTTTGGATATTTGTTCACCCAAAAACATTTGAATCTATGAAACGATTAATGAGTGAATCCTTTCTCGGATTTCTGAGGGTTGGTATCCGTCCACGAATGGTGTGGCCAAAGATGCGGCTGGTACCAGCTGTCACCTTGCCAAATGATGTGTTGAAGTTCTTGTGAAAATAACTCGAAAGTTTTGTTGCTGTTTTCTCAGCAAGTAAACACTGTATTCAGCTAAAACTTTCACATAATACTTTTATTGGATCTTTCTGTATAATGTTGCCTTTAAATAAGCATTACTTTGACAAAACCAATCTATGACCCTACCTTTATGTGGGGGAAGGCAATTTGGAATTTGTGAACTCTCTCTCAATTGTGTAATTTATCGCTGACCTTTTGTGTGTGATTTTGTTGTGCATTTTATGTATTTTATGGATATAATATTGTTGTAACTAATGAATTGTTAATTATTGTTTACTGCTCAGGTATATTGTGCCTATAGGGACATTCAGGGTTGAACAGGCTCAATGCAAAAGCCATTAATAATTGTATTCTGTTTTGTTTGCATATCGAAAAAAAAAAATAATAATTTATTACTTATTATCTTCTTGATGATTACAAAGTATTGTTTATCTCTTTTTTTTTCCCAGCATGATCTTTATAGTGCAAGCTACGTTGTGGCCGATCGAGGCAAGCCCAGACGCCCAAGCAGTGGAAACCAAAAATTCACGGACAACCAAAGAACAAGGCCAAGAAGTGCTGGTAAGATGTGACATAGTCAGGCCTTTGGACAAATTCAAATCTTGAAGAAGAAAAAAAAAACCTGTTTCTTTCCTTCTACTTTTAGTGTTTTGCATGTTTGACTTGATCCCTCAGCAGGTTTGAAACAAAAACATTTCAACAAAAAACTTACACGGTCTAATGATGATGATAGTAGAAAACATCCCTTGAAATATTTTTGTCTGAAATGCCATATTTGATGAGAAAAGACTAAACTAAAATACTTCATATTTAATAACCAATGTATCAGAGGATCGAAGTGTGCTTTTCTTATATATATAGGGCAGCAGGTCTGTGATTTTGTTTTTGTGTAATACTGCTGGTCCATATGCAATCAGCATGGTCATATTTGCTTGTTATATTGTGCTTCTGACTGAATGATATAATTGAATAATGATGATGAAATAAATTGTATTTATCTCTTTTCAGGTATTTTGAATATTATGTTGCATTTAATGGCATAGTTTAGGAATATCTTGCTGTTTCTCTTGTGCATTTTCTTGAGTTCTTGATATTGAATCACATTGAATCAAATTGAATTGATTTTAATCGGTGTCTCTATTTCTTCAACTCAAAATATGTTCTTTGGGAACCTTTTTATTTGTACTATGTGCTTATTTTTCTTTGGTTATGTTTGTGTAATACTGCTGGTTCATCTGGCAGCATGGTCATGCTTGCTTGAATAATCATCACGGAATCAGTTTTATTTATCTCGTTTCAGGTGTATTGATTATTACAGATTTTTTGTTTGATTAACTAAGAATATCTTGCTGTTTTATCTGCTGTTTTTCTTGTGCATTTTCTTGAGTCCTTGATGTTGAATGACATTGAATGACATTGAATGACATTGAATTACATTGAATTACATTGAATCACATTGAATTACATTGAATCACATTGAATTACATTGAATTAAATTAAATCAACATTTAATCAGTCTCTCTGTTTCTTCAACCCAAATATATTCCTTGGGAACCTTTTTATTTGTACTATGTGCTTATTTTTCTTTGGTCATGTTTGTGTAATACTGCTGGTCCATCTGGCAGCATGGTCATGCTTGCTTGAATAATGATAACGGAATCAATTTTAATTATCTCGTTTCAGGTGTATTGATTATTACATTATTTTTTGTTGGATTAACTAAGAATATCTTGCTGTTTTATCTGCTGTTTTTCTTGTGCATTTTCTTGAGTCCTTGATGTTGAATGACATTGAATGACATTGAATGACATTGGATTTAATTGAATTACATTGAATTACATTGAATCACATTGAATTACATAGAATTACATTGAATCAAATTGAATCAACATTTAATCAGTCTATCTGTTTCTTCAACCCAAAATATATTTTTGGGGAACCTTTTTATTTGTACTATGTGCTTATTTTTCTTTGGTCATGTTTGTGTAATACTGCTGGTTCATCTGGCAGCATGGTCATGCTTGCTTGAATAATCTTAACGGTATCAATTTTATTTATCTCGTTTCAGGAATATTGATTATAATATTGTTTTTAATTTAAGAATTGGGAATATCTTGCTTTTTTATCGATGGTTCTTGTGCATTTTCTTGAGTTCTTGACATTGAATCACATTGAATCACATTGAATTACATTGAATTACATTGAATCACATTGAATCACATTGAATCACAATGAATCACATTGAATCACATTGAATTACATTGATTTGATACATTTTATGCATTAAGCTCAAATCTCTGTTGAAAACTGCTATTATTATTTGTATTATTACATATGTATTTACTATTATTGTTGTTGTTGAGTTTATAAATTAACCACCACTTTTCTCAGTTTAAAACAATTTATTTATGTTTTGTCTCGAGTGGTTTTGATGTTTTTTTAAGGACTTTTGTTACTACTTATTTGAGAAGAAAATAACAAAAAACAATTTGAATAGATGATGCACTAAAATGTACCTGCGGTTTTCTTTCTTACAGTCATAACGACAACAAAAGGGGAACGCCCTCTGAAGTACGAGACCACCCGACCGGTGTCGGGGAAGCCCTCCAGCACGGCCAAACCCCGCGCCAAATCAGCCAAAGCCACCTCCAACCGCATCTTCGAAATGACCGAAGGACGGGAGCCGCCGTCCAATGCCAAACAATTGCAGGCGAAATTCACGGCGCTGGAGCAGGAGTTTTCATTGTTCGACCGGGAGGAGGCTGAGCGCGAGCGGGAGGGCCCGTCAGCGGAGAGAGTGAACGGCGGGGGGCACACCCATTATAGGGACAACGTCACGGATGGGTTGAGAAAGATCGAGATCATGGAGGATGACTTTAGGAAGACGACCAAAATGTTGCAGCAGAAACTTGGTATCACAGGGAGCGGGGTTGTATGAAGGGGGGAGGGGAAAGCCCCGGAATTTAACGGTTACAGTTGACGGTGTGCAAATAGCTAATAGAAAGAATTTGTGTTGTTAACTGTTACTGTCAGCCGTCAAAATCTATCATCTGTAAATCATAGTAATACTAGTGTAACGCAGAGATTTTAACTTGAGGTCGTAGCCCAAGAATGTGTGTGGTGTGTACTGAGAAATGGGAGCGAGCCTTGAAATGCACAGAGGATATGGTCCACCTGTTGACGTGTATACAATTATTAGGGGAATACTAAAGTTAATGGAAAATCATCCTTGCACTATTTATCACATACGGTGTCAATTTCATTAGCTGTCTATACCTGTAAGCAAAATGTGTTGCTCTCTATAGAAGGATGCATAATCAAGAGTGTGTTTTTTCATAAACGACGAGAAACAGCTAACTTTGATGAAAATGTTTACCCATAGTGAAGAGAACCAAACAAACAACAACAGCAACAAACAACTCTATCGCCATTAAGGGTAAGTTCAAAAATACATAAAACACAAAAGTCTTATCATTAAAACCCTCAAACAAGGCACGTTGTCGTCACATACTGACATTTATTAGTGTTTTCATTGTCTTAACAACATGGTACACACTGGTAAGCTCATATGCCATAAGATCGTAAGCTGGACCACGGGTTGTCGGTCAACAAGGGACAGTGGTTTGAACAAAACTCTGCAAGGATCATTTGGGTACAAAATCGTTCGGTTAATTGTCTATAAATTGTCAATGGCAGTTGAGCCAAATTATAAAAAAAAAAAATTAATTAAGTAAACAAATAAGCTTAAATTTGCCGAGGCAATACCTTGACATGTTAAAAACACACTGAGATAAAGAAATCGTTGAAAAAAAACAGAAAACTGTTAACCTACAGAAAAAGCTTGAGGGTTAAAACTATATACATGAATAAGTCAAACACGAAGGTTATAGAATAATTATTCTTTACATAACATTTTATGCTATTGGTTATTTAAATAGCAAATTTGCCTGGCCCCTTAAGTAACTTAATGGGTAATTTATTTTGAAAATTCTAGTATTTTTTACGAGAAAAAAAAACTCCCGGATGTCACATGACTTGGCAGGTTGCCAACCATCAATTTAGCAAGAATAATTATTTTGTGGCTGGCATTTTTTATTTTGTTGTTTTGCTCTGCTCCGCGGGATCACGAAACGGAGTTTGTTACTACATCAACAGTAATCAATCAACTGCATAAATATTAGAAGATACCGGCTGGTCGAATGTACTTTCTGATGAAAGTGTTTTGACGAAAATATAGGACAAATCTAAAAAATTCGGTCAAGTGGAATCTTCTTCTTTTTTGCTTTTTTTTTAAGACAAAGTCTTGATTAATTTAACAAATTGAATTTGTTCAGTTAAACCGTTCAGAAATTGATCAGTTTATATGAACCGCTAGTACGGGTTGTAAAGAGAAATATTTCCGTCCAAAATGTTAAATTCAAGTAAATATTATCTTGAAAACACACCGCAAAATAAAATAAGGAAATACAAATAAATAAATACAAAAATACAAATACATATTAAGTAAATCAAGTAAGAACACAAAAAGCCCAAAGTAAAATAAAACCAAAAAAAAAATAAAATTAATTTTGTTGTTTTATTATTCCCTTTTCTAAAGAATTCCTCTGTGGGGTCCAAGTTGAACAAAGACCAACTGTGTGGGGGTCTACGACGGCTCCATTGTGTAAGAGACTCCACATAGGCCCTTCCGTAAGCATAGTTAGAACAGCACAATACGCAGTTTATGATGTGGACCGTGCAATATGGTTTAATATCCCACTGTTGTTGACATGGATCGACCAATCAGCATCGAGGATTCAAGTTTGCTTGAATATAAAGCCAGGTATGTTGGCTTGAAATCATAGTAACTGATGAGCAACCATGAGTGCATGTTACTGACAGCTTCCTGTCGAGGAAGAAACCCATTTCATTTCCCATCGCCTACATGTACATGTTTCTCATCCAGGAGCCAACAATTGCAATGCGAGACCCTATGATTGGGTCAGATGTACGTTGTAAACTCCCCCAAATTTCTGCAAAAAGGGAGACAATTTTTCTAAGTTTTGTTATAACTTAGACTTAATTTGTGGTATTAAAGATTTTATTGCCGCTTTTCAAATCCGTCCACGTACCTGTTCACCACCTCACTTACGAACTCAGTGTGTACAATGTGTACAGTTTATACATTTGGATTTTTTTTTTAATGGGTGTATTTATAATTTACAATGAATTTAATTTTAACATTCCAGTTAATCCATTTCTGGTGCATCTTTTTATTTTGCACTGTTTTATTTATAACAATATTATAATGTTTTGGAGTTTTGTTCTTGTCTTTATTTTATATTTAAAGATGCCTAACTTGGGTTTGACATTTAAATGAACTATAGAATGGGAGGTAAAAATCATAAATAGTGTTGTATAGGTGCACAAGACAATCACTGTTGTCACCAGTGACAGAACAATCGGAATAAAGTTGTTTCTGTTGAAGTTCTTAAAAAGTCTCCATAAAATAAGTAAGATGGTGTCCATCTGAATGTTGATTGTCTATCAATGTTCCCTCTTTCGTCGTCTTCTTTTAAAGAGAGACTGGTGAAACAGTTTTATTACCGAGTGGTCTGCCGCATCAAGGAAGGGGGGGACTGGCCTCAAAGCGCGGATTAATTTGTTACGTGGCAACTTCATTTAAAGGTATTATACAGGATTGGTAGAGCTGACAAAACAGTCGCAAACAAAGTTCATGTTTCGTGTGATTAACCATATACATGAAATAATAAACCTGTGAAAATTTGAGCTCAATTGGTCATCGAGGTCACAAGAAAATAGTGAAAAGAGACCTTATGTGTTTTCTGTTTTTCAGAAACGATAGCATTTTAGGCAGAAATATTTTAAGGAACCCTTTTCTACCATTACTTACTTTAAATCATGTAAGTTATGTTTGAATCTGTGAACATTTGTGTTTTTCGATCTTACCAATAGTGTACAGGGCCTTTAACTTGTTTCATTTAATACAGTTTTTCCTGAATTATTCATTCATTTAGTTAAGTATATTTTGAGTTGCATATTTTACGAATATTGATGTAGGAGCCAATTTAACGGAGTGTTGCAATGATGTAGTCTGGTTACGGTGCGGAGACGGTCACGCATCACGGACATCCGGCTCGCGTAGAATATTTTTCCGCCTGGCTGGCCAAGCGAGATTATTAAACGAGAGGGGCTCGCATCTCGATTCAGTTGATTTTGGCTCGAGCAGTCGTAATGGCGGCCTCGTCATCAGGGATGCTTTCCTCGTCCATCTTCGTCCTGCATCTCCTATGGGCAGCAGCAGCCGCGTCTGCGGGACTCCTCGAATCGGTGTGCCATCGTCAGGGTGCTCGTGGGTCGACCATCCACGGGTACTCCCTTGAACCACTCGGCGCGGATGGGCCAGCAGCGGTGCCCCTCTCCCGCTACGCCGGCAGGGTGCTCTTGCTCATCAACGTAGCGACCTACTGAGGGTACACCACAACCCAGTACCCACAACTGAATGCACTCAAACTCAAATACGGGGACCGATTGGAGATCATCGCCACACCGTGTAACCAGTTTGGTCTCCAGGAGCCGGGGGATAACGCAGAGATCCTGAACGGGCTGAAGTTCGTCCGCCCCGGCGGTGGTTTCGTACCGTCGTTTCCCGTGTTTGCCCAGATTGATGTGAACGGCGCCTCGGAGCATCCCCTGTACACACACCTAAAGGTATCGTTAATCACTCATTTATGTAGTTGCAATTTTATTTGTGTTTGCTGTGGGGTTGTCACGATGCCATCACTTTGTATTTCTCTCTTTCAAATCAGTGCAAGGAAAAGCCGAGGTTGGAAGGCAATATGTTTTGACCCCTTTTTAAAAGAATCGGTCTTCATAGGAAACTATTTCACCATCTACCAAATTGGGCCTACGTGTCTATGTTTGTGTGCTATTTGTTTATTTTTACCACCGCCAACACGTCAGGTTTGCGACTGCCGCTGCGGGAGAAATTGTAAACAAAAAACGGTTGACAATGTTCAGCATTGTCTTTATTAACTTTGGCTGTATCAACCGAAATCGTCTGTTGCGGTTTTTTTTCGTGTGGTTTTCAGATACAGTTTTCTCGAATAGGCCCAGGCCCTAGGCTTATTGAAATTTAACTTCATTTCGGTGCAAAGTATTTGACAGAAAGAACAAAAATGGTTCTATGAACTTCATAACCAGTCAGCTTTCAGACTAAAAATAAAAGGATGTTTTTTATCCTTACCAATCGTGTCTAATACAGGGATGATATTATTTTTTAAGAAAACAAGTAATAATAATATAGGCCTATAGATAGGCTATATATAGCCTTGCCTGACCCATCAAGTTAATAATGTCTGATAGCGTTCACGGCTGAAAGCTTCAGCTCAGTGCAGGCAATTAGCTCTCAATAGAGAGATGGTGTGGAGGAGGGGGGGGGTAGGGAATCGCAAGCTGGTCCAATAATGACAAGAAATCAGTCGAGGTAATCGTTTTCACAATGAGTCCACTAAATTAAGTCGGGCAGCTCATTATAACGCTGAGTGCAGTCTGTGCCTTTTGACTTATTATATATGCACCTCTACGATAGAAGGTCGTATTATTCTAGCTTGCTTTCTAATGGCTGGAGAATAGGCCTTTTTAAAAGTGTAATTAAGCATTATTAAAAAAAAATGTGAATAATATTCCGATTGAAGAAAGACGCTGTATCGTGCATGTTAAATGAACGAATATTTAATCTGAACAAAAACAAATGATACAATAACAGTACTAGGTATAGTGGTACATCAAATCAAACAAACTTGTACAGTACAAGTGACACTGAATGCCCTTTTTTTTGTTTCAAGCTGAAATATCTTAAAGTCGAACCGTTCCCTTAGTATCAACACACTACAAAAACTCCCGGGTTAGAATGGACCTGGATTGCGGGTCCCAGGGGGCCTGACCTATTTCCGGGTCAGGATGACCCGGAAACTGGTTAGAAAAGCTTAGATGCTGCGTCAGTTTGACTTTCATTGCTGGGTCATTTTGACATAGATTCCGTGTCACACTGTCCCCCCCCCCCCTCCCTCTGACCCGGTAGTGGACCATGTCCGACATAAGTACCCCCCCCCCACCCCACCCGAAAAAGAAGGGGACACAACTCTGAAGAATCCCTGAAATTAATAGAACTCAATGAAGACCCAATAGGAGTGGAAGGGGTGGGGGTACTCGTGTAAAAGGTCGGTTTATTTTCTTGATCGGGATTTTGTGTTAGTTTTACCTTGACATAGTGACAACTTTGTTTGTTTACCCTTATTTCAATGCAACAATCAACCTTTAGATTTTTTTGGACAATATTAGGCCTATGAGTCAATGTTAAAATGTTTTATTTTATTTAAATTGTTATAATGTGGAGTGCGAGGACGTTTTGTTAGTACATTAGCAGCGCACGTAAATATAACCATGCGGTGAATCACTGTACCAATGCGCGTACCTTTCTTTCGTTCACAAAAACAAACTTTTGGCAATATTTGTAAAAAATTAAGCACTCGACTGTTTGCAGATGCTTTCATCAAGAATAAGTTTGATTTTGATTTTAGTCACAATTTGAATTAATAAGCGGTTTTTAAACTTCACATCTGAAATATCCCCCAACAAATATTATTTATTTTTAATTATTTGTAAATAACATTTTCATTTTCGCTCCTGGCAATAATAGGTTTTTAAATGTCCCTGATCCCAAACTCATTTATGTTCGTCTCCATAGGCCTCCTGTCCCCCAGTCAAACTCGAGATCGGCGACTCGTCCAAGCTCTACTGGCCGTTCATCAAAGTCGGTGACGTCACTTGGAACTTTGAGAAGTTTCTCGTCGACGCCGAGGGCGTCCCATACAAACGTTTTGACCCCTCCGTCAGCCCGGAGAACCTGGCGCCGGCAATCGAGGCCCTGATAACCAGGGAAGATGAAAGGAACCAGATTCGGAAAAAGGTTTTGGCGTACATTAACCTGGATGGAGTAGACTTGTAAATTCCCTCAATCCAAGCCCCTCCCCCTCTAAAAGTTAGGGGGGGCACGAAAGAGGGATATAGAATATGATGAACCAAATAAATTAACACCGTGATTATGCATGAATTAAACTATAGATAAACTATTTAACCGAAAACACGTTCTAATTCGTTCCTCTTGAAAAAAATAACGTACTTAAATTAATCCAAGATTTCTACTTCAACTTGCCGAAGCACAGACGATGACGAGCCGATCGTCAACCGTCACTTCTAGGCGGCCGATTGGTTTCCGAAGCTCACTCGAGGACGGTGCCCTCGTGCATTCGGGCATTCAATTCGGGTGACTGTGCAGAGGCATGATTCGACTATACGAAATATCGGAAGTGGAATTTTTGCGGATTAATTTACAGTTAGTGTAAACATTAAACCTTGAGGTTAAGACTGCTCATATCATCAATAACTGGATTCACGAAGAACAAGTTGCCAAGTGAGTGTTTTTTTTTAAATATTTTTATTAACGGCTTCTCTATCTTTTTTTTCTTTTCTTTTTTTTTTTTTGGGGGGGGGGGGAAGGGTACAGGCCTACTAGACATTTCGCAGGTAACGGGGAAAGTACTAATACGAAAGCCCATTAGTGCCATCGCTAGTTTGTTTTAGAGAGCAGTTGTTTTTATTTTCAAAAGCTTTTATTTTTATTTTTCAAAAGCAGTTGAGAACAACATACATAGCAATGGCACTTACGGAGCTTCGTAAAGTACAACACTGAGTTTTAAGTGAATGAAATAACATCATTTTCAGCTTCCATTGTGCAACCAGACACGCCTTTCAAGTACTAGACCGAATTTTGGAATTATTCTTTTGGGGATATGTTCCTCTAATGCATGTCTTTTCGAAATTCTGTCATCATTGTACAACTTCACTGTTGGCTTTTAGTTATGGGGTAAAACATAGCGTTGTTTATTTAGTTTTACTGTCAATAGAACAGCTGGCAATTTCAACGCAATATACAGTGCAGTCTAAAGTAATTTATGCTGTTCGAGTGTTTAACTTCGCAGTTAGCGTTTAGATAAATTATTGGGTAAAATATAGCGATGTTTATTTAAATTGTCTGTAATAAAACAGCTGGAAATTTCAACGCAATATGCAGTGCAGTCTAAAGTAATTATATGCTGTTCGAGTGTGTTTTTCAGGGGGTGTTAGGCGAAGATGAACCAGGTGTTCGTTTTCAGATCTATGTATGGTTGACTTAGTGAATTAATTATGTTAAATCCACTAGTCCACCAAATTAAATGATATGCAAGTGTTCGAATCCTTCCAATGTTTCTGACGTAAACCAGGGACCACAGTAAACCTGTACCTCATTAAACTGCAGCTCTCTACTTAAAGGCACTGGACACTAT
Organism: Pycnopodia helianthoides; assembly: GCA_032158295.1. Lineage (NCBI taxonomy): Eukaryota > Metazoa > Echinodermata > Asteroidea > Forcipulatida > Asteriidae > Pycnopodia > Pycnopodia helianthoides. The sequence continues at coordinate 19,366,989 of CM063246.1, read as the reverse complement.
TTGTAATTACTCAAAATAAAAAGTTAGCATAAAAACTTACGAGCAGTTTTAGTATAAAACATTGTGAGAAACGGCTCCCTCTGAAGTAACGTAGTTTTTGAGAAAAAAAGTAATTTCTCAGTAAAATATTGAATCGATTTCGAGACCTCACGCTTGAGGTCTCGAAATCAAGCAACTTCGTGTGACAAGGGTGTTTTTTTCTATTATTATCTCGCAACTTCGACGACCAATTGAGTTCACAGGTTTGTTATTTTGTGCATATGTTGAGATACACCAAGTGAGAAGACTGGTCTTTGACAATTACCAAAGGTGTCCAGTGTCTAAAAGAGATGATGGAAAAAATATGCTCTCGTATTCACCACTGCACTGTTTTTCCTGTCCTTCAATTTGTTGCATTTTTTTTCTTTATTTTGACTGGTTTAGCTTTTATAGCCTGTACTTGTTATATGGACCAGGCTTTGGTTTCAAACGAATAAATCAGGCCTGCTATAGGTCGAGTTGGCGCGCTGATGGCATGTTCGTAAGTCACGTGTGCTCATTGTAATAATATTGCAGGTCACTATAGCTTCAATGTTACCTACACAGCCTCATTGCTTAATACAAAACAGGACAAGTATAGCCTGGAAAGGCCATTAATATAAAAACCCACGTCAAGATCTCAACTCTAATCAGAAATTTGTAGCTTTATTTTGTTTCCCATACATGTATTAGTCTCGTTTATTGGCTAGGCAGCTCAATTTCAGTGAAATTAAGAAGATGTTTTTTTATGAGTTTGGTAAATTTTGCGTTCTCAGCCGGAACTTCGACCGTATGATTATTAGTAGGAACATTTTCGAACCCAAACCCCCTGTCAAGAGGCGAACAGTTTTTTTATAGGGCCCTAAACAATTATTTAGCTGACAAGCTCAACACTTAATCATTAATTTGACACCAGTGGCCAAACCCTGCGATGCTATTTACTGTTAATTCGTCTTCGGATGCCCTGGCGTACAGCAGCGTGCTGTACGCTGGGAAAATGCGTAGGCCTATCTCCTTTGCAATGTTAACTTCACACCTTTTTTTCAAAGCTAATAACCATTCCAGACGTTGAAGAGAGTTTGGCAAAAATAAATTCATATACATGTTTTTGATAGTTATCATGTTATTACACTGTGACGGAACTAGATTTTGTGCACACTATATACCCTATGTTTTATAACTGTGGATTCGGGGCCCATGGGTCATACTGCCTAAAGGGTCATAGGTTTATCAATCGGGCCTGTCTGAGGATAGAACTTATACCTGTTTTGGGCAAAAACAATTAAGGAAAATGTGTTTTCGGTCTATAGGTTGCAGACCTGTAGGCCATCAGAGGGACATTAATACTGCGGATTCAAGTGCTTTAGTTTGATGTTGAGGACGTCTTGAGACTCAAATGCCTTGAGATACTTAGCGAATTGAACCAGGAAAAAAGGGATTTAAAATGTCAACGTTCGTCACACCATCATGAACTAGTCTTTATTGCAGCCGTTGTGTTTTAGTTTTGTAACCATTGCTGGATGTTTGTCGATACAATGTCATCGTCGTTGTTGTAATTTTTGCTGCTGTTTTTTGTGGGGTCATCGTTGTTCCTTTTTGCAATCATCTTGGCTGGGGACGAAGTTGTTGTTGACACTCCCCAAAGTCAAGTGTTTCGTAACAAGTTGAGACACCTGGAGGTCCCAGTGGTGTAACCAAACATTTTTGTTATGTGTTCGTTTGTCTGTTTGTTTATTTTTGTTAATTAACTTATTATTTATTTATTTATTTATTTATTTATTTGTTTATGTTTATTTTTTTATTAAGTTAGTTAGTTATTTTATTTTTTATTAGTATTTTTTTCTCCCCCCCCCCTCCCCTCTCTCCTTTTTTTTGGGGGGGGGGGAGCGGGGGTAAAACCTATTTCGGGGGGGGGGGGGGCGGTATTTTCATGTATCGAACCATTTGTGTATTTTTAAATCTCATTTTGGGGCGGGGGCAAGAGTTTTGAGTGTTGGGCTACCGCCACCCCCCCCCCCCACACCCACCCACACACTCCACTGGTAGTGCGCGAAATAGCCCGTATATTCACATGCTTTACAAAGGGTCTGTCAGCGAAGAACTATTTGATAATCAGTGGCATGGAATCGAGCCTATATAGATGTGAACGGTGGATTAAAAATGGGGGAGGGGGAGGGGGCCGCGGGCGAGAATGCCCAAATAAGGCACTATTCGAAACGTCACAACCTTTATTCAAAACAGCCAGAACGTCTGGAAAGATTGACGAAAACCACTTAGTCTTAGAGTTTATTCTTTATTCTCATCCAAATAACATAAATATTATGTTTAGTTTTTTTAATACTAGAACATTCTCGATATTAGTCATCTGCCGCGTCTGCCGCACATGAGTTTCCTCTACTTCCGGCTCCAATGCTGGCCTTGCGTTTGTGTGTAATTGTACCCCAAATTTCCCGTTTCATCGTTCAAGGGCATTTCTTATGACAGACACTTATTATTCTGAGACCCCGAGTCTCTGTAAAGAATGTAAAGTCCATGTTCAGTTATTGAACTTTTTCTTGCATAAACCCTTCCTCGTCCCCATGGTTTACTTTATTTCCAACCATGTTTACAATAGTAAACCCTGGGAGGGAAACTCCTTACTTGGACCGTGATTGGACAAAACCAATTTTTAACCTTTGTCAAAACAGCCGGCCGGTAACCAATGTACAACAAGGCTATTAACTCTGGTACCGGACCACGAGACATTGACGAAGATGTGAATTTCGAAAAGTAGCCAGACTATTCTAATTTGCATACGAGCTTTTAAGCCTCTTAGAAAATAAATAAACAAAAATAATACAAGAAATAAATCTATAAATCACACACACGTATTTTTGTATCATAAAGAATTATTATACATTTATAAAACTCGTATAAATATTTGTTTTTATCTGAAAACTATATTTTTTTGTAAACATTGCTCATAGTCTTAGATGCCCTTAGCAATTCTACCAAACTAAATGCGTCCAAAGCCTCAAATGTGACAATATCATTTATATAATTATTTTAAAAGTTATTTTGTGCACAATGAAAGATCACCAATAGACAAAAGCAATTTCTAAAATACAACAATGCGGTATAAAATCGTAGCAAATTGCTTATAAGTTTTCCCGGCAAATTTCCGCCCCCCCCCCAAAAAAAAATAAATAAATAAATAAATAAATAAAAATACTCAGTTTCTTAAAGGGACACGTTGCTTTCGGATTGGGCGCTTTGGGCTATAAAAGCGTTTGTTATGAAATAAATATAGTTGCAAATATTATGTTTCAAAGCAGAATATAATGATTCACACAAATATCCCTCGAAGTTGTGCGTTTTTGTTCTTTTACTTTGTGAACTGAAACGGTCCACCATTTTGTGGAGTCAAACATTTGCTTCTACAAAATGGCGGACCGTGTTAGTTCACGAAGTAAAAGGGAAAACCACCTAATTTCGAGGGCTATTTGTGTGGATTATTATATTCTACTTTTAAAACAGCTTTCCGTCCATACTATTTTAAAAACAAATGAGAATGTATAACAGTTGAAATTAAATTACTCTTTTTAATTGTTGAATGCTCATGTATTAAACAGAGCATTTATTATATTTTCACACGGAATTGCATGGGCCGGGTGTTAAATTAAAGGATTTTTTGTTGAAATTGGCCGGGAAAACATACAAACCCTTTTTATATACTAAAAATAACTGTACATCATTTACGTTTACTTTTTAGTTTAAGATATTTTTTTTATTTAAAAATATGTAATATACAAGTTAAAGATGATATGAGAAGATCTTATACTGGCATTTCAAAAAAAAACTTTGACGGTTACGTATTCGGCCTTTGTATGAGATATTTTTTTTATTTAAAAATATGTAATATACAAGTTAAAGATGATATGAGAAGATCTTATACTGGCATTTCAAAAAAAAACTTTGACGGTTACGTATTCGGCCTTTGTATGAATTGATCTGTGTTTGACTCCAAGCGGTTGTCAGGTTACACTTATTTTTAAATTCAAAAATGTTTTCCGCTGCTTTATAAAAATACTCATAACAAAATAAATTAAAAAAATTGAATAACCAAATGAATTGAATAAACAAATGAATTGAGTAAACAAAGTATTTAAAAATCGAGCAGCCTGATAAAATGTATGTTTGGCAACCAATCAAAAGCCACGTATGTACCTTGCAAATTAGTTTGGACTGCCATAAACATGTGTACATAATATATGTGGCACATGTGGTAAAAATGAATAAAATTTTGTTAAAGGTATTATACAGGATTTGGGCTTTAAAAACATCACTGTTTAATTTCATTCTGAAAGATTATTGATTAATAAGTTAATCCTAAATCTTTTTTTTTCTGTGAAATATTTCCCTCTGAAATGAAGTGATGTTCCAGAAAACTGTATCTGAAAACCTTTAAAAAATGCAACAACTGATTTTGGTTGTTACAACTGAAATTAGGGGCAATTGTTTCATGCTGAAAGTTAAGCACGTTTTTCACTTTTTTTTCTCATGACACACTCAACGAATTAAGCCCAGATTTCCACAGGATTGTTATTTCATGTATATGGTTGATTACACTAAACATGAACACTGTCTGTAACTATTCTGTCAGCTCTATCAATCATGTATAATAACTTTAATAAGGCAAGGCTGGCTTTTGAATTGTCTTCTGTCTTTGGCCATTATCAAAATTAATTAATTAGTAACCCGCTAACTCCCCTAATCAACCAAACAATACCACAACACACCCACGACCTTTAGGTGCTAAAACAGTACGTACATCACAATATTCTAAATAAACTACATAATTTTAAATGGCGCAGTTGACTGCGCCACAAATGCTTGTGTCTGACAAAATTGGGCCGCGGTTGAGTGGGATGAAGAAACCACATCAATCTTACTTTCATTAAAGGAACATTACAGTATTGGTAAGAAAAAAACTTGTAAAATATACTTTTTGATCACAGATTTGCATTGAACTTACACGGTCTAATGATGATGATAGTAGAAAACGTCCCCTGTAATATTTCTGTCTGAAACGCCACATTTGATGAGAAATGAATAAACTAATTTTCCGATTGGAGTTTATCGCTCAGTGAGCGTTTTATTCATTTCTGGAATCTATATGATTTCATGCAAATGTGTCATCGGTTTTTCACTATTTTCTCGTGACCCAGATGGCCGATCGATCTCAAACTTCTTCAGGTTTGTCAGTTTATGTATATGGTGAATTACATAAAGTGCTTACACTGCCAGCAACTGTTTTGTTAGCAGAAACCAATTCTGTAATGTTCCTTTAAATGGCGCAGTAGACAGCGCCACAAATGCTTGTGTCTGACAAAATTGGGCCGCGGTGGAGTGAGATGAAGACAACCAAACCAATCTTAAATGCTCTGCCAAAACGCAGCTAAGAGCGTATAAATTGAAAATCACAAGGCTTCCTATGTTTCCACAAAGTAGTTTCCGTTTTTTACATCGTCAAACTAAAGTTATTAAGTAAGTGTATGAAAATAATATCCATCCATAGACAATGAATAATACCCATCAGGGCACCAGTCATCTTCGCCCGCTGAAGTGCTCGTGGTTCATTTCGTGGTAATCCGATCATTTGCCTCATTGTGATCTGAAAAGCAGGCGAACGAAACATGTCAGAAGCTCCTGCATCAGCAAACATGAACAATCAAACAATCAAACACCCAACAAATAAAACAAAACAAAACAAAACAAACACCCACACCAAACAAACAAAACATCAACAATTAAACAAACAAGCAACAACAACAAAAACAACCACACTAAAAAAATGTCCAAGAAAAAAATTGCAAACAAGTCATTTTGGGTTCGGTGGATTGTTCTTGTTAATACTCACATGCATGCATTTAGTTCATCGGCGTCATGGGTGGTGTAACCTTTTGGTTCCTCGAAACACTGAAAAACAAAACCAAATACAGTGTCAGACAAATGTACCTGTTCTGAACAACAGAACTATGAAATAAAACAAAAATAACATATCATAATATTGAAAACAACCCAAAAGTGGCTAATTGGTTGTTTTTTTTGGGGGGGGGGGGATTTGTTGTTTCTCACAGAAGGTTGCAACTGAAATGATAAAGTATTGTTTGAAGCTTTGTATGGTGTGAAAAAATAAGAAGAGACTATAAATAAATAGTAAACTTGCGGGTACAACCATGTGTAAATCTCCTGAAGACGAGCAGACTTTACTGTTCGAAACGTCGAGACCGCACCGGCTCTTTTCAGAGCCAAAACTCCCCCCAAAAAGAGATTTACACATGGTTGTACCCGCAAGTTTAGTATTTATTTATAGTTTCTTCTTTTGAAATGAAAAAAAAAATGCAGAGTGATGTCTTAGACATTTAGATTAGGTGTCCTTTAGCAAGACACTTGACCGTCACTGCTATCAGTTGAATGTGCGAAGTGCACACATTTCTCGGCCCAAATTAATTAATGGTAGGACGCATAATTTGGCTCACTGCTGAATGCTACTACCTTATAGCAAGATCAGAGAGGGGGTGGGCCACTCAGTTACCCATGCTAAGAACCATTGCCCAGAAAATTAGAGTGAACAAATTAACAATGAATGGTTTGATACAATCAATCGGCCCAAATTGCCGCCCTCACCGAGGCCTAATATACAATTTCATGAAGTTTCAACACTTCAATAGCTTTACTATATTAGTAAAGACACGTGACCATCACTGCTTCGTCCTTCGGATGGTATTTGAAGCTGTAGGTCCATTGTGTTGTGTCATAAAGGTCAAGCCCGCAGAGTTACACTTCCGGTGTTTCTGGCAGTGGTTGCTGAATGCACCGCAGCACTTTGTAAACCCTCATTATATAAACCGATTTTCAACGAGTGCCTTGAGTACCTTAACTTGTAGATACGTGCGCTATATGAGACTCCGGTATATTCATTATTATTCGTCTTTCTCATACGTGTTGGTTTTCGAGACTTTATCGTTTCATCCTCAGACTATCATGGTATTATACAAAAGAAATATGTACGTGTTGTATACTTAACGTATACGGTAATTTTTCTGTAGATTTCATATCCAGATGAAGATTTCCTTTACAGCGCATTAGGGACCTCACGGTGATATGCGCTATAAAAAGAATGGTTATTATTATTATTATAACATAAACCAGTGTGATTCATTTGTCCTTGAAACCCATTTGTTGTGCCTAATGACCTGTTGCCTTACACCCTAAGAGAAATCAATTAAGGTGCGATTAGCGTTATAACATTTAGGTATAAGACCCAAGAAGGGGGGGGTGTCCATTTGGTGCTTGATACGGGGGCACGGTGTACCCCCTGTTGTGTCTTCATTGGAATCTCAGGAATTCTTTAGAGAGTTTTAGGAGGAAATAAAAAAGATCACGATCAAATTTAAGGGGATACCGTTTTTGCTGATTTTTGGTTAAGTTGGATGTCTGGTTCTTACTTCAGGCGAATGCGAAGCGAACTTTCGACCTCTGCCCACAAAGTGCAACTTGCCCACACAGTGCAATGTTCTTTGCCCATTCGTGACGTCAATCTTTCCGTTCTGATGAGACCTGGGCTCTTAAGAATATTAACCGTAATTGTAAATGATGACATTAAGCCATCAATGCTTCGAGTGCAAATCACTTTATTACTGATGATTGGGGGGGGGGGTTCCATGTGTTATTTTAAAACGAAGCGTCGTTTTACTTACTGCTTCGAAACAAGAACCACAATGACGACGATAGCCACCACAGCAATGATAGACACGACTACGACGATGACAATGATGAGGCCGTTATTGCCCGGGGGCGGTGGCTCCTCCACGCCGGCCTCCACGCTATTCACAGTCACGCTCACGTTCAGCTGGGACAGAGCCTGCGCGATGTCGTCCAAACCGCTTTTCACGGCTTTCAGCATGATGTCTTGGTCTAAGAAAGCACCTGGAGAATAACAAAAAACATACAAACATGAATTAATAAACATTTCCAGAAAGTGACGACTTGACCGCCACGGCCACGAGTTTCCGAGAAGACTTTAATCTCAGAAAGTGTGTACTGCTGAACTGAAAATTTTGTCAACCATAAAGGATTGCACATAATATCATTTAACACCAAACTGATTTTCATTATAGTGAGCAAATATAGTTCGTCACTTTTCGAGATAAAAGAGCCAAATGCACACAAGACGACTGTAAACATAACTGTTGTCCTACACAATTGGTTTTAGCAGATTCTCTGTTTCAATTCTTCCAACAAACACATCTAACATCAGCCAGTGTAAACAACTCACCAAACGGTGTTCACACGTAATAGCTTTTGTTTGTTTGTATTTTGCTGTTTTCCCCACAATTTTTACCAATTTCGATTAGCAAATTAACTGGAGTATAAATAGCTAGTAGAGGTATATTTTTTTTTCGCCCATGTCAATGTAGTACAACCTTAAACGGGGCGATAGCGATTACACCTCAAACTCGCAACTCTCAGCCAATGATAGCTCTTCGTTGACCTCATGTGAGGGCGCTGCTTGAGCTTGCGACGCCGCATGCAAGGTAGACTGGTCCCATGTCTTTATCCGCAAGGATAACGACAGGCACCGGTCTATTAGTTAAAATGATGGTCACTGCTAGACTGGTCCTCTGTCCTTATCCGAAATACCGCAATGGGGTGCGAGGTCAAAGGTGCGTTTGTCTGGATCCCTCCAAACGCTCGAAGCCGGTCTCTGGCGTTATTCACGAGCCTCGAAGTGTGACGTCAGATGTTCGGGCTACATGCAAGGGGTCTATTAATAAAGTAATAATTATAACCATCGAAAAGATTACCCCCAAAAAAGAGGGCGCTAAATACCTCCGAGCGCCTCCCTTCGATGGATCACGTGAGGCGATTCGGCGTATCGCCGCTTCCGTGATACGGTACCGCCGCCGCAGAGAGCAGACGTAACCGGGGGTGTACCCAGGAGCATTGTCGCGAAAGCGAGTTGACTCTCAATGTCGGCGTGGATTTCTGGGTAGCCTGTTGCAATTGAGAAATGGACCGCAGAGACGAAGGCCAACATTTTAGCGCTGTAACAAAAAAAATGTGCGTAACGGTGAAACGGTTGTTCAGCTTCATTCATCTCCCCCAAAATGTTCTTCTATGTGTCAAAGCTCCCGTGGAAAAAATCTCTTTCATGGGTTGTGGCGGTTAGCTACGTTAGTGATACAGCTCAACGTTTCGTTCTCTATGTTGTAAATGTCTTCAGAAACTATCAGCTTCTTACTACAGGTTACCCCACTGAATCACCATTAGTTAATAACTAATTAGTTTGTGAATTTAATGTTCTCATTTTCGTTGTAAAGTCTATCCTCTTATTAACGCAAACAAAGAGGACAATATCACTCGTATACGAGAAACTTTACAGCTGTGTGAACACTGGCCTCATCCCAATGCCTTCTTTTACAAATCCCTAGGGTCGTTATTGTACGTTAAAGAAAAATGTTAAAAATGGAAGCAAAACAACAAGAAAAACAGCCCAGGCCTGACGAGATGAAATGTAATAATAAACATATGAACAAATAAACAAATTAAGGAATGATATTTGGAGACCGTCAGAAGAGAAAATATCTTCAAGAATGTGTACAAATATGTTTTATCAGTGCAGAAGAGTGTCATTTGAAACCATTTAGCTTGCAGGGGACATCATAACGTGCGTAAAAACTACACTAATGAAAACGATGGTTTTTTTCATCAGATAAGATTGATTATTCCTTACGTCTTTTTGGTCCCCTTCCCCGGACAGCATTTTTGAAAGGCATCTCCGTTGCAATAAGACGTCAAGACCCCAGCGACTGCATTCAGTAAACCATCCTTGATATCCTTCCACTACAAACGATATACGAAAACATGAACTTTTTTTTATAGAGGGAAGAGTGAAATCATACATGTAGCCGTGTGCAAGCAAGTCATGAGATGAGACCATAGTGTGACCGCAAAAGGAAATTTGATGGTATTTGATAATTTGATATTATGCATGATATATAGAGAGAGTTTTTTAAGGATAGGCCTATGCAAGGAAAGTTAATAGGACCGGAACGCACTCAAAATGTAAAAAAAAGCTTAAAGTTTTGTCAGAATATGAAGCTTCTCTCCTGGTCGAGTGAGAATCATGTATTGCAAGGCACGTTTTTAAAAAACTTTAAGGCGTCAGACAGCTCTTGATAGAAAAGGGGGAGGACAGAACAAACAAAATAATGGTTAAAGACACTGGACACCTTTGGTAATTGTCAAAGACCAGTCGTCTCACTTAATGTATCTCAACATATGCACAAAATAACAAACCTGTGAACATTTGAACTCAATTGGTCGTCGAAGTTGCGAGATAATAACGGAAGAAAAAACACCCTTGTCACACGAAGTTGTGTGCTTTCAGATGCGTAATGCTTACACTGTTCTGCCCAATAAGCCTTGATAGCGAATTAGCGATGTGGTTTTGTAGTAGGTAAAAAGGGCAAATGAAATAAATAAACTTACATAAGCAATATCAGCAACTAGGACCAATAGAACCCCGTTTCGTGCTTCTTCACGCAAATCTGTAACAAAACAAAACCACACAACATTGTATTCGCTTTGAATGTGTGTACACCCGTCCAGTATACTATTAATTACTGGACGGACAGGAGAGGGCGCTAGCCAATTTTGGCGGGTACCATTCAATCATTAATTTGTGTACGTGTTCAAGATACAACACTATTTGACGTGTATTAAGATACAGTTTGGGGCCAACACAACGCAGCTTACAGGCAACCAGTTCAGTTTTTACAAAAAAGCTTTCTTTTTCCGTCTTCTCTTTCCCCTCCAAACACTATCTCGTAGCTTTTGCATGCAGTGCAGTTGCTTGACTAGTCCAAGTAGACTGCTGTTTCATGTAACAAGGCGCAAAAAGTAGTAAACACTCCCGTTTGTAATTAGTTATTTTGTTAACCCCTATTAATAAAACATTGTCCATCCCCCTACCCATGCAATACAGCTAATGCACGGAGTACTGTTTCCCCCCCAATATTGGTTGGTTGTGCTGAAAGAGGAACATAATGCAGCTAAAACCATTATTTCAAACACGATAATATATAATAATTTTGTTGTCTTCAAAAAGTCATTCATAACATCGGCTTATAGGCTTCGGCTAGCTTCAAACACCCAGCCATTGTTTATTTTCCGGGCTCAAAAGCTCGTGCTCAAAATCACCAAGCGAATGAAAATGGCCGTCATGAAGCTCTATACTGTAACCATATTCAGTGTCGTGTTGTCCTTGCGTGCAATAGACCCTTCCCATGAAATATGTAAATTACATTCACGCATGTGTACAGACACTACTGGTTGGCAAACGCCATAGAGTTGTGCACATTGATCTACATTATATCAGTATAATGTAGATCAATGAGGCAGACGCACAAACACGTGTGCGTCACGCCACCATCAGTCCCATACATAAAGGCGCGATGTTCACTCATTTTGCCAACCAGTAGGGAGAGTGCGCACGCGCGATGTTCAATTTACATATCTCATGGGAAGGGTCTATTGAAATGATTTTGGCTACACGAAGATTGATTAGACCACATGTCCTCTACAGCCTCGGTCTGAATACATTCTAAAAGGAAGAAAAAAGGCGGCCACACTCTTTGCTTAATATTAGTCAAACCAGTCTTACGTTGACAAGCGTTCCCCTGGTAGTCCGCTTTACACATACACTTGCAGACTGATAGCTGAAGGGTACCACCATGTTCACAAATTAGAGAATTGCAAGACCGTGACAGAGTTGTGGTGGCTGGAACTGTGGTAGCTGGAACTTTAGTAGCTGGAACCGTCGTAGTAGCGGGAACCATAGTAGCTGGAACCGTCGTAGTAGCGGGAACCATAGTAGCTGGAGCCGTAGTAGCTGGAACCGGCTCTAAAATAGAAAATTCTCTGGGTTAGAAAAAAGGGTTTCTTTTTAAACTTAATAAGTCTCTTGAAAGGTTTATACCAATAGGCCATATACAAAAGCGCCATCTTAAAAACATACCGCAATGCATCTCGGGGTACTGAGTACAGATCAAAATAATAAATCAACCTGCCAATATGGACGTCATGCCGTAGTTTACAAGTAGCTGCCAGGTTTTATAGTTGGGTACAGCTTTGCTCCAAAATCAGCGCGCCATATTGATTGCCGGTGTTTAATACTTGGACTCGGATTTCACCCATAATTCTTTGCGCGCCTATCATCCGCAGTGGGACATGCGCGTGGACTCTCATGTACATGTAATCGGAGAATGAAGGATTACTATACCAACACAAAATTAAATCGCGAGAAGGTTACACAGTGTACGGTTATTCTGTCAGTTTTCTGTTTCTCTTAAAGGGCTTTTTTTTTCGCAATGGAAAATTGTGATCTCAACATTTTCTTTAAAATAATTGCATCTTCATTCATGGTCCCCCCCCCCCCTCTCAAAGCCAATGTTTTCAGCACAGAAGTATGTTTGGTGAGTGTTAATACCGCAGGGTACTTGTGTCACTCCAGGTACATGCGCTGTCGACAGTGACAACAATGGTCTTATTTCAATGGGTAAACGCCTCAACACTTTGCGGCCTAATTAACTACTGACATTAACTAAAGTTTTGATTTGAAACCAAATAAAAAGTAAACATACCACACTTGAATGATGGATCCGGGAACGCTGAGGAGGGAAGTGAAAACAAAAAGCAATTAATGTAAGCTATAAATAAAAGGGCATCTTCTTGCATCGACTTCATATGCAAAAAAAAAAAACGATCATTATACTCACCATAACATAATTCGCAGTAGTCTGGACATGACTGCAGAACGACCAAGTTGTCGGCATTACACTTATCAAAAAGCCAACTGGTGCCGCAACTGTTACTGGTATCAGTGCAATCCTCTGTGATTCAGGGCAAACGATAGTTATGCGTAATTTGATTGGTTGGTTTAGTCAGATTTGACATGAAACATTTTATGACACTGTTTTCTATGATTGTTTAAAATACAAGTTTTCTTGCTGTGTTTGGTGACAATTCATCCCGGTCTTGACACTTGATGTCCTTGATCAAGACACTTTAATTAACTGTCCATCACGAATGGGTACTTGCAAGGATAGAGCATTTTAATTTTAATGATTGACAGCCTGTGTGACCATTTGGCTGCCGGTGCTGCATACTCCAAAGGAGTTGGGATGGTTTGGGAATGCTTAATGTAAAACAAAAAAATCGGCGTAGTAAAAGATTGAGGAGTTTTGGTACAAGGGGTTTAAAGCGCCTAACAGTGTTATTGTTCTTTGATTTAGTGGGACCTGACTCAAAATGAAAAAAGTTGTTTTTACGATAGGCGAGCATCAAAACTTAAACTCTGCAAATTGCAACTTAGTGATATTTTAGTTTTAGTTAGAAAGGCGAACCATATCATCAATGGTCCGGATGATACAATAAATTGGGGGGAAAATGTGTCTGTCCATTTAGCATTTATATTTGTAGTAACTCATCCTAGATGTGATACTTACGGGTGCAGTCGGGTCCAATATACCCATCGGGGCAAGTGCACTCACACTTATCCGCGTCCAAGGTTCCACAGTTCTGGCAAACCGACCTACAATCTGTTTACAAACAAAGTTTACAACCCTCCACAGGAATATGTTTCCAACAATATTATTTAATTTATGTCTTTAAAGACAGTGGATACTTTTGGTAATTACTCAAGAATCACATTACCATAAAAAACAACTTACTTGGAAAGGAGCACGTGAGAACTGCTGATAGTATAAAACATTGTGAGAAACGACTCCCTCTGAAGTGGTGTCGTTTTTTAGAAAGAGGTAGTTTCTCAATAAAATATCTGAATCCGAGGCTTCAGGAATGAATCGGCCATTTGAAAGCACACAATTCTATGCAACAAGGTTTTTTCTTTCTTTCATTACTTTCTTGCAACCTCGATGACCAATACTGTTGGGCCCAAATTTCCACAGGTTTGTTATTCTATGCATTGGGATGCACCAAGTGAGCATACTAGTCTTCGACAAGTACCGAACGTACATCCTGCATTTGATCATCGCAATGTATCATGGTCGGGAACTATTCAATCTGAGCACGACATCTCATGGTAGTTGACTGATGAGTGCTGTGAACTGATTTGTTTTTTTCCCTTCAGGCTCGTCATAGTTAGAACCAGACGGCTATCTTTTACCCTTTTACTGTAGGCTATATTCCAATGTAACTATTATGTTTTCAGTTAACATTTACTATAGGTAATAGCCTAGTTTGCGCATAGATGAATAACTGCAAACAATAAATTTGACAAACTTGCATTGTCAAAAACTGTCTTCCAAAATTGTAGACAAATAGTTGACTTCGGACTTATGTTAAAGGCAGGGTCATAAAATGGTTTTTGTCAACATTTCTAGAAAAGCTTTTTGCAAATTCAAATTGATTTCTTATAAAACGGGAGCACTTTGGGCAAAACAATTTTTCCGTAACTATCATTACCATCTGTATATTATGAAGAAGGCTTCAATGATAGAAGTTACATAATTTCTCCGGGGTCATTACCAAAGTATGACCCCATCTGTGCTGAAAAGGTTCTTATTTCAATCAAGTATTAATTTTGAGATTTTATCTTACCACACTCTTCGCTGTGTGTTGAACACAACCCTGTGAACAAAATGATGCAAAAATAAATGTTGGTTGACTAGTCATTTACAATTTGGAGTCGACTCTAATCGGGCTGTTGGAACTTCAAGCCAAAGTTAAAACGAAATGGATCACAGTGATGAAGAAATATTTATAGTAAAGTGCTCTGAACGAATATATAAAGGCAAGATGTATACTAGATCCTAGATAAAAAGCGTGAACAAGATTGTCATAAAAGTCACGAAATACAATCACATTACTGTGCGCCCTCAAGAGTTTGCGCCGTCGATGTTTCGGATTCAAAAATAAACACTCAAAATGTTGAGTTTTGTACCGCGTGAAGAATCGGAGAGCACAATGACAATTGTTTCAGCCTATTTCTTCAAAATGTGAACCATCATTGTAGATTAGTTCTTTGTTAAACAAGCATGTACTCTGTACGTGTGTGTAAATGCGAAGAACCATTGACTTTTTCCCATGATAAAAGTAATGATATAGCCCGAACATCTGACGTCACACTTCGAGGCTCGTGCATAACGCCAGAGACCGGCTTTGAGCGTTTGGAGGAATCCTGACAAACGCACCTTTGACCTCGCATCCCATTGCGCGTCTTGCGGATAAGGACAGAGGACCAGTCTAGCAGTGACCATCATTTTGATTAATAGACCGGTGCCTGTCCTTATTCTTGCGGATAAGGACAGGGGACCAGTCTAAAGTAAAGGTCCCTCATGGGATAATCTCTTGGCGGCGCCCTCTTTTGTGTGTTGCCCGAATTAGCTATAGCAATCTAGTCTAAAACATCATTGACTACAATGCTCTCTCTTCTTAAAGGTGAAGAACTACTTACGGCACTTGTTGTTGTAGCACTGACCAACCCCCGAACTGCATAGCGTACAAGGCGGCCCTGCGATGTAGGGCTTGGCCCCAAGATAGTTGCCACTGTTATACAAATAAAAGGTAACAAACCGCAAAGGAAACTGACTGGGTAAATTTTTTAATAATTTGGGGTCGAACCAAGAATAATTGACTCGCGCCGGCACATTAATCCAGAGGTGGTTTGTTCGAATCACACTCTAGTCAATTTTTCTTTGTTCAACCCCGAACAAAAAAAAAATGTATTTAAAAAATAACAAAAAGTCGCTTCATGTCGGGTGGGGTAAGAGAACGTTTAGATGAACAAACAAATAAATAGTTATATATTCAAATATATTCAAGAAAATAAGTGTGTTTAAAAAAAAACCGCATGAATTGTTGTGTCCGTATGTAGGCCTATGCGTAAAAATAATCCAACACTATACTTACGCCACGCCGTAGTGACAATTGAAAATCCACACATTATTAGTTGTAAGCTGTTCCGCGGTAGGGCAGAAGGTCATGCCGCACCCTACTGCATAGCTCTCTGCCCACACAACCTGCAGATGTGTAAAATGCAGTGTATGCTTGTTATACACCAGTAAAGGGATCTAGTTTTTTTAGAAGGCTTACAACTTGCTGCACAAAAAAGGTGGGCGGGCTCAAAACCATGTAATTTTGTGGCGTGTCGTGGCCGAGCGATTAAGAGCACCAGACTCAAGCTCTGGTGTTTCTGTTCAGCAGAGTGTGTGGGTTCGTGTCCCGGGCGCGATTTTTTTTCCGTACCACACTAGAGCCAATGAATTCACGCATAAGGTATGGCGCTTTCCCGGATCCCTTCACTGTTGACCCCCTGTCTCAAGTGTGGTACGAGAAGAAACAAATCGGTCCCGGGCGTGCCACTTTTGTCGTTGAGCCAGATACTCTACCATAATTGCTGTGTCCTTCGGATGGGACATTAGGCCGTGGGTCCCATGTACTAGGATTGTACTAGAACCCGAAACACTTATCGTGTGTACAGGGGTGAATCCCGGTGTTTCTGGTTCACAAAGCAAGCACCCTTGTTTACAGGTTTCCTCAGCCTTGCGAGCTACAGTGATTTCAGTTCACTTACGAGGCATCATTGGTTTCATTACCAGAAATATATAATAGTCATCAATAGCAATAAAAAGATAATTATATTAACGATTTTTAAAGGATAAATGTCGTTTTCACTCTTTAAGTAACTCAAACGAATCGACAAACAAAACACGAACAAGTAGAAGTTAAAGCTGTAGTTATGAATAAACAAGTCTCAAAACTGATGTACCCAAACAGGTATAATATGTGGGGTTTTTTTACAACACAAAATGCCTTAATTATATTGAAACTGATATCAAACCATATGCTTTATACTTTGTTGATACTGTGTGTTAATGACTGGCAAATCCAATCATGGTTAGGGATTCGAATAACAACTATGTGATAACCCGGTGTTTACCCCGTGTTAAAGACCGCATGGTTGGTGGCTGACCGCTGTTTAATAGACCGAGCCATTAGGCCCAGAAGAATGTCGGGGTCGTGGTTTTAAAGGCTGATGATATTGTCAAGGCTGATGATGAATCCCTGCTCTTGACTTTCCCAGTTTTAGAGAAAAAGACCCGGTGCGTGTTATCGTTAAAATGATTCAGGTTCTGCCCTACAGGATCTGCACCAATGAATCTGTTTATAAGAGAAGGATGCAGGGAGGCCCCTCGAGGGGTAGGTCAACTCAATAAACCACTGAAGCTCACAAAGAGATTTTATAAAAAAAAAGAATTCTCCGGAAACCTCACTTGATTGTTCAATAAAGAGAGACTATCTTTAAAACGTTATACCGCAAACCATATAAATTCCGTTTTGATTCATTTTAATCTGACCACGGCAAAGCTGGAAAAAGTACTGTAACAGCTGGAAAAGTTGCTTCGGATTTGGCACTTGAGCCTATATAAAAAGCGTTTGCTTTGAAATGAATATGGTTGTAAAGATACTTTGAAAGTAGAATATAAGGATTCACGTATGATATACCTTAAAATTGTGTGGTTTTTGTTTGATTTTATGACAGAACACAGTCCGCTATTTTCGAGAACAAAATTCTTTACTCTGCAAAAATGACGGACCGTATTTTTTGCTGGTTGTGTTTCAAGAGGCAAGTTAATGATTTTTTTGTAATCACCACTTACTAATAATTACAAAACACCGTATGTGTGTTTTGTGCATTGACAACTCTTGAAAAGGATAAGGAGCAATTCCAAAAGGCAAACCTTCGAGAGATTTGAAGGCATTGTGCCCCTTTAATCTGTTTGGTGCCGAGGCAATACAACATGCTTGGAATTTAGACCGAAAGTTTTATTTGGCATAATGTAGTGATGGTTGATTGGGGTAGAGGGAGTGGGGACGAGGGAGATTTGTTGCAGCCTCGCCTTACTGTAGTGTTAAGTCAATATGTTGCACCTGCAGTGAAAGTGTACCATCTGTGTGCAGGAAACGCAGTTTGGTGATCCAAACATGACCAACCTTGAAGCCGCAAAGATCCTTTTTTTTTTCACTCGAACGTGTCTAGTCAATCGACTGGTCAATTGCAGTTAATCGGGGTATTTTGTTGAGCAGACGACAACGTCAGAGTATTCAAGCAAATGTCGACACGTCATTTCAAGTTTCATTTTCTATCATTTTTCTCTGTACTTAAAGGAACAATAAAAAATTGGTAAAAAAAAACTTGTAAAATAACCTTTTTTGATCACAGATTTACATCAAACTTACACGGTCTAACGATGATAGTAGTAGAAAACATCCCTTGAAATATTTCTGTCTGAAACGCCATATTTGATGAGAAATGAATAAACTAATTTTTCCGATTGGAGTTTATCGCTCAGTGAGCGTTTTATTCATTGTTGAATCTATATGATTTCATGCAAATGTGTAATCGGTTTTTTCACTATTTTCTCGTGACCCAGATGGCCGATCGATCTCAAACTTCTACAGGTTTGTCAGTTTATGTATATGGTGGATTACATCAAGTGCTTACACTGCCAGCAACTGTTTTGTTAGCAAAAACCAATTCTGTAATGTTCCTTTAACTAAAACTAAAAACTATCTCGCTGCAAAGATAAGTGCCGCTTTCATGAAACCAATCATTACATCGTAAGGTAACTCGCGAGTTTGACATAGGGGGAGTGTCCCGCGATAGGTTGGTCCAGTTGGACTATAGCTAGTCAAACCTGGCGGCGTTCGAGTGATGATTAAGTCTAGTCGACTCCAACCGAACTTGCTTACGGCTTTATGCATCAGTGTGGAAGTGTGGCCACTACTTTACAGTCATATGATAAACAAATGGTGGGAAACGAGTTTATGTGGCGTCATCAACACACAACATAGTGAATATTTTGTATTAAACCCAGTTTAAATGATCGGCTGTAATGATGAGAGTTTGATATTAGACAATGGACGTTCACATAGGTTTGTACAGCGAATGTCTACTTTTTATTTCAACATTATATTTTGTACATTCACATACATTTGTACTGCGAATGTCTTGTTTCTAGTTCATCATTGGACTTTGGCTTTTCACATACGATTGTACAGCGAATCTCTATTTTTATTACGATGTAGACTAAGCAGTTTGAACTTGCGAGCGTACGAGTTTTC
Source organism: Pycnopodia helianthoides (assembly GCA_032158295.1). Taxonomy (NCBI): domain Eukaryota; kingdom Metazoa; phylum Echinodermata; class Asteroidea; order Forcipulatida; family Asteriidae; genus Pycnopodia; species Pycnopodia helianthoides. The sequence continues at coordinate 19,347,777 of CM063246.1, read as the reverse complement.
GCGGTAAAACCTCGCCTAGCAACCACACCATGTGTTGCTGCAAATTTTTATTCAAAATATAACTTGTAATGTGCTGTGCTGTTTTAATAACTTTCATCCACTCAACATGGTTTGATTATTTTAAAATATAAGCTTAATATTCACAAATTGTAAACAACTTTGCAAATTTTGGGGAGAAAAAGTATATCCTTCTAAAGCCGACCTTGATTTCCGCTTAACGTCGAAACCATAATGACTGTGTAGCAAAAAGTGATCATAGTGATCATTGTTGTATACGCATGCAAACTGGAGCAAGCTGCTACAATAGAAGAATACGGTACACAAACTGCGTTGCCCCGGCGACTCAATGTAACATCTTTCAAAATTCATGCGACACATTGTCTGCTTTCGCACTTAGTAACGAATCATTAACCCCGGTTTAAAATATTACCTCTCTTCGGTTTTTAGGTCAGTAAAAGACGGTTTTCGTAACACTGTCAGTGTTAATTCGCAATTTGACACTTCCAACCGGATGTTGGAGGTCGAGCAGAATATCTCATAAATTTCCAGTTTATATTTTCATGTAATTTATTGCATTGTAAGTTTTGAATGTAATCATTCCATATTTTACATGGTGGGGGAAAAAAAATAATGTGACAAGAATGAAAAATTTACACAAAGTTAATTTGCCATAGCTGATGGCTCAGAGACGCCCAGAAGCTCAAGGGTGACCTGTTTCGTTGCGAGACTTTGACACAGTCTATTGTTGACTCTTTCTGTGAACACCGGCAGCCCGTCTGGTGCACCCGCTGCTTTGGGTTTTAACACCCAACCTGCGATCGTCAATAATCCAAATTAAAGTGAGCAGACATTCGCGATACAAACGTGCGAATGAGGGCCCTTGAAATGATGGTCGACATTCGCTGTACAAACTGATGTGAATGTCCCAAAGTGAAGTTCAATGTCGAAGTAGAAAGTATACATTCTCTGTACACACCTATGTGAATGTCCAACCCAATATCAAACTAACTTTACTGTTAAACCACAGGGTCACTAGAACAAAGACAATAATTGTGGGGAAGTACTAGAACAAAGAAAATATTGTGGGGTAGCACTCGAACAAAGACGATATTGTTGGGTAGCACTAGAACAAAAAACCATCTAGTGGGATAGCAATAGAACAAAGACAATAATTGTGGGGAAGTACTAGAACAAAGAAAATCTTGTGGGGTAACACTAGAACAAAAAACAACTAGTGGGGTAACACTAGAACAAAAAACATCTAGTGGGGTAACACTAGAACAAAGAAAATCTTGTGGGGTAGCACTAGAACAAAAAACATCTAGTGGGGTAACACTAGAACAAAGAAAATCTTGTGGGGTAGCACTCGAACAAAGAAAATATTGTGGGGTAGCACTAGAACAAAAAACATCTAGTGGGGTAACACTAGAACAAAGAAAATCTTGCGGGGTAGCACTAGAACAAAGAACATCTAGTGGGGTATTACTCGAACAAAGAAAATCTTGTAGGGTAGCACTAGAACAAAAAACATCTAGTGGGGTAGCACTGGAACAAAGAAAATCTTGTGGGGTAGCACTATAACAAAAAACATCTAGTGGGGTAACACTAGAACAAAGAAAATCTTGCGGGGTAGCACTAGAACAAAAAACATCTAGTGGGGTAGCACTCGAACAAAGAAAATCTTGTGGGGTAGCACTAGAACAAAAAACATCTAGTGGGGTAACACTAGAACAAAGAAAATATTGTGGGGTAGCACTCGAACAAAGAAAATCTTGTGGGGTAGCACTAGAACAAAAAACATCTAGTGGGGTAACACTAGAACAAAGAAAATCTTGTGGGGTAGCTGAACAATAAAAAATTGGTAAAAAAAAACTTGTAAAATAACCTTTTTTGATCACAGATTTACATCAAACTTACACGGTCTAACGATGATAGTAGTAGAAAACATCCCTTGAAATATTTCTGTCTGAAACGCCATATTTGATGAGAAATTAATAAACTAATTTTTCCGATTGGAGTTTATCGCTCAGTGAGCGTTTTATTCATTGTTGAATCTATATGATTTCATGCAAATGTGTAATCGGTTTTTTCACTATTTTCTCGTGACCCAGATGGCCGATCGATCTCAAACTTCTACAGGTTTGTCAGTTTATGTATATGGTGGATTACATCAAGTGCTTACACTGCCAGCAACTGTTTTGTTAGCAAAAACCAATTCTGTAATGTTCCTTTAACTAAAACTAAAAACTATCTCGCTGCAAAGATAAGTGCCGCTTTCATGAAACCAATCATTACATCGTAAGGTAACTCGCGAGTTTGACATAGGGGAGTGTCCCGCGATAGGTTTGTCCAGTTGGACTATAGCTAGTCAAACCTGGCAGCGTTCGAGTGATGGTTAAGTCTAGTCGACTCCAACCGAACTTGCTTACGGCTTTATGCATCAGTGTGGAAGTGTGGCCACTACTTTACAGTCATATGATAAACAAATGGTGGGAAACGAGTTTATGTGGCGTCATCAACACACAACATAGTGAATATTTTGTATTAAACCCAGTTTAAATGATCGGCTGTAATGATGAGAGTTTGATATTAGACAATGGACGTTCACATAGGTTTGTACAGCGAATGTCTACTTTTTATTTCAACATTATATTTTGTACATTCACATACATTTGTACTGCGAATGTCTTGTTTCTAGTTCATCATTGGACTTTGGCTTTTCACATACGATTGTACAGCGAATCTCTATTTTTATTACGATGTAGACTAAGCAGTTTGAACTTGCGAGCGTACGAGTTTTCGCGGTAAAACCTCGCCTAGCAACCACACCATGTGTTGCTGCAAATTTTTATTCAAAATATAACTTGTAATGTGCTGTGCTGTTTTAATAACTTTCATCCACTCAACATGGTTTGATTATTTTAAAATATAAGCTTAATATTCACAAATTGTAAACAACTTTGCAAATTTTGGGGAGAAAAAGTATATCCTTCTAAAGCCGACCTTGATTTCCGCTTAACGTCGAAACCATAATGACTGTGTAGCAAAAAGTGATCATAGTGATCATTGTTGTATACGCATGCAAACTGGAGCAAGCTGCTACAATAGAAGAATACGGTACACAAACTGCGTTGCCCCGGCGACTCAATGTAACATCTTTCAAAATTCATGCGACACATTGTCTGCTTTCGCACTTAGTAACGAATCATTAACCCCGGTTTAAAATATTACCTCTCTTCGGTTTTTAGGTCAGTAAAAGACGGTTTTCGTAACACTGTCAGTGTTAATTCGCAATTTGACACTTCCAACCGGATGTTGGAGGTCGAGCAGAATATCTCATAAATTTCCAGTTTATATTTTCATGTAATTTATTGCATTGTAAGTTTTGAATGTAATCATTCCATATTTTACATGGTGGGGGAAAAAAAATAATGTGACAAGAATGAAAAATTTACACAAAGTTAATTTGCCATAGCTGATGGCTCAGAGACGCCCAGAAGCTCAAGGGTGACCTGTTTCGTTGCGAGACTTTGACACAGTCTATTGTTGACTCTTTCTGTGAACACCGGCAGCCCGTCTGGTGCACCCGCTGCTTTGGGTTTTAACACCCAACCTGCGATCGTCAATAATCCAAATTAAAGTGAGCAGACATTCGCGATACAAACGTGCGAATGAGGGCCCTTGAAATGATGGTCGACATTCGCTGTACAAACTGATGTGAATGTCCCAAAGTGAAGTTCAATGTCGAAGTAGAAAGTATACATTCTCTGTACACACCTATGTGAATGTCCAACCCAATATCAAACTAACTTTACTGTTAAACCACAGGGTCACTAGAACAAAGACAATAATTGTGGGGAAGTACTAGAACAAAGAAAATATTGTGGGGTAGCACTCGAACAAAGACGATATTGTTGGGTAGCACTAGAACAAAAAACCATCTAGTGGGATAGCAATAGAACAAAGACAATAATTGTGGGGAAGTACTAGAACAAAGAAAATCTTGTGGGGTAACACTAGAACAAAAAACAACTAGTGGGGTAACACTAGAACAAAAAACATCTAGTGGGGTAACACTAGAACAAAGAAAATCTTGTGGGGTAGCACTAGAACAAAAAACATCTAGTGGGGTAACACTAGAACAAAGAAAATCTTGTGGGGTAGCACTCGAACAAAGAAAATATTGTGGGGTAGCACTAGAACAAAAAACATCTAGTGGGGTAACACTAGAACAAAGAAAATCTTGCGGGGTAGCACTAGAACAAAGAACATCTAGTGGGGTATTACTCGAACAAAGAAAATCTTGTAGGGTAGCACTAGAACAAAAAACATCTAGTGGGGTAGCACTGGAACAAAGAAAATCTTGTGGGGTAGCACTATAACAAAAAACATCTAGTGGGGTAACACTAGAACAAAGAAAATCTTGCGGGGTAGCACTAGAACAAAAAACATCTAGTGGGGTAGCACTCGAACAAAGAAAATCTTGTGGGGTAGCACTAGAACAAAAAACATCTAGTGGGGTAACACTAGAACAAAGAAAATATTGTGGGGTAGCACTCGAACAAAGAAAATCTTGTGGGGTAGCACTAGAACAAAAAACATCTAGTGGGGTAACACTAGAACAAAGAAAATCTTGTGGGGTAGCTGAACAATAAAAATTGGTAAAAAAAAACTTGTAAAATAACCTTTTTTGATCACAGATTTACATCAAACTTACACGGTCTAACGATGATAGTAGTAGAAAACATCCCTTGAAATATTTCTGTCTGAAACGCCATATTTGATGAGAAATTAATAAACTAATTTTTCCGATTGGAGTTTATCGCTCAGTGAGCGTTTTATTCATTGTTGAATCTATATGATTTCATGCAAATGTGTAATCGGTTTTTTCACTATTTTCTCGTGACCCAGATGGCCGATCGATCTCAAACTTCTACAGGTTTGTCAGTTTATGTATATGGTGGATTACATCAAGTGCTTACACTGCCAGCAACTGTTTTGTTAGCAAAAACCAATTCTGTAATGTTCCTTTAACTAAAACTAAAAACTATCTCGCTGCAAAGATAAGTGCCGCTTTCATGAAACCAATCATTACATCGTAAGGTAACTCGCGAGTTTGACATAGGGGGAGTGTCCCGCGATAGGTTTGTCCAGTTGGACTATAGCTAGTCAAACCTGGCAGCGTTCGAGTGATGGTTAAGTCTAGTCGACTCCAACCGAACTTGCTTACGGCTTTATGCATCAGTGTGGAAGTGTGGCCACTACTTTACAGTCATATGATAAACAAATGGTGGGAAACGAGTTTATGTGGCGTCATCAACACACAACATAGTGAATATTTTGTATTAAACCCAGTTTAAATGATCGGCTGTAATGATGAGAGTTTGATATTAGACAATGGACGTTCACATAGGTTTGTACAGCGAATGTCTACTTTTTATTTCAACATTATATTTTGTACATTCACATACATTTGTACTGCGAATGTCTTGTTTCTAGTTCATCATTGGACTTTGGCTTTTCACATACGATTGTACAGCGAATCTCTATTTTTATTACGATGTAGACTAAGCAGTTTGAACTTGCGAGCGTACGAGTTTTCGCGGTAAAAACCTCGCCTAGCAACCACACCATGTGTTGCTGCAAATTTTTATTCAAAATATAACTTGTAATGTGCTGTGCTGTTTTAATAACTTTCATCCACTCAACATGGTTTGATTATTTTAAAATATAAGCTTAATATTCACAAATTGTAAACAACTTTGCAAATTTTGGGGAGAAAAAGTATATCCTTCTAAAGCCGACCTTGATTTCCGCTTAACGTCGAAACCATAATGACTGTGTAGCAAAAAGTGATCATAGTGATCATTGTTGTATACGCATGCAAACTGGAGCAAGCTGCTACAATAGAAGAATACGGTACACAAACTGCGTTGCCCCGGCGACTCAATGTAACATCTTTCAAAATTCATGCGACACATTGTCTGCTTTCGCACTTAGTAACGAATCATTAACCCCGGTTTAAAATATTACCTCTCTTCGGTTTTTAGGTCAGTAAAAGACGGTTTTCGTAACACTGTCAGTGTTAATTCGCAATTTGACACTTCCAACCGGATGTTGGAGGTCGAGCAGAATATCTCATAAATTTCCAGTTTATATTTTCATGTAATTTATTGCATTGTAAGTTTTGAATGTAATCATTCCATATTTTACATGGTGGGGGAAAAAAAATAATGTGACAAGAATGAAAAATTTACACAAAGTTAATTTGCCATAGCTGATGGCTCAGAGACGCCCAGAAGCTCAAGGGTGACCTGTTTCGTTGCGAGACTTTGACACAGTCTATTGTTGACTCTTTCTGTGAACACCGGCAGCCCGTCTGGTGCACCCGCTGCTTTGGGTTTTAACACCCAACCTGCGATCGTCAATAATCCAAATTAAAGTGAGCAGACATTCGCGATACAAACGTGCGAATGAGGGCCCTTGAAATGATGGTCGACATTCGCTGTACAAACTGATGTGAATGTCCCAAAGTGAAGTTCAATGTCGAAGTAGAAAGTATACATTCTCTGTACACACCTATGTGAATGTCCAACCCAATATCAAACTAACTTTACTGTTAAACCACAGGGTCACTAGAACAAAGACAATAATTGTGGGGAAGTACTAGAACAAAGAAAATATTGTGGGGTAGCACTCGAACAAAGACGATATTGTTGGGTAGCACTAGAACAAAAAAACCATCTAGTGGGATAGCAATAGAACAAAGACAATAATTGTGGGGAAGTACTAGAACAAAGAAAATCTTGTGGGGTAACACTAGAACAAAAAACAACTAGTGGGGTAACACTAGAACAAAAAACATCTAGTGGGGTAACACTAGAACAAAGAAAATCTTGTGGGGTAGCACTAGAACAAAAAACATCTAGTGGGGTAACACTAGAACAAAGAAAATCTTGTGGGGTAGCACTCGAACAAAGAAAATATTGTGGGGTAGCACTAGAACAAAAAACATCTAGTGGGGTAACACTAGAACAAAGAAAATCTTGCGGGGTAGCACTAGAACAAAGAACATCTAGTGGGGTAACACTAGAACAAAAAACATCTAGTGGGGTAGCACTGGAACAAAGAAAATCTTGTGGGGTAGCACTATAACAAAAAACATCTAGTGGGGTAACACTAGAACAAAGAAAATCTTGCGGGGTAGCACTAGAACAAAAAACATCTAGTGGGGTAGCACTCGAACAAAGAAAATCTTGTGGGGTAGCACTAGAACAAAAAACATCTAGTGGGGTAGCACTTGAACAAAGAAAATCTTGTGGGGTAGCACTATAACAAAAAACATCTTGTGGGGTAGCACTCGAACAAAGAAAATCTTGTGGGGTAGCACTATAACAAAAAACATCTAGTGGGGTAACACTAGAACAAAGAAAATCTTGCGGGGTAGCACTAGAACAAAAAACATCTAGTGGGGTAGCACTCGAACAAAGAAAATCTTGTGGGGTAGCACTAGAACAAAAAACATCTAGTGGGGTAACACTAGAACAAAGAAAATATTGTGGGGTAGCACTCGAACAAAGAAAATCTTGTGGGGTAGCACTAGAACAAAAAACATCTAGTGGGGTAACACTAGAACAAAGAAAATCTTGTGGGGTAGCACTCGAACAAAGAAAATCTTGTGGGGTAGCACTAGAACAAAAAACATCTAGTGGGGTAACACTAGAACAAAGAAAATCTTGTTGGGTAGCACTAGAACAAAAAACATCTAGTGGGGTAACACTCGAACAAAGAAAATCTTGTGGGGTAGCACTAGAACAAAAAACATCTAGTGGGGTAACACTAGAACAAAGAAAATCTTGTGGGGTAGCACTAGAACAAAGAAAATATTGTGGGGTAGCACTGGAACAAACAAAATATTGTGGGGTAGCACTGGAACAAACAAAATATTGTGAGGTAGCACTGGAACAAAGAAAATATTGTGGGGCAGCACTACAACAAGAAAATATTGCGGGATAGCATCGTTCCATAGTTTAAAACCTTCAAACTACCCCGGCAAAAAATAAGAAAGAGAGAAAAACCGATTTACCTGGGTGTAATGTCCGCACAACTGTCCCGATTCGCACTCCACAGTATCATAAGTGAAGTAGCGGTCCTCGTTGTACCACGACTGTACGACGACCGAGCCGTTCGGCCGTTTGTCCTCCAACGTCGGCCCGATAACCCAGAGGTTCTGTCCCACGCGATCGAACGGCGTGATGTTGTCGTCGGGGCGACCGTGAGCCCAGACGCACGAATCGGAGTATCGCTGAGCATGGGTGGCCAGACTGTCGTCCCATACCTGGCAGGATGGAAACGCAACATTAGACTGGTAACGACCTCTCTCCCCTTGATGACAACATGAAAACGGTTTATGAAACATTATTTAAATCGAAGAAAGGAAACCGACAAAAATTTGAAAAAATATATATATTTAATGGCAATATATACGAAAGAGTATCGCCGCCACATGAATATATATTTTTTTAACTCTCTGATTGTGTACGTACTAGATAAGAGCGACATTAAAATAAATTAATGCACAATTAAATAAAATGAAATAAAATACAACGCGAAGTACCAGGGTCCGCCAAAAAGATTTATTTAATTTTAGCTTTTATTATTTTTTTTTAATTTTTATTATTGTTATTGTTATTATGTAATTATCGAAGTCATGTACTCGATACTCCAACTGGAAGTTTACTTGGGCTTGCTTTTAAGTACCGGCCGTACTCGTGATCAAAACACGATTGCCAGGGCTATTCCAAGGAATAGAGGAACAAAGCTGTGGATAAAGTAGTAGAATCGAGTTGTCTGTGATGTATTCTCTCAGATAGTTACCATAACATGCACACAATGGTATATTGAAAAATAGTTTTAAAAAACCACAAACAAAAAAGCAATAGACGTGCTGATACTCCATTTTGTAGTATTTTTCTGTAAAGCACTCGTACTAGTACCCAGAGATCCAAGTTCTTGGTACTCGGCTGTTGGACTCGGTGCTGGGAAACAAGTGCACTTGATACTTGGATACTTGTACTCGTACTCGATGGATCAAGTACTCCCCCTCGGTAGACCAAGTACTCCCCTTCGGTAGACCAAGTACTCCCCCTTGATGGACCAAGTACTCCCCCTCGGTAGACCAAGTACTCCCCCTCGGTAGACCAAGTACTCCCCCTCGGTGGACCAAGTACTCCCCCTCGGTATACCAAGTACTCCCCCTTGATGGACCAAGTACTCCCCTCGGTAGACCAAGTACTCCCCTCGGTAGACCAAGTACTCCCCCTCGCCGGACCAAGTACTCCCCCCTCGGTGGACCAAGTACTCCCCCCTCGGTGGACCAAGTACTCCCCCTCGATGGACCAAGTACTCCCCCTCGGTAGACCAAGTACTCCCCCTCGATGGACCAAGTACTCCCCCTCGGTGGACAAGGTACTCCCCCTTGATGGACCAAGTACTCCCCTCGGTAGGCCAAGTACTCCCCTCGGTGGACCAAGTACTCCCCCTTGATGGACCAAGTACTCCCCCTCGATGGACCAAGTACTCCCCCTCGGTGGACCAAGTACTCGAGCCCCCTTGATGGACCAAGTACTCCCCCTCGGTAGACCAAGTACTCCCCCTCGGTAGACCAAGTACTCCCCTCGGTAGACCAAGTACTCCCCCTCGATGGACCAAGTACTCCCCCTGGATGGACCAAGTACTCCCCTCGATGGACCAAGTACTCCCCTCGATGGACCAAGTACTCCCCCTCGATGGACCAAGTACTCCCCCTCGATGGACCAAGTACTCCCCCTCGAGTACTACTCGGCAACCCTGGTACTCGGCAGTACCTGATACTCGACTTACAAATATTTGACTACAGCACTGGTTCTATACCTCACCCTCTGAACAATGGCCCTTTTTATAAGAGAAAGGGACATAAATTATACGGGCTCAGCGAACTCAGAAAAAAAACGTTCGTTTCTGTTGAAATGAGTTAGATTGCAAACCGTGTGACTCTCCTCTCGTTCTGACCTCGACAATGCTGAAAACTGTACTTCATTGATGTGTTTGTTGCCAGGGCAATACAATTTGCCTGACCCTTGAACCGTAAATTAATAATATTGGCCTGAGAAGATTAATGGTGGTTAATGGGGAACTGGACGAGCGGGGTCGAGGGAGAATGGGTGCAATTAGTGGCTGAATTACCCCGTGTCCTTGACTGGTGTGTTGCGATGAAAGTGCAACCACTGCTGGTAATTCAGTTTGTTGATTGACCGTACAGTGTAGAAGTATGACCAGGGACATTTCATTCAAACCTGCATCGCTCGATTTGCTTTTGAAAGATTAATGATACAAAAAATCTATTTCAACATACATACGTATTTTCAAACCCGGCAAAACCCTCAACGATTGTTAAAAATTACACTTGGATTATCGATGTCTTTTTCTGTTGTCCTATGACTTGCCAGCACTTTGTTATTCCTTCTTATATTGCCTCCCCTTTGTTTAATCTAGATGCATTCCCCATGTTAATGCTTTTTAAATTTCATTATAGATGGTTTCCTCTTAATGATTAAAGTGTTACATAGCTTCATCCTACTTGTATATACTTGTAAATTTTTATTTATTTCTGTGAAATTGCTAAATAAATAATAATAATTATTATACTAATAACAATATGAATACTACTAATAATATAATAACTCATTAGTTATTTTTGGGACCCGACCTTACCAGCAGTCACATACAAACAATAATTGCATATGACATGTATTGTTGTGTGTCAAGGGAGAATAATTGCTTTCTTTTGTTTTACAACATCATCCGTCAAAAATCGTCTGGAGGGAACAAACGATACATTGTACGACGACTAAAAGCAAGCTGATGCAACTTAAGCTTATTATAAGTAATTAATAATTTATTTAGTATATGATGTATAGCCTAGCTGCAGTTGTTTGGCGTGTGTGTGTGTGTGTGTGTGTTTTTGTGTGTGTGTTTTTTTCTCTCTTCGTTTGTTTTTGTTTGTTTTTCCCTCTGTAATTTCTCTTTCTCTTGTGAATAAACCAGTGGGTGAAAACCAGAAGTAAAGCATGCGAGCGAGCATCACGACGCCTACCAGCGACGCACGACTGTCCGTGGCTCGCTGAGGAGCCCCTGGTAAACACTCAATAATTGAGACAATCGTTGCTGCATGCATTGTTCGTATTCTTAGGTTGCCTTTGAGGTAAACGAGCCTGAAATTAGGTTTGTGTGTCTCCACTTGTTCTCTTTAAAATTATTATAATAGTAATAATATTAATAATATTAGTAATAATAATATTAATAATCCTAATAATAATACGGGACGTAGCCCGACTCAAGGAGTTACTGGCACAAAGGAGAATGTGATCTTTCTTGTGCATGCTGTGATAACATGACATCATACAAATAATAATAATAATAATAGTAAATTAGCCCGGCTCGGGGAGTTACCGGCACAAAGTAAACATTGTGATCTTTCTTTTGCATGATGTGATAAATGAAGCATGAACAGTAAAAATGTGGGGGTAGATCTGTATAACAGGAGGCGGCGCTTTGGAGAACAGCGAGAATCCTGAGAAAGACCCTTGAGATTTGAGGCTACGGGACGTAGCCCCGTAGCCCGACTCAAGGAGTTACCGGTACACAGGAAAAATGTGATATTTCTTTTGCATGTTGTGATAAAATGAAATGGTATTAATGATAATAACAAAACACCCGTTGGTGAAAATTTAGGAGGTGCGACGCGTGCAACCACCTCTATCCGGTCCTGATTTGTGTTGTTGTTGATGTTGTTGTTGTTGGTGTTATTGTTGTTGTTTTGGGATGTTTTTTCTTTTTCTTTTAATGATTTAGTTTGCCCCAAACATGGCTAAAAGCCACTTTTGTTAAGGGGCTGCAAGGAGAGAAATAAATTAAGATGAAAATAACTCAGGGGAGCTGAAGGTAGGAATTGGTATTCCTCTTAAAACAGTGTAGATTGTAGGATGGAGGGAAACATGCACCATGCACCATGCATCAAGAGATGCAGTACGTGGATGGAAGCTGCTGGATTGGATGTTGCCCATTTCGGAGGCACCTTAACTGCTCTGTCAGTTTATTTTGTTTAAATTACATTTAGAAAGTCATAGATAGGCCCATACTACAACAGTGTTATGAAAGTAAAAAGTTATTTCAAATATTGGATTTTTGAATAGCTGAAAGCGTTTCTAAAACAAATACCGCATAATTTTTTTTTTTAAAACATGCAGCGATAACATCATGCTGTGACCGATTTCTCGCTGAAAAGAACCAGCCATGTTTATGATGTTGTGGTGTTTTTTAAATACCGGTATAACAACTACTGGATTGTTAACCGTTCATGCTTCGTGAGTATAATTTGTTCGTGTGTGTGGGTGAAGAAAGCGGTTTTGTTAGCATTTCGAATGTAGTGTATTCACGGGTAGTCAGTCAAGTGGAATTCTAGTTTCGATGAGCATGTTCCCACCAACAAATTTCCACCTTTTATGATAACAAAAAACGTTTTAAAAAATACAAAACAACAACAACAACCCAATTTTTTTAAGGAGATTCTGTTTTTTCATAACTGCGTACTCTGAAATATATTTGTTGGTGACTCGGACATGTTTCTCCCTGTTTACATTTGGGTAATTGAAGGGTTACCCAAAGAAAAGAAGAAAACAAATGATAAACCTGCTTTTACATGCTGTGTGACATCATGATTCAGTTGTACGCTACTGTTGGACAGATGGCAAGCTATACTTTAGGACAAACCTTAATGCGTTACGGATACATTTTTTACACCCCCCCCCCCGAGGTTTTTTGAACAATGATACCGCGTGCCTGTTTTAAACGGCCGCCTAAAGACCTCGTCGCTACTCGTTTATTTCATCATTAAAGGGGCACGTTGCCTTAGACTGGGCGCTTTGGGCTATAAAAAGCATTCGTTATGAAATAAATTTGAAAAAGTAGAATATAATGATCCCAGCAAAATATGTCTGGAAATTGTGTGTTTTTTCCTTTTTACTTCGTGAACTATAACACGGTCCGCCATTTTGTGGAGTCAAACATTAATGTGGTTCGACAAAATGGCGGACCGCGGGCAAATGTCAGCAGACTCTATCTTCAAAGGTCAGAGGGCATAACGGGGTTACTGAGCTTGGCAGACAGTGTTAACATCAAGGGCAGGAGCTTACATTGTCATGTCAGGAGGACTTGAGGAGAACTTGTTGAAAGTTTCGAAAAAGTACACGAGAGCTGACGAAAATGGGAAGAAGGGGTATACAAGAGGGGAAAGAAAGAGGAAAGAAAAGACATCAGGACTGGGGAACAAGCCACTTCATGGCCGGTTCTTGAGATGTACTGAAGAAGGAAACAGAGGGCTTGATTACTGCGGTGCAAGACCAGTCTCTACGGACAAAATGTTATGAAGGCAAGGAAAGAGAAAGAAAACATCTCTTTTGTGTGCAGAATGTGTAAAAAGGCAGGGGAGACTGCTTTTCATACTGTCAGCGAATGTAGTATGATGGCCCAAAGGGAAGACATGATAGTTTATTTATTTGCTCCATGGTTGGCCGAAGTGATTCACTGGGATCTATGTAAGAAGTATGGTCTCCAAGTGCATGCGAAATGGTAAGACCATGTTCCGGAGAAACTTGTGGAGACCGACCAGAACAAGATGCTCTGGGACTTAAACATTCAGACTGGTCATGTTATAGAACACAGGCGTCTGGATGTTGTAGTCTTAGATAAGGCGAAGAAGATATGTCATCTCATTGACAAAGCTGTGTTGTCGATATAGGAAGGAGACGGAAAAGAAAGGTACAAAGACCTGACCAAGTGAAGGTAGTCTCTGTGGTGGTGGTTGGAGCACTTGGCACCATTCCCGAAGCAATGGGGAAAACATCTAGATGAAATAGGGACAACTGTGAGGGTATAAGATCAATCTGTTACAGAAGGCGGCGCTTTTGGGAACAGCGTGGATCCTGAGAAAGACCCCTGAGATCTAAGGCTACGTGACGTAGCCCGACTCGATGAGTTACCGGCCCAAAGGAAAATGTGATCTTTCTTTTGCAGGATGTGATAAAAACGAAACAATAATAAGAATATCACGCACAAAGAAAGCCAACCCCCAGACTGGCTTTCCTTTTCTTCCCCGCGGCAACCCAATCACTGCTTTTCGAACTTTCCGAGCAACAAGGTCACCTTGAAAAAAAAAACTATCCCATGGACACAAGAACTATTATAGAAGTCGTTTACGTAATTCCAGCAGGGAATATCATCCCGACATGAGGTCTGGGGAAAAAAAAAAAAGACTCATAAACGTGGTATTTTATCGTTCACGTGACCCATCACAAGACACTCAAGGGAAATCGTCACTTTCAACACACCCTGCATCAGAAACGAAAGAGGACAGCCAACACAGTTGGGGATTTGTATTGTCGAAGACATCGAAGACAAAACCGCGAGAGGCGTGTAGACCTTTCTTTTGCAACGTCACAGCTCAAGTTTTTTGCCGACCAAGGTTGGAAAACAACGGCGGAAGCCATGCATGCAAAGCAAAAAAGCATAGCCACAGTTTGGAACAATGTTAAACAAAATATTCAAAAATATTGTTGAATATGTTGGAACCAAAGCAACCAGTAGTAAGATGTGTATACATTTTGTTTTAAGTTTGCAGAATTGCTGAAATTAGTCACACCGTCTGTACCCGCGAATGAATGTTTTGCTAACATTCGGCCCTCCATGCCAACCAGCGCGGTTTCTTGATCAACAACAAAAAAGGTTTATATACTCAGGCAGCCGGCGATGAAACTCTGAAAAAATGACTGGTATTGGGGTTCGGGTAGAAAAAAATTAATGAAAACTATTTTTGTTTAAAGTAGGGGGACAGCAGGTACCCCTTGTTCAAAGGAAAGTTTTGCGTTTGATTTAAAGCATCGCTCGAGGGATTTTGTCCTTCGAATCGAAGTTCTCAAGTTTCATTTGCTAAATTGACATAGGTACGCACGCCCCAGGGGGCGAATCCATGATGTGCAGAACGGGGTCCGGGGCCCGCTTAAGGGTCCCGAAAATGGATTTTTAGATGCTCTTTGGTGCGATCTCGGGCAGTATCTGACCAGTTTACCTACTCTTTTTTTTTTTTAGCAAGGATCATTATTTAAGCATCATTTTCGAGTTGGAAGTCATTGAATCAGCCACCCTGAATTATGAAATCAAACTGCAGGCCACAATATTTTTGTAAGTGCAATTTTCAATAAACTTAACCCCAAAGGGCCTCTCTGTCTATTATTGTGCACATACTTAAGATCTGACAGAAGTACAATTGACTTCAATCCCTGCTAGATAAATAGGACAGCATCGCGCTATCGCTGAAAGCAGATCCCTGCAGCGAGGTTCACGGGAAGACTAATTTGTTTGGTCGAAGGTATTGGGATCTAATTTCACCAATACTCTCGAATGACCAATCAAAGTGAAGTTTAGAAGATTATGTACATTCACGGGGAGTGAGCATTTTTTGAGCGCCAGGTATGCTGTGTGTTTCGTGCGTTATGTTCAGTGTGAGAAACGCGCTGTCCCCACCGTACACAGATTCACATGAGACAAGGTCAGTCAGTGAAATACTAGTGGTCCACAAATGAAACAAAAGTGTACGCGGTACGGTTCATGAGTAGCTTATTTGCAACAAATACCAGGTATGTAACTAATTGTGTCCCTCCCTCATTCCCCCGCCCCTCTTTGATGTGTCTCTGTCTCAAAAAATATTCCTTGAAGGAAATTTGGGCGTGCGCCCCCATGCCCCATGGATCCGCCCCTGAACATTCTGCCAGAGCGTTCACAAGCAACCGCTATCACCGTTTTATCTTACCGTCTATAACTTTAAGACTTTTTGTCAGTGGTCCGATTTTAAGGATGTATTGATAACTGAAAACTGCCAGATTCGAATGAATGTGCTCAATGTAAAACTCAACACTATTTCAAGTTGGATTGTCTTGCATGATATGCTCCTCCAGATAGTTTGAATGAACAGTGCGGCTGTTAAACACATTTTAATGGCTTAGGTCGTAATCCTGAAAGTTTGAATATCAAAACATTTTGAAAACTGCAACTTGAAATGTTTTAGTCGTATATCGTAAGTTTGCCGTAACTGTGTTCATATGATGTTTATAAAGTCGATGGCACTATGTTAAATTTGTAAATATATTGCGGCTATACAAATTGTAAATTTTAATTGAGCAAATTAAAACGTAGTTTAATGCGGTGATCACGATGTAACCGTGGATTTGATTCCAACAACATTTTAAAGCAGTACTTGTAAAAAAAAACATAAAAAAAACACTGGAGTTCTCAATAGCATCAGTTACCTACCATGAACCTCATGTTCGCTGCCGCTGGAATTACCTGGCCCCGCAGCTCGTTGTGCTTGTCCAAAGTTGCATTCTTTTCGGCCTCCGTCAAGATAGACTGAGTGGCCAGCCTCCTGACACGATGGTGACCGCCAAACGCTGATGACCCGACGGGCAATACCTCGTCCGCGAGGGTCTCTTCCGTGGTTATACGCGGTATCATAATAGACAGAACCAACAGCAGAAGTATGTACACCCTCGCCATGGTGGTGTGAGATGTGTATAATGTCCTTTGCCTGCCGTTACTTTGCTACATATACACAAGAATGTTGACTTGTTACTAAGGAAAACCCGTTGCCCTGGTACCTTGTGACTGCCAGACTGACTGACCAGCAAAGCACACACCGTGTCTGCATACACGTTTGGGCTGGCACTTCTCCACCAGCATGCAGCACCAGTTATTCCTCGTGGAATGATAACGCAGCGTTTCGGATCAGTGGTTACCGGTTTCGGTTTAGATACGAGCAAATGAATAATAAACAATTATTACAACTTCTATCATGTGAGAGTGGGGCATTCTACACACACGTATTGCCAGGGGCAGTCTTGTGACGACCTTCACATGCAAATGTTTATTTTTAGACGTGCGTTTCGGGGGCGGGGTGGAAGCACCAAAAATGGGAGGGGGTGTCATTCTCGTGAACGTCTTTCCGAGAGTGTGAATATTCAAATAACAAAAACGACAGACTGTCATGTTAAACAAGTCATGTGGGGATTTTCTTTCATTGTTGAGCCCTTCACTACTTTAGTATACTTCTGACGTCAGTGTAGGCCTATTAACTTTGAACTTCCGTTGCTTTGATCGCATTCTTCTTCATAACAATAGTCTGGTAAAAAAAATCCTCATTTAGAATTTTCTATCGATACATAGTCCTATATATAGCGCCATAGAAGCACATCGTATGTGGAGTACTTAGATGTTCTCAAGGTTCCACACGACGCATCTTTCGTTGCTTAGCAGCAACGCACGCTCTCTGAACTCGGTGCTCATGACGCGATGATGTTGTGCTATAATACCTTTAAAGTAAAGTTTTCTGTCGAAAGTGTTGGAAGTACAAATGATGGAATGGCTTTTAAACGGAAGACTGTTGACGGGACACAGACTTACCTGACTATGCAGAACGTCCATTAAGTTCATAAAAACTGTTTTGTTGTTTGATTTTTGCGTACCTGGTTAAAAAGTTGCAGCAGACTGGTTCACATGCACTTTGTTGATCAGAGCAGGCGTTGAACACGTTGTACAGGGGTATGTTATTCAAACGAGCAGTAGAGCCTATGTGATTAATTGTTATCTTTAACTGTTCAAACCACTTTGTTTCTATAAAACTCAAGGGGGGAAGTGAACTCGGTTCCGATCTGAACTGACGTGTTTTTTTTTTTTCATGTTTCCGTCTCTCTATCCCCCGATCGAACGCAAACACTTATAGTCTACCTGATATTCTTTAGTATATTTCTGATTTGGTTGTGAAAAACAATCGAGATGCATGTTTTACTTTTTGTTTATTTTTTTGCTTCCTGCGGGGGGGGGGGGGGTATATTTTACCTTTTAAAATTGTATTGTGAAACTATAAGGAAATAACTTTTCAATATATCAAAGGTTTATTTCCATCACGGTTAGGCATGCAAGGCCATGTACTTCCGGGTCAGACCCCCAGGGACTCGGAATCCGAGTTTTGAACCGGAATCCGGGTCGAATGTGACCCCGGGAGGCAATTTTTTTGTTCGTACCACACTAGAGACAGGGAGTCAACAGTGAAGGGATCCGGGAAAGCGCCCATACCTTATGCGTGTATGCATTGGTTCTAGTGTGGTACGGGGGAAAAAGTTGCCCCGGGAGTTTCTAGAGTGCAGGTAGCTGAATTCAACCGTGAAGGATTTGGGGCTTACCTTTCAAGGACGCGAGCAAATTAAAGTTTGTCTGAACCATGCACCGGTACAATTATGTCACCGTTTTGTGACGTTATTTTTTGGTACGTGTTTCCGAAATTGAATTCCTATGGCTGTCTCTTTAAGACAAACAATATTGTTTTATGGTGATGGTCTATATGTAAAACTACCACTTTAAACATTGCTCAGGTTATATTCGTGTTTGTCAATAAAAAAATACATTTTGTATGCAACTTCATTTATGGAGGTCTACCGCTACACTCCACTGCTGTTCCATTAGCACGGTTAAGTTATAATTATACCTGGCTGAATACAACAGTGAGTGTTCCGGGCTTGTGATTTTCACCTTCGCACGCAGTAACCCCGGGGATAAAAGAGATGTTTCCATTGGCACTGTCCACATTTGTCAGAGGCCGTTGTCGGGATTAACGAACACAACAGACAGGTTTGTCACTCGATGTTTCTCGTCTAAATAGCTCTCCCTGGTAAAAAATTACTGGCCGTAACGACAACAAAACAACCTCGTCCCTGACGAGAGGCCTTCAAACTTATACCGGCATCAAATAATTTTTACTTTGTTAACATGAACAGGTAATAGCAGCCAGAATATTCTGATCGATACTTTCAATCAATGGAGCGGTACAGTCTACGATAATTGCCCCAAAATAAGAATGACGCCGATGATAAGAAACATCAAAGGAATTTGTATCGGTTATTTATCCATTTATTTTTTTGTATCTTATTTTTTATTGGAGGGGGTGTTGAGGTGTTTGTTTGTTAGGGTGTTGTTTGTTTGTTTGTTTGATTGATTGGTTGTTAAAGGGTTTTTTTTCTTCTTCTTTTTTCTTTTTTCTTTTTTCATTATATGTTAATGAAAGGAGACAAAATGCCGTCTACTGGGAGAGAGGAAAAACAACAACATAATTTTTTAGTTTTTTTTTTAAAGGTGACTTCAGCCCGTAGTATAAAAAATCATGTTTGGGCAGTTTAATCTCTTGTTTCCCATAGGCGTAGTGTAATTGCACGGTCGTTTCTTTGCCTTTAATACTTGACCAGTCAATAGCTAGTCATGGAAGACTACTGAATTATTAAATGCGGCCTTTAAACTTGAAGTGGTTTTAACGTATCTATCGTCCTCAAGAACATGGCCGTGTTACACAAGGTAAACTTGGAGGCAACAAACTATGTGCAAAACGGTTACCATAGTAGTTTCAATGACACGTTGTTATCATTATAATTTTCACATAGAAAATCATACGAACACGTGAATACGGGTGTTTTCATTTTCACTACCTATGTAGACCGAGAACAAAAGGGATAACAAAGGGTCTCCATGGGGAAATTCTAAAGACTGGTCTGCTCCACAAGGAATTTTGTGTACAAAGTCTATGGGAGGTTCTTAACTACAGGGACAAAGGAAAGAACAAAAGATGTCTCCACAGGGATGTACAAAATAGAATGTGTCTTTCTCCTCTTGTGGATGCATGGAACAGGTACCTGTAATGTAGAGCGTGTGATATGGAACTGGTGTTAATTTCTTTTTTCATCACGTCAAAGATCAGTAGTTTTGTGCAGTAATTTATGCAATAATTGTCGAGGTGAACAGCAAAGAATACGTGGATGGTTCGTTAGTCAATTTCTTCCATTCCAGTACGTTGTTAGACACTATAACTCAATTAATGGCTCAGCTGGTTAGAGCCGAAGGAGGTCGCAGGTTCAAGTCTCGCTCTAGTCATAGCGTGTTGTGGCCGAGCGGTCAGAACATTGGACTCAAGTTCTGGTGGCTGAGTCATCAGGGCGTGGGTTCGAATCCCCGGTCATGACACTTGTGTCCTTGAGCAAGACACTTTACTATAATTGCTTCTCTTTACCCAGGGGTAAATGGGTACCTGTGAGGGCAGAAATGGATCTTGTGATCGATTTAGCTTGGTGCGCTACGACAGCACAGGTTGTATACTCCCCCATGGAGCTGAGATGGTTTAAGGAAAGAAAACATTGGCCCAGTGACCAGGGGTAATAATGTATGTAAAGTGCAATGAGAGTTCTCCCAGAACTGAAATGCGCCCTATAAGAACGTCTTATTAGTAAATTTTCCTTTTGATCGACCCAAAATTACACTGTAATTCATGCTTAACTTTCACGTCATCAACCAATGGAGTACCCTTTAATGAATCCAACAATCTGGTTATCTGGTTTCCGAGATGCCGAGGAAATGCCGTTTCCTTTATAACCATGCACCTGCACTTACGCTTGGATAGAGTGTAATATTAACATACTGGTAATAATTATATGTAGCGCCTGATTTGGTTCTAACGTCTTGTGCTTGTAGTAATGTAACGTGTGTGTGTTTGGGTTTTTTTTTTTGCTTTAAAAGCAGTACATCTGTTCGTCTGACATGCTAGCAAATTGAGAGAATAATGTCACCCAATACTGTGGGTGCAAATCGAATTACGCTATGCAGATGTGAACACGGGTTTTGCCGTACCAATCATATTCAAACTACGACACGAATATATCACACCCCAAACAAATTATTTGTTGTACATTTAGATTCTCTTTGTATTACGCAAAGGGGTATTACCCCCTGGAACGGGGATTAAGTTTCCTCTCTCAGTCCAAAACATCATAAACAACTAATTCCCCAAACCGGTTCTGATTCAGAGTCATTGGTCCGTAACTGAAAGTCTTGAATAATGGTTTATTTTTGTGTATACCCTTTCACGGTTTTTATGTTGTTTGACATCAAATTGTTGTCTTTATATATTATGTCGAGTACAGTTTAATTTTTTTTTTCATCAAACGGCTGTTGCATGAAGTGGCATTTTGGATACCATATAAACGCAAATAGCACATTACGAAATAGTTATTACTAGACAAATTTCAAAACAAAAATGGACAAAATAAGCAATTCGGTTTTTTTTTAAACATGTAAAACAATCATTTTGTACTTTGTTTAGGAATTGCACGACCAAAAATTGCAAGAAGTTGAAAACGATAGCTATTAGTATTTTTTCTTTCTTTTTTTCTTCATAACTTTAGTCTTTCCAGTGAAAGCATTTCGCTGTACCTTTGTCTGGTTTTGTATGTTAGATGGAACTAAAAACGAGCAATACGACACGTTCCTACAGAGCCCTTCCAACAATACACCTTTTGTGTTGGGGGGTTGTTGTGTTGTTACGGCTGTTGAGTCAGGAGCCAACGGGTGGATTTCGATTACGTCATTACCTCACCCTCCTCCATGACTCAACTATACCGTGTCCCTCCCCCGGTCGCCCAAGTTACATTGCGTGCATGAGTTGCTATAATGGTTTTGTTTTCGTACGGCTGACATTTTCAGGATGATTTATCATGTTTTGAGATGTAAAATTTTAAACTCACGCTTTGTAATCCACTCGTTTGTCAATACCCTTACCCTAACAAAACACTCTATCCCCAACACGACACCCTATCGAGCCGCTAACCAGTTGGTATAGTACAACAAATGCTACGTTTTATCCGTACGAACCCACGTCTAATAAACTCATCACAAAAATCTTTGGTTAAAATTGCAAGTCTCTAAAAAAGATAGTAATTAGGTTAAAACGGCGTAAAATGCCACTGTGCTTGATGCACTCCAAGTGCTTTTTTTGACAAATCAAAAAACTTTCCATGTCGCACAACTCAAAAACATGGCCTGTACAATTTCGTCAAAGACGTTTTCACTCCTGAAACATAATGGTGTTCAATAAAAACAGCATTGAATTTGATCTTTTGACTGGCGCCAAAATGTCTCCTTGGAATGTTTATCAGACCAATTTGTTTTTTTTTAATGTCCGATGACGTCATGTTTTCAAGTTTACTGACAGAGTATTAGATGAAATGACACTTTACACCATTTTAACATGATGTGAGAGACTTGTCAATTTGTCACTGCTTTCATAAGGGCTCTATCTATTGGAAAATGAGCGGATCACAAAACTGCATTTTTGACCTCCTGTTGCGCAAACGAGTATAATGGCTGTCTTGTTACACTCCGATGCGTTGAACTTCGGAATGACTATATAACATTCATTCATTTAAAGGGCTTGGGCTGTTTGAGCAGACCATGGCAGACCCAGTTGGACTCACTGTAAATGTTTAATATAACTTTGCAGCGTCCTTGTACGAAAGCGTTCCGTAGCGACACAGCAGGGAGACCGCCAACATAAGGCTAGATAGCTCAGTTGGTAGAGAGCCGGCGCGTTATTCCGGAGGTCGCAGGTTCCAATCCCTCGCTAGTCAATTTGTCTGTGTTCAATCCCAAACTAATTATATGACTTAGTACAATCGTCATATAATCATAACTTATAGATCTCATAAATAGACTTAGTTGACACCCCCTTACCAGTCCAAGCCCCTCCCCTCTGATTGCGCCACCGCAGCCTATAGCGAGGAGGGGACATACGGAGTCCATGAAGGGAAAAGGTTTTTATTTATTTATATATATTTTGTCTTTATTTGTCCTGTCCCTTCGAATAAGGTTTAGCTCCCTCGAAATAATAAAGGGAACAATATAAGAAATAGCAATCAGGTCCCTGTGCGAGTTTTATAGGTACACAATCATCATAAAACACATTACACCGAAAATTCATAATGATCCTAACCTTATAATAACATTTGTGACCATCGATTCTATTCGACTGTCGCCGGTTGGTATACTATTTTTAATTAATTTAATGATGTCTGTGGATGAAAAACTGGGACCCAATTGTACTCTTTTCTTTTTTTCAGCAATGCTGAATTTCCCTTCAACC
The DNA here is from genome assembly GCA_032158295.1 of Pycnopodia helianthoides. Taxonomy (NCBI): domain Eukaryota; kingdom Metazoa; phylum Echinodermata; class Asteroidea; order Forcipulatida; family Asteriidae; genus Pycnopodia; species Pycnopodia helianthoides. The sequence goes on along the minus strand of CM063246.1, from coordinate 19,324,676 downwards.
GTTTTCTGTTTTCGTATCGATCAGCCTACCAGGCGTTCCGTACATAAAGGCATGGATGACGACAATGGAATCAATAACCCTTATATTCTGTATTTTAAAGAAAAGATCAAGCGAAAAAGACAACTTGTTCAAACTAATACTGCTACTAAAGACTTTCCAGTATGGTTGAGAATTCTCAAGAGAGATATTTCCGGGGCCGTTGAGCGGGCCCTGGACCCAACGCCTTGATAGGCTTTGTCAAATAGAAGGGGGAAAAAAAAGATTATGTTCTTCGTAAATTTGCCCCCCCCCTCTCCTCATGGCACCCCGTTCCCCTATTGCCCTACCCCCACCACCACCAACACCACCACCAAATTAAAAGTTGCATCGCCTGATTTGTTTGCCGAAATGATATTTTCTACCACAGAAGATGCGGTCTCAAAGTACAACAAAACACAATTTGTTTTATTTTTTTAATTCGTATATTATGTCACTAAATACACAAAATACATTCAATTGCTTGTACAAGGATGGCTGCTGGCAGAGTGGGATCAATATTTGGGGGTCGAAAATAATATGTAAATTTCAAGCACAGTTATTATTACTGGTTATTGGGGGATTTTTTCTTTCTTTTGATTATCGCAATTAAAATTGTTTAACTTCCTCGACAGAAATAAAATTCTTGTGAAGTATCGAAATAAATTGGTTTTTTTTACCATCAACTTGGCAACAAATCTGGCGATGCATCTTTGTAGAGGAACTCAAACAATTGAATAAGGATTATGCAAGGACCTCCCCAAGGAACGATACATTGGTAGATAGACGAAAAGTAACGGTAACCTTCTTATCAATTAGTTAAATTAGTTTGCTGATCAGATGACTTTAGACCTTCTCCTGGCATTGTCCTTGCTAGCTAAAAAAGATGTTTACCGTCCTTTTAGTACAGCTGAAGACACGAATGGCCGACGTGTTTGGACTAAGTTTGAGACAATCTTAAAAATGAAAGTCTCTTTTATTGTTGTCGATGTCATCCAAAACTACAGCTCTACGCAATTAAAGTATCTGTAAAAAATAAAATGTATTTTGAGTTTTGTACAATATGTTTCAGGATTTTAAAACCAGACAAATTTTGGAACAAAAATACTGAACCAAGTTACATGCAGAAGATACTTGTATACGGATACAATTCCAAAACCCAAAGTAAATTTCTAAGTTAGAGGTATTATGCAGGATTGGTAATAAGATCAAAAACATCATTGTAGAATGTTAGTCTTAAAACTTACTGAATATGAAGTTGGTGGGTTTTTTCTGAAATATTTTCCTCTGAAATTAAGTCATACTCGAAAAATAAAACGTGTCTGAAAACCTTTTTTTTTTCAAAGACCGCAAAAGCTGATTTCGGTTGTTACAGCCCAAGTTTCATAAAATGTGTTTACATGCTGGAAATTGTGCACGGTTTTTCACAACGCTCTCGGATTGATGCCCAAATTTTCACAGGTTTGTTATTTCATTACTGTATAGCGCAGTAATAATCATCATTAATTAGCTTCAAATCAAGCCGAGGTTATATCACCACTTACCATCTTCACATTGGAAAAACTGGGTAGATACTCTGCAAAAAAAGAAGAAAACAATTCAGCAAAACTGACAATCTGTTGAAAATTCTATTACATGGGCAATTGCACACTATAATGGGACCCAAAAAATCTTTGTAAGACAGGGCCCAATTTCATAGAGCTGCTTAAGCAGAAAATACTGCTTAACAATTGTCTGCTAAGCAGGAATGAGCAGAATATCAGGCATAAATTGTACATGTGACATGGTAGTTTGGCCGGTAACCTTATTCTGGTAAGCATAATTTTGTTGTGCTTAGCTACTTTTTGTGCTTAAGCAGCTCTATGAAATTGGGCCCAGGTGTGGGAAGACTGGGACAAAAAGTGACTATTTCGCCGCAGTCTTTTCTTGTACATTAATATTAATAATAATACTACACTGCTTTTATTCCACGATTGTTCTTCAGCAAAAATGTATAAATTAATTACTCCTTGACGTTTAGAACTGACAATTATTTGAAAAGGGTGTTAGGCTATGTGTGTATTGTAAAGACAGAAATTTGGCCTGGAAAGTGAAGACAATTTTTGGAAACTTACAAAATATTGTGCCAGTAAAACAGAGATATTTCTACGGGTATTAATTACATAACATTGCAAAGTAAGTCACGTACGAGCACTGGACAAATGCTTTTGAGACAAACATCCGTCCACGTTTGCACGTTTAAATTTATGGGTATTTTTTACTAATGATTTTTGAATAGCCACAGGGAATAAGTTTTCTTAATTTTGTCTGGTGACTATCCCTAAGGGTCTGCAGAACTGGTGTCTGGACAACATTAGACCAATTAGTTTATTTTAGTATAACTTCTATACCAAATGATATAGGTTAGTACTCGTTACATACTACGTATAACTCCGTAAGGTTTATCTCCTCCAGTTTCTATATACTCGGCCATTTACATTTTTTTGTCAACCACAATTCGCATATGCCTTTGAATGTATACACAAACCCAAAGAGATGACAACATACTTCATGTTGTTATTACTATCCCTATCCTCCCCCCTCCCATTTTACATGATTGTGAACCATCTGCATTTGCCCGTAACCTCGGTGTAACCATGGATTCTTCATTGTGCATGAGTGGACATGTTGCTAATGTTTGCAAATCAGCTCTCATGGCTATCAGAAAAATAGCACAGATTCGCCGCTACCTTGATGAAGCTACTACTCTTCGTCTTGTTCACGCTTTCGTCACAATTAGACTTGATTCCTGCAATTCTCTTTTGTATGGCCTCCCTGATAAAGATCTCGCTAAAATTCAACGTGTACAAAACACTGCTGCTCGCCTCGTTTCTTGCTTGCCTCGTTCTCACCATATCACACCAGTACTAATGAAATTGCATTGGCTCCCAGTTAAGTTTCGTACAGTTTATAAAATTATTTTGTTAACTTTCAAAGCTCAAACATGTCAATCTCCTGCTTATTTATCTGAACTTGTTCACCATTACTCTCCTGCTAGGACTTTACGTTCATCACAACAATCATTGCTTACCGCAACTACTAGGGCTTCTTCCATTTTTTATGGTCAAAGATCATTTCCTTACGCTGCTCCATTTCTTTGGAATAGTCTTCCTGTGCATATTCGCCAGGCTAGTTCTTTACATTGTTTTAAGTCTCTTTTAAAAACTCATTTGCTTGAAAGTGCTTATTTGTAATCTGCTTACTTGTAATGTTTCTTTCACTTATTGTATATTTTATTGTTCTCTTTATGCGCTTAGAGGCTTCTGCATTAGGCGCTTTACAAATGTCTTAATTATTATTATTATTATTATTATTATTAGTGTGGAATTGCCGGTATACATTAAGTTATGTTGCTGCTGTGGTTGTACGGGGCTCTGGAAGTGCCACCCGACATGTTGAGATCCTGAGATAATTCATTGCAGGATGGTAACGATCCCTAAACGTAAAGATGGCGTCAACCCGAGATAATTTATCTGGCGATGACGACATCCTCAAGTAAGATGTCGCCTTCCCAAGATAAATTATCTTCAATTGTAGACATTCCTGAAAGTAAGATGTTGACTTCTTGAGATAAATCTACGGAGCTCTGGAAGTGCCATCCAACTTTTTGAGATCCTGAGATGATGTACTGCAGGATGGTGACATCATAAACGTAAGATGACGACATATCGAGATAATTTATCTCGGAATGACGACATCTTGAAAGTAGAATGTTGTCTTCCCAAGAAAATGTTTTCTTGAAATCTCGACATTTTCAGATTGTTCTCATCCCTTGATGAAGTATCTCGGGAAGTCGACATCCTACGTTCAGGATGTCGTCCTTCCCAAATAATTTCTGTCGGGATGTCGACATCTTACTTTCATGATGTCGACATCCTAAGATGAAATATACCGAGAAGACGTCTTCTTACTTTAAGATGTCGTCATCCCGAGATAAATCACCTCGGGATGTCGTCATCTTACGTTTACGATGCCATCATCCTGCAGTCGATTATCTCGGGATCTCAACATGTCGGATGGCACTTCCAGAGCTCCGTAACTTCCAGAGCTCCATTATGGTTGTTTATAATTATTGTTTAAGGATTGTTGTCCGTGATGAGATCGTGTCAAAATCTTACCATTGCAATCGCCACACATGGCTGGACAGTTGTCTCTGACGTACTTGTACGTATCACACCAGGAATAGGGCCATTGATTTCCGCACCTCGAGTCGTCAATGCATCTAGCTGTGGTCAGTGGGCGTAAAACAGCGATGCAAAGGCACACGATCAACATTATTGAATCATGAACTGTTACAAAATTGTCCTCGTGGCAGTTTAGTTACTGGTTCCAGGAACATTCATGAAAACCAGCCGTTATCTTAGAAAAATACAGAGCTGGTACTCATTCTCCTGACGATGACTAGAGCAAGCTAGTCGAAATGTTGAGACCAAAAAGAACTCACTCCGCGGCAGTGCAGTTAATTACGAGAAGTCCCCCCGATCCACAAAGCTAAAGTGGTAGTCCAGGCCGATTTCCTACCTCCCGCCCAGGTAGTAGTTAATAAGCAGGACAGTTCTTTTTAGAACTGAGAAGTCTCCCAAATTCCAAAAATCTACTTCGCGGTAGTAGAATAAATAGCAAGACAAGTTCTCTAAAGAACAAAATCTACACAGCAAAGTAGATATTATACACATGGTGTTACCGCAAACCGAATATATATCGATACCTCAACATGCAATGCCTCAAAGCCCATATCTCAATACTCACCACTACAATCAGCTAGGTTGTATCCCCAGAAGCAATTGCATTTACATGCAGAATCGTCCAGTGTACTACAGTTCTCACAGACCTGAGCGCAAACTGTCCATAATTTCAAGTTAGTCGATGGTCTGAGATCGCTTGCGGGTCTCTATTTGTAAGCGGTGGTTTATGTGTTTACCATTCCATAAGGTCGTGGCTAACTCTCGAAAAAAAAAGATTCAAATAAAAGTCACTGGGAAAGTACGGTGGAGGATTTAGTGGCAGACGCAGGAAGCCCCCCGCCTCCCGTCACCTTATTTCTACCGACCGAGTAAAACCAACCAAAGGCAACTAAATCAAGTGACTAATTTTAAAATGGGTTAAAAAATAAAGCGTTCAACGCTTCTGTGATGTCCTATTGCACGTAAGAGAACTTGTAATGTTTACACAATTTTGCGGGGCCCTTAAGCGGGCCCTGGACGTCGCGCCAATATAAATTGATACTAAAACAAACAGGATTGCTGAACATTTTCAAACTTAATAATAAGCTCTCCAAGTTTGCGCAACCCTCCTCCTAAAAATCCTGGAATCACCCCTAAAGTATAACTAACTTACTTGATTTTGCAAAACAATGAATTTGGTACAAATGTTCGCTCTCATAATTATCTCAATATCCCCTCACATTTATTATTATGTTTTTTTTTCACACACAAGTGGTTCTGATACATTTATTACCAATCATACTTTTTTTTGTATTAATTACATTATGCATGCCTTACCACATGTTTCATTGTGATCCGAGCAACTCCCTGTCAAAAAGGGGGGGAAACGCAATTCAATTATTATGAACGTAAATTATCAACGGTGTTCAGAATTGTTTAATGAAACAGCTTGAAAATTGACACTTCTTGTATTGTAACGCTGGTTTACTTGGCATCGGCATCCAGGTGTGTCTGTTAATAATAGTAACTTGTATAAAAAAAAAGGATTATTGTAGGGAAATAACCGTAAATATTACACCCCTTAGGCTAACAGGTACAACCATTTTAAAGGAGACAGCACACATTTTTTTTTTTTTATCAAATCTGTATGATTTCAGTCATGTTGGACTTTCTGCTTTTAGTTGATTGGCACTGGGCTGCGAGCTTATAAAGCCTTTTTTTTTTTTTACAAAGCCTTTTTCCATTTTAAGGCCTTTGTTTGGGGGATACTTACGACACTTGTTCAGGTAGCATTGACCTATTCTCGATCTACACTTCGTACAGGGTGTTCCGCTGGTGTACGGCCTTTCCCCAGCATAGTTCCCACTAAAATACAGATAAATAAATAAAGTATAGATAAAATTTGGTTTTGATACAGAGGATTTATTTTGTTTTTTAACCCTCTAGCTGAGGGAACTATTTGGTTGCAGCGCCTCTGTGGTATGACAAGCTTTATCCAGAGGTTAAGATGTCCAGGTAGTGCCTGGGTTTGATAAGCATTGAGCAAGGCTCCTTGCTCTATGGTTGAAGCTTATTTGTTACTTAATTAAGTAGTTAAATTTTATAATTTGGTTTCATCCAACATTGACATTGACATACCGATTTTGTACACAAATGATTCTGGCAATAGTTTTGTCCGGCCCCTTCTAACCAAATATCACTGTCCCCTGTTGATTGACAACACTCTATGGCGTGTGGAATGGTCCAGCTTGGGAAATCATGGCATATGAGCTGACCAGTGTGTGTACGTAACCTGTTGAGCGAGTCGTTAAATGTTTGTCGCGGTGACGGCGAAACGGCTCTCTCGCAACTCTAGCGAGACCGCTGCTCCGCGCGAGACTCCCCTCTTGCGACCACAGTCTCGCGCAGAGCATGCAGCAGTTTTGCGAGGGTATAGTTGCTATCACCGCGACACTACATTTCACGACCTGTCCACAAGTCTCGTGGGCACGACGTGTGGTTCAAGACAATGGAAATATTAAAATAATGTCAGCATGTGCTGACAGAGTTCCTGTCACGTTATGGATTTTAAGTTACCAAATTATACTCTTGAGCTTGTCAACGTTGCTCAACTAACAGGTAAACTGACCCCACGATAATACAACGGGTAGCCATAACAAACCATTGCTAACCAAGCAGCGAAAAAAAAGAATGCCGAGAAGAGTAATAGATCCTAATCATGGTGCGGCCATCTTAACGTTCTCCAATCTGAACCAAGGTAACCAAACCGAGGCTGGAAGTAAAAACAGTCTGGTTCCTTTTCCAGTGCTATGAGTCAGTATTGGATAAATGTAACATGACCAAGTTGGGTGGGAGCATTGGTGAAGGGCTGAATTAAATGACTGAAGGGGTATACTTACGCGTTACCATAGTGACATGATACTAGCATTATGTTCTTAGCTGTTGTTTCACTGGCTGTTGGACAGAACGTTACTCCACACCCAAGCGCATAGCTGTCGTGCCATACCACCTGAGGGAGGGGTTCAGAATGACATTATTATTAATTTTGTTTAAGGCTTGTGGCTATTTGATTTGATTTATTTGTTATCATTTTTCATTATGATTATTAATACATATATATATATGTAATATATATATTTATTTGGACTGGGGGTGGACTTCAACAGTGACAATTGAGTTTTAGTTTGCTTTCCTTAGTTTCATATTATTTTTAATTTGTGCGCCTCAAAAATCGTAAGCTTTCACACTTGAGCAGTATAAAGACCGTTGTGGGCTTATTGTCTTTTATATAGCCATAGTTAGAGATAGTACGTCTGGTTTTTGTGGTACCATTGACCCGAAAATTGAGATTCAATTTTTATGTAGCTTTTTTTTTTTGGAGATTCGATAAAGTTGGTTTCATTTTAGGTATTGCACGAAAACAAAAATCCGCCAATGATGAGTGTGAGTTTAAAAAAAAAAAAAAAAAAAAAAAAACTAAAAAATTGTCAGGATACCGACATTATCTCTAGCCATGTTAAAACAAGTCTGCATGTTACATGTATGGCCAAATAAAATTTTAAAAATATGTTTAGCGTCCTGCCTTTTTGAAAAAAAGGAGGAGGCGGGTCTTTTTTCTTTCTTTTTTAATTGCCGCCCGACACATTTTTCAAGACAAACGGCCGGGATTTTTTTAAAGATGATTGCCAGCTTTTTTTCTCTGTGTTTTTTCGGTGTGCTCAAGTCAAAAAAACGATGTTATGTATTTTGTAATTGATTTTTTTTGTCAAAGATCGTAAAAATTAACCCATACAAAAAAAGGAGGTGGCCTCTAAAAAGGAAGCGGACGGGGACGCTAAACATGTTTATTTGTTGTTTTTGTTGTTGTTTTTGTTGTTGTTTTGTTTTTTTCGGGGGGGCCTATTGTGTGCATTTTTCGTTGCTTATGCGAAAGTTTCTAGCGTGTGTTTTTTCGTTTTTAAACAGCATCTTCTGTCAAAATTCGTTCAGAGTATAAAAAGGGGGAAAAATACGTAAAACAATTTCCGGTGAATACGGGCCATCCAACTTGAACACCCTTGTCTTCGTCACCTGTGTATAATGGCCACACTGTTCTCCGTCCTTGCACGTGTTGGTATCGTAGTCGTAGTGGTCCCGTTCGTTGAAGAAGCCCTGTATAATTCCCTCCGGTCTCAGCCGGTAGTTCACGCTGACCGGCCCGGCAAACCAGAGGTTCTGTCCCACGAGGTTGAACGGCGTGATGTTCTCCTTCGGGAAACCGTGAGCCCAGACGCACATATCGGAATATCGCTGTGCATGGGTGGCCAGACGGTCGTCCCATACCTGGCAGGATGGAAACGCACGATTAGACTGGTAACAACCCCCCGCCCATCCCCCTCTTACACCCTTGCTCTGCTGAGCTGAGATGTAGAACAAAGAGCCATTCAAACAGATTGATGCCACAAACTGCATCTATTTGGAACTCCTTGCCCTGTGCATGTTTCCCTCCATCCTACAATCTAGACTGTTTTCAGAGGAATACCAATTCCTGCCTTCAGCTCCCCTGAGTTCTTTTCATCTGTAATATTTTCTTCATGTAGCCCCTTACCAAGAGTGGCTTTTAGCCTTGTTTGGGGCGAACTTGCATAATCGAGAAAAAAAAATGAAAAGTGCTTTAAGCCAGGAGGGGCTATTTTTATGACATTAAAAACACTTGACCAAAGTTAAACATTTAAAGGAACATTACAGAATTGGTTGTTGGCAGTGTAAGCACTTTATGTAATCCACCATATACATAAACTGACAAACCTGTAGAAGTTTGAGATCGATCGGCCATCTGGGTCACGAGAAAATAGTGAAAAACCGATTACACATTTGCATGAAATCATATGGGTTCAACAAATGAATAAAACGCTCACTGAGCGATAAACTCAAATCGGAAAATAAGTTTATTCATTTCTCATCAAATATGGCATTTCAGACAGAAATATTTCAAGGGATGTTTTCTGCTGACATCATCATTAGACCGTGTAAGTTTTATGTAAATCTGTGATCAAAAGTATATCTTACCAGTTTTTTCTTACCAATTCTGTAATGTTCCTTTAAACCAAAGTGAAAAAAAATTAATGGTCTCCTTTCCTATTTCTACACGTAATGTTGGCTGTAACGTAAAGGAGCCTGAGGTGTGTGAACGGCAGTGCTAATTTATTCATTCATTCAATAATTGTTTATCAAAACAATTACAACTCACGGCCTCAGCCGAATTAAAATTTACGAGAAAATTATTAGAAATTAAAGAAGTCACAATATAATAATAGCAAAGAGTTTAAAACAAAAGGATCTACAACCATAAGTACTAACATTTCACAAGGAAATTAGTTTTTGAAAGCTTAACAGTACGGAAAATACATTATTCCGTGTAACAACGATTACTACATGCACAAAATGAAAGTGCCCAGTGTTATTTTATGCCACAACGATAGAATGCAAAGTAAAAGAAAAAAAACTAAATAAAGAAAAATTTAAAAGATGATAATAATAATAACAATAATATACTCACCATGTATTCCATATTTGCGGCCGGCGGGTCTGTCTGACCACGCAGCTCGTTGTGTTTGGCCAGGAAAGCTTGTTTCTCAGCTTCGGTCAATGCTGATTCAGTGGCCAGCCTTTTCACCGGAGGCAGGCCAGGTTGTGCTCGGTTCAGCTCTCCTTGGAACGGAACGCCATTACCAACTTCTGTGAGAACGCTTTGCCCCGACGAGAGTGAACGATGCATTTGTGTGGCAATGAGGACCAGCAGGCAAATGTTAGCCATGATTGAGCAAAAAACGGTCGTTGTCTTTCAGCAATGTCAATGAAATTGAGTAGAATCTGGAACGACGAGCCAATTTATACTAGTTTCTGGAAAGCATTTTATAATCAATTCTCTACACTAAATTGAAAAAATATATAATAATTAACTTCTGTTCAAAGAGAGAGAAAAAATACTCGGCTTTGGTCTTTACTTTTCAATTTCGGATAATCCTTATTAATGGAAATTGAATTTTCCGTGTTTGTTAAAGTTTGTAGTTGACACTCTGGGATCCAAAGTCTGAACGCACGGACCAAATCGGATCTCCATCGATCAAAATAGGATTTAATTAGTGAATTACTATGCAGGGCGTAAAATTAAACACGTATACAGCGATCCTTAACATCCCGGTGGTGGCACCTTTGTCATTGACTAATCAGTATTAACAGAAGTTATCCCCATCATTTAAAAATGAAAATTTTACCGGGTCGCTCTGACCAGGATAAAAAAATACTTTTTCAAAACTTTAATTCCAATTTAGCGCGGTCGAGATTGTTTCAATTTAAGGCAAAGCTCCAAAGTACTACGACCCTTTTTTTTATAGGTTATTGGTTTATCAACATAAGTACAAATGCACGTGCAAGTGTTGTATTTGGAACTTGGAATTTTCAGATTGGCAGTGAAGAAAATTGAAATGTCCGTGTTGTTTAAAGTTTGTATAGACTCTCTGAGATCCTTAGTCCGAACGCACGGATCACACAGGATCTCCATCGATCTATATAGGATTTCATTAGCGAATTGGTATGTAGCACACAGGTGTGCTGCGATTCTCTCCAATGGAACGTATTTGACCATTTACCACTACCAAATTCAATGCATTTGTTTTCATTGACAAATGACAGAAAGAGGGAGAGGGGTTTCTTAAAAATCAATCAAACAAAATACAAAGTTCTAACTTGACTCAAAACCTGTCCTTAACATCCCGGTGGTGGCGCCTTTGGCATTGAATGCAAAGATTTTTCCCCATCATTTAAAAGTACAAATTTACCGGGTCGCTCTGACCAGAAATAAATACGCCATTTTTTTATCTAGCGCGGTCGAGATGGTTTCAATTATAGACTTAGCTCCAAGTTACTAGGAAGAAGGGTGGAAAGTGGTTATTGCATTTGCTGATCCTGTAAAAAATGCACTTGCATCGTGTTGTATTTCGAACTGAGATCTCGCCGATTGACCTCTTGCATTGGCCGCCATCTTTGATGAAAGGAACACACGAGAAGAGCTATCGCCGGCTGAGAGTCGTGCGCAGCGCGTATACATGCATGCGTGCACAACTTCATTGTTTTTGATCAAAGATGGTTGTCAATGACGTCATGTGCAATCCATCTATTGGCTGTGAAGGGACAGACGGCCTGATTCCTGTGCCCAAAACAAAGGCAACCATTCTCGTTATTATGGAGAATCCTCGTGCCTTACCGGTTCGCCCCCCCCCCCCCGCCCTCAGTAGACTTCAACTGTTTACTTAAAGTTATCTCTTAAAGACAGTGGGTACTTTTGGTAATTACTCAAGAAATACATTACCATAAAAACTAAAAACTTGTAAGGAGTACTGCCGGTGTTCCCCCCCCCCCCGATAGGTAGACCCTATGTGTGGAAGGTGGAGTTGCTTATTTTTCTCATCACACAGTTCGTTGGGTTTGGCCAAGACGAGGGTTTTCAGCTTCGGTCGACGGCTGATTTAGTGATCAACCCTTTTGTCTAACTCAGTCCGTGTGTGGGTTGTGTCAGCTCTCCTTCGGACGCACAACGCCCATATCTATACCTCTTTTAAAATGTTATGTTGAAAATGCGTGACAATGAGGACAAACATGCAAATGTAAGTCATAATCGAAATGCTCGTTGTATTATTGAAAATGCTCGAGAATGATACCACTGAAGTGAAAGTAGCAGCTATCAGTATGTAAAGACAGGGCTGTGGAGGGAGCGGTACCAGCGATTCCGAGGAGACCAATGCAAATGTCTACATTTGCATTGGTCTCCTAGGAATCATATAGATATGTCTAATAGAAGATGGTGGCCCTGAAGGAACATCGATCATTTTTAATAACTGTAATCCGTAAATGTTATTACCCGGAAATTGGCGTTGCTGCAGAAGTATTACCGACCGAACCGAAACCAGTCGTTGCATGCCGAGTAAAGTTTTGCTGCCAGTAAAAGCCTACAAGTGCACCTCTGGCGGGTGATTGTAATTGTCGTTGTTGATAGATAACAAAACGCCCGATGCGTCCAAAGGTAGGGTTCGGTCGGACAACCAACGGTAGAGACGGACCAGTGAAGCTCAAGAACTATCGAAAGATGGCAAGCATCGGGTATTTGTGTCCTCTCTTATTGCTGTTTTTCATTTTGCTGGACTGCGCGAAGTCACAGCAACTAACCCCGGATGAGGAACGTCTGTTCTTGGAGACCCATAATGTTGCCCGTGGAAAAGTCGAACCGGAGGCAGCCGACATGAAGTTCATGGTAAGTTAATAAAGACACTCTAGAAATGTTGAAATATCTTCACCACTGGTGGTACATGGAGTTAGAGATGTTTTTGTTTGGACAGTTGTAAACAGTATTTCCTTTGAACGAGTGCAAAAGCAAAATTATAGGCCTGAAGTAGTATAGAATTGTGTATGTATACGTTATGATTTGTGTTTGAAGTCAGTATTGAATTTTGATGTTTTAAGTGCACACCGGGAAAACAAATTAATGTTCACTTTTATTTTATAATTAAAAACAATTTAATTGATTATCTGGTTTTGTTTGGGTTACAGGGCGAATTCCACTGGCATCTAAAAAATATATACAATAATCTGATACCAGAAGAAAATATTTTGTTTCTAAGAATGTGGGCAACAAGAATTGTTTGCTTAATTGAAAATACATAATTTGATATATACGACATAGTTTGAAACAAATATCAGTCGCTCAATCAAAATGAACACAACCAAAAGATGAAAACGCCATCAAATCGGGTAGTCCACGCTTCCAATATGAAAGTGTAGGTTGGTGCGTGGTTTCTTCAACAAATAACATAGGCCTATTTACAATTATATATAAGCTATACAAATATATTCTAAATTCCAGCTTTGAGAGAAAGAATAGGTCAAAATAAAACACTAAAATGTGTTTTGCAAATATATGTTTTAATGAAAGAATCTCTTAACCCTTTAAGTCCCTGAACTGCCCGAGTTTGATGAAAAAGGGTTTAGTTTTCAAGACTCTCCAAGTAAATTACTAGAATCGTGGTTTAAAATATTTTAAAATATTCACAAGGCTTGTTATTTACGTACAATTTTTGTCCGCTCGTTATTTTTTTCAATTAATTACAAACTATTTCAATTTTGGAGGTGATAAGTCCCAAGGGAACAACAAGTGCCTCCCGGTGACTGTTATCGCTAAATTTCACGGATGTTATTTTTCATATTGTTAAAATTGAACACAATAGTTTGGAAGGCTGTTACCTTGAATTGCGTCAACCAGGTTAATCGATTGCTAACCACTAAAAACGCTTTGCCAATCTATGGCTTAAAAAATGAACTGCGATGAGTTTCCCCATACTGCCGTTTACCGTAGGTTTTTTGTTATTAATTGTTAAAGGAACATTACAGATTTGGTAAGAAAAAAACTTGTAAAATATACTTTTTGATCACATATTTGCATAAAACTTACATGGTCTAATGATGATGATAGTAGAAAGCATCCCTTGAAATATTTCTGTCTGAAATGCCATATTTGATGAGAAATTAATAAACCAATTTTCCGATTGGAGTTTATCGCTCAGTGAGCGTTTTATTCATTTGTTGAAGCTATATGATTTCATGCAAATGTGTAATCGGTTTTTCACTATTTTCTCGTGACCCAGATGGCCGATCGATCTCAAACTTCCACAGGTTTGTCAGTTTGTGTATTATGGTGGATTACATAAAGTGCTTACACTGCCAGCAACTGTTTTGTTAGCAAAAACCAACTCTGTAATGTTCCTTTAAATACTCGCCCAATGAATGTTTAGAAAATTCAGTCTTTGGGGTTCATCCACCCATGGGGCAATAAACTAGTTTATTGCTCCAATAAGCATAAGCTTCTTTCCCTGGGGGGATATAGGCTCACTTTGAAAAGCTAATTTCAAACTCAGAGGTTGGGAAAACTCCATCGACTTTGTACACACTGCATTGGTTTGTACACATCAGTCTCAGCAGGAGGTCTCCCACACTGTGGCCAATTGCCAGCCTGGCTTGATTACAAACATCAATCAACCCTGATCTAGGGTAGTTTTCATACGAAAACACGAATAGCCTGGGCAATACAGGGGGGAAATCTTTATGCTAGGGTCGGTGTACTTTAGGTACTAGGTTTGGGAGTTTAAAAACTAAGGGGGGGGGGCTTCACGGCAATCCTGCCGGTCATCGTCAACCATTCATATCAACACCTTGAGGGGAACAAGAGCAAAACCATTCCACTTGTTGTTGTTTTTTGTTGTTGTTTTGTGTGTTTTTTTTACATTAAGCATATCTAGCGTTTTTGACTTGATAATGATGTGAAAAAAGCTTCATACCCCGGGTGTAATAAGATTTCACAGACTGTGATAACATGAGGGGTGCTGCACCGTGCGTTTGATTGTGTCATCACGTACCGCCGGGTTTGAATTGTCTAAGTATAATTTATAATTTATAAATTTTGTTAGCAACAGAATTGGGTTTCATTTTTTATTTTTGTAAACACGTATTCAAAAACCGTTAACAATCTGGCAGTTTTAAAAGGCCTTCGTGCCTTACTACGTAAGGCCTGTCTATGTTACTGAGTAACCATGGATTGAGGAAAATGTACTTACAGGTGTGCTGAAAAAGTTCGTGCTTGCTTGACAATGAAAAATAATCAACTTTTCCCAGCCCATAAACAACAACAATTAAAATCGTTACAAAAGTTGAATATTTGCCAGTCAAAACCCTTTTTGTGCATACCGCCAGGCAACCTTGTGCACTTGCAAACAAAAGGTAACACACTCCAAAATGAACGGTGAGTGTTTACATAGCAGTCAAACGACATTATTTGTCTCGTTCAGAATTCTAATCGATTCGAAGTTTAAATACTCCGTTCAATTCAAACCCACGGTAACCAACGAGATCGTAACATGTTCTTTCCTTTATGGGCGCCATGGGGGGCGCAGATACCAGGCAAAGTTCAAGTGCACTGTCTGTTCACGAAAGCAGCTAGACGCTAGAAAATTCCCTCCGAAAGATACAAAGAAACAAATACTTGTATAAAATACACACAAAAGGCCCCCTGTAAACAAATACGTGCTCCTCTAAATCTGTTGACGATGACAACATCAAGATCATCATTAAATAATCATCAACAGCAGCGTTTCTAATGGCAAAATAACAATATCAAGGACAATATCAGTAGTAGGAATTACGACCAAAAACTGCAGCATTTTGGCTGAAGTGAGAATAACAACAATATCAAGTTGAACACAAACAAAGCCACTTACAAACGCGTGCTATTAATATTCATCGTCGTCATCATCAATTTGAGCGAACTCGGGCATTGCTGACAACGGTCCTCCACCACTGGTCTCTTCGCTCCATGATAGCCGGAAGTCACCTAGCCTTGATATCAAGGCTGTGTAGACAAGTACTCTAGCTAAAACCATAGAGCAAGGATACTAAAACCTCAGCCGCCCGAATGCGATACAACCCCAGTCCCCCGACTGACTCTAAAAAAAAAAATAGCACACCGCACTCTCACCATGCACACACACGCACAGCGCCTCTATGATGTAATGTACGCAGTAATGTTTCCTACTTTAACACACTATTTTCCTCCTGTACAGAAGTACCCCCCCCCCCTTTAAAATGCTCTGAAGAATTCCTGAGGTTCCAAACAAACAATGAAGACACAATTGTGGTGTACACCATGCCCCATATCGAGCAAATGTTCACGTGCACTACCAATCTTAGTACGGGACCTATGTACGACTTAAAGTCCCATCCAAAGGACTGCGCAACGGGTATTCAAGTATCTTGCTCGAGGACACAAGTGCCAAGATCGGGACTCGAACCCACACTCTGCTGAGCAGAAACACCCAAGCTTGTTTACGGTTCCCACCGGTTATTACATGATTCCAACCGGCCTCTCAATGGACTACTAGCAGTTGAGACATTCTGTCCTAGAAGGCGGTGGTTGTGGGTTCGAATCCCACCTGAGCAGCCTATATGGATTTTGCTCCACTCGGAAATCACATTTTATACATTGAGCTTTTTCATCGGTGTAAGGGTAAAACCACAAAATGATAAACATATCGTTTACTGATAGAGGTGCTGAGGCTGTGTGAACTAACATGTAATTGTTTTTCTTAGGAGTTGGATGTTAGGGCCCAGCAGTGTAGAAGTGTTACATACGAAGTGTGGACCTGGGAACCCAAGTCCACATAATGTATAGGGACGGTAAACAATATGTGGACTTACACACTCTGTTTCCACAGTGTATTGTTTTACAGTGTTGAAGAATATGTTTTGGGTTTGTTTTTTTTTTTATATAGTGCTTAGAACAAAGGATCGTCCACAGATTGTATGCACAACAGAGGTGGTTGGTCCGACAAGCGTATATTGATGTGGCCGGATAAAATGACCGAATGTATTTTTAATTTAAGGTGTGGGATGTTAACCTTGCGACTATGGCCCAACAGTGGTCCGACAAGTGTATGTTCGACCACGGCCAGCCAACCCCAAACCTCAGTCCCGACTTTGGCAGCAACAAGATCGGACAGAACCTTTTCCTGTCATCAGGTGGTCCGGGGAGACGGCCAAACGTTGAGAGCGTTGTGAATGCCTGGTTTAACGAGATAAGGTACTACACTTATGAGACGGGTGCCTGCCAGGAAGGCAAGAAGTGTGGACATTATACACAGGTTAGTCATGTCGAGTGGCTTTACAACTACTTCGACAGTCGACTTAGTTGCAAGGCAATCGAAGTAGCTGTCGACTTAAACTGCTGTCCCAATTTGTTAAAAAAAAAAAAAAAAAAATTTAAACCGTGACGTTAAAGGCAGGATCAAAGATTGGTTTTTGTCAACATTGCTTATTAATGGCATAGAGATCTGAGAAACGATTCATGCATGAATCGTTTCTCAGATTCACATGTTTTGGGTTGAAAATTATCCGAAATATATTACTTCTGAAATCCTTTCTAAAGCTAGTCTATTGGCTTGCTATCAACAGCTGCAGTTCTCCTCACCATGTAAAGTTTTATGTGCATGATAGTTACCGTGTACGTACATGATACGAGCGGGATTTTTGTTTTAGTATTTATGTGGTGGCACTGCGCATACCGTAGTTATTTGTTTTGGACGAATGACAAACTTCTTATGGACATTTTGAACGTTTTTTGTCTCCTTTGTTGCAGGTCGCTTGGGCTAAAACCTACGCAGTTGGTTGTGGAATGAGTTTTTGTGAAACTGCCACGGGAACGAGCAGGGACAATGTGTGGATTGCGACGTGTAACTACGGTCCCAAGTAAGTAAAGGACCAGTGTCCATGTCCGAGTTTCCGGCTAGGGCTACGGCTGCGGCTTGATCGCTGCGTCACCATGCGTTGAAGAATACGACGTCCTTAGCAACACCCTTAGCAACAGTCGTAGCCGTAGCCATAGCCGTCGATTCTGATGCGGCATAACCCAAGTGACAATTCTCTAATGTGGAGAAAACTGTCGTTATAACGAAAGCATAGTTAAATAGTAGTATTTGATCCTAGTAAACTTGCGAGTAAAATGGTGTACAAATCTCTATGGAGAGGAAAGTGCAGCCCTCTACGTCTATAGGATGGATCTTTTTCAAGTAAATTCTGAAGAAGAAAAACTCCAGGGTCAGACTGTCTTGACCACGTTCTGGATCTCACCGGCCTGATTAATTACTTACACAGTAATGTGTCAAACTGACGCAGAAACCAAGCTTAAATCCCATTTTTAACCAGTTTTGGGGTCAGCCTGACCCAGACAGGGTTGGAAGCCCCCAGGGACGTACCCAGTATCGAGGTCAAATCTGGCCCTCAAGCGTGTAGTTTCCATTTATACCGATATCACTCTACCGTGCGTCTTCTTGTTTCAGCGGAAACGTCAGAGGATCAAAGCCTTATGCAGTGGGCCCAAGCTGTACCAAATGCTCTACTGGAATAGGGCAATGCTACAACAACCTGTGTCGTAAGTTTCATTTTATATAATATTTAACATTGGTGGGTTGATAGGGAGCCCTTAAAAGGACAGGTAAAAAAATTTTAAAAAAAATTAAAAAGGTAAACAAAGTTTTTTCCCCTCGAAATACTATTTCGTTCCTTCGAAACAATTTCTTTCACTCGAAGCAATTTTTCTGGGGAACGAAATAATATTTCGAGGGACCAAAATAATGTTGCTATACTTGTATATATTTATATCTTGTTGATGTACCAAAGATACAAAACAAAATTATAGAGAGATGCAACTTAAGTCAGCATTGTCCTTTGTCTGGATTTTTTTCAGGTCTATGTTCAGAACACAACGAAGATTGCAGTAAGTAAAAAAGTGTGAGAGGTGTAATTATTTTATCTAACAATTTTGGCCTTTTCAAAACCACGGATCCGGCTTGTGTTCGTCTGCCTATTCGAAGCCCCGTATGAGGAAAGCGCACGTTTTCTAAATCACTAACGAGGCCTATAAGCCTCCGCTCAAACACAAGCCGCGGTTTCGAAAAGGGCCTATGAGGGGATGCGTTTATGTATTACTTCAAAGTGTGCAAATGGTTCTTTAATGTAGGAACACCGCCCAGTTTTAAGTGGTTTTACCGGTAAACCTCAAGGAGAAACTTCCTTTCGAAACCAGTCGGAATAGTTTCTATTACAGCTTGTCTCTATACACACCCCGTCAACAAACACTCAACGTACTGATGGATATGTTAAAGGCAAAGCATACCTTTGGTTTTTGGAACCGTTCGATTGTTTTAATCATGTAGTAGAGACCTTAGTGAAGGTATGTACAACAAAACTAGCTTGTGAACGTTTCATTTCAAAAAGTGGTAGCGTTTTCTGAGATATCGCCGAAAATCTGAAGGGGTTTATGTCCACGCACCAGGAAGATATATCAGTAATTGGAATACACAAATGTTTCATGGTTGAAATGTTTCTCAGATTGAAATGTTTTTGAGTCCCTTTCTTTAAAAATCACATTCCTTAGAAGGGAATCGTTTCTCAAAATGTTATACCTAATCAACAGCTGCAGTGCTTCTTACCAAGTAAGTTTTTTATGGTCATTAATTTGTTTAAGTCATTACACAAGGTATACCCTCCCTTTAAACAATAATTTTACAAACTTACCAGCCATCAATTATGATTAATTTTTTTTTCCCCGGATGACAGTTTGTTCTCAGATATGCAACAACTGTGGATATCTAGATACTACTAAGTGTTCGTGTAGATGTGCGAATGGATTCCACGAAACCGACTGCTCTGGTGAGAAAAACACTATTGTTTTAAAGATAAAATGAAAAAAAATCAAATATTCTTCGTCTGTGAAAAGTTTGTTCTAAGCTTGTAGATAGTTAAGGCGGTACAAACGGGTTCCATTGTGCACAATATTTGTTTTTCTTGTCATACTTTAAAGTTACACTCTAAAAACTCCCGGGTGAAAAATAACCTGAAACTGCTCCGGGTTCCGGGTCTCGTGATGTCTGACCCAATTTGGGGTCAGGCTGACACAAAAACTGGTCCAAAAATGGATTTAGACCCGGATGCGTCAATTTGCGTCTTTTCGAGCTGTTTCTTGGTCATGTTGACACAAATTCCGGGTCATACTATGAAAATCTTTGCTGTGAAACCACCGTGAAATCTCAGTGAAGTGCACGATTTGGCTGAAATTCAAGGAGTTATTCCTCTTTCACCATGTTTTAAGGGAATTGCAGTTCCCTTAAACCACCTTGAAAAAAGGAGTCTCCAGACCACTGGTCTCACAATGAATTTCACCCTGATTTCAGGGAATGCTCTGCATCCGAGCCTAGAACTCTTTAATTGGTAGATAATTCTCTGGAATGTCATTTCCCACTTCCCCCCACTCCATCTCATGGGGGTGATTAGCCATGTTATCTTGCTCTACTCCAAATGTAAACATTGGTCAGTGTGCTGACCAGTGTACTGATGACCTGAAACAAGGTGAACCCAAATGGCTGACCAATAAACCATCTATCGGGTTGACTTCCCCTCATTAAACAGTAATCTATCCAGTTGTATTCATACCAAGGACACCTTAAAAACTTGGTGAATACTCCTTGAATTAAACCACACTTTATACATACACCCAAAATAGCCTTGCGCTGTTTTCAGCAGTACAGCAAAGTGAAAACAACGTGAAACACTTAGGCTCTGGCTAGTTAGAAAAGAACTCCATGAAAACAAAGTGAAAAGGGAGAATTTACAATTCCAAGGGAAAAAAAAGGATTTTCACTCCATTTTCAAGACGAAAATTTTCATAGTATCTAGAATTGGATCAGGCCACACGGGACAGTGTTTTAGACATTAGAAGAGATGTCACAGATATTACCTTTTTTTATAATCCAACCAGTGAGCTACACTCTAAGACTACCGGGTCAGAATTGACCCTGATTCTGGTTCCCAGGGGGCCTGATCCATTTGTGGTTCAGTATGACCAAGGTATGGCCCGTTTAAAACATGGCATTTTGACTCGGATTCTGCGTCAGTTTGAGACAGTTTTACGTGCATTCCGGGTCAAATTGACCCCAAAATGGGTCAGGCGAATGCGAAATCTGGGTCAATTCTGACCCGGGAGTTTTAGAGTGTCACAGACGTTGAAACTAATCGCTTTGATTTCGATGATAAAGGCCTACCCCTAATTACGAACTCTTTTTAATCTCTTTAATTTGCGTCTGCCCCAACCAGTATCGAGGCTTCTCATATATCATCTTTAAAAGGTATATTTTTGATTTTGTTGTGACAGCCATTTGTGAGGACAAGCACGAGAAGTGTGGGATAGTTGATGGCGGCTATCCGTCATACTGGTGTCACAATGACGAGTACAAATTCATGCTGACTCGATGTCCGTTAACGTGCGGACTTTGTGTATGTGAGTAAAAAACTCTCTTAAACCTGTTATTGTTCAGGTATTTGTGTGTTTGATTTTTTGCTTTCTTCTTTCTTTGATTCACCATGACTCGGTCGCGGTGTGTTCAGAACCGCACAGTCGTGGACTGCTTGAACCCCATCCACTACACCAACCGCAGTTTTACATGTACCGTGGTACCTTGTACCGTGGTACCTTGTACCATGGAGCAAGTTCGGGTTGGCAACTAGAGTGACTAGACTTACCAGAAACCATAGAGCACAGGGAGATTGACTAGCTCGATCATGCACTGGAGCATGGTCGGTCTAGTAGATTCGAGAACTACGTCACACTGTTTCTGGTTAGTCTAGTCACTCTAGTCGCCCACCCGAACTTGCTCTACGAAGGCATCGTCAGTCCAGTGCAGGATAGCCTTCTGTCAGACTCTTTCATATTGTTCTTTCCTCAGCCGTTCTGGTCCGGTTCTTCCCTGCGATCTTCACTATATCATCCCTCTATCTTTTCTTTGGTCTTCCCTGTGTCTTTCTCCTACTCTGTGGATCTTGTTGTCCATCTGTTGTCTGTCATCCTTGCTACGTGTCCTGCTCACTTCCATTTCCACGTATAATGCTGCACTACACACAAGCGCCCTCTTGCAAGTTCGAGCTAACAATGCTTTTGCATGTAAAAAATGTTTTTAATCAAGTTGTGAGTACACTTCACTTACCGTTATTATAACTAATCCTTTATGTTCAAGTATCACTAATATACTTATATGCATAGGCGTATGACGACTCTTTGGTAATTGGTGGGGGGGGGGGCAGGGGCAGGGTCTTGATTTGCCCTAAATTGTACACAGATTAAAACTTAAGTACCAAATCGGGGGGCAAGGACCTTTTTTGCTTTCTTTTTCTTCTTTTTGCTAACCCAAAATTTTCCCCGACTGTTTTTGCCCGATTTGGGGAGGGCAGTTGCGCCCCTCCCCCACCTCAAACCGGATTGAACGCCCATGCACGAAGCCAATATTTACGGTAACCCCCGCCCCCTCCCCATTTCAAGTTGGAAATGGCTCTGAAAAGAAAGGGTGAACAACTTGGTGTTTATAACAAGCATCTTAACTTGAAGAATATTAAAAGACTTAGTATGCTCTTTAGCATTGTGCTGTAAATAATTATGATCGCAGTATGTGTAACTATCACTTCAAAGTCATTTTGTTATTTATTTCCGTGTGTATAGCTGAACAGGATCCAGGCTTCGAGTGCGGTACGTAAACACAGCGTTTGTTTCTATAGACCCTATGCACATGACGTCATTTAAGTAGGGCGCCCTCGACTTGAGGTCTAAAGAAGGTTGGTCATTGGCCCCTCCTGTGCGCCGCGCGCGTACAAAGATGCACGTTTCTCATTGTTTCATCATCGTTTAACCTCTAACATGGCGGTATGGTGACGTGAGTGCATAAGGCCTATTATGCTAAAGTATATCTCCCTGTTTTAATCGTTCATGACTCGTTGATAACATTCATGCGGTTTATATTTTTTAAGAACCGAATAGGAATTTTCATACTACAGCCAAACCTGTTTTTCAGTCTTAACTCGTATGTTAATTTCTTACAATCTTGAAAGTTCCTATTTCCAAGATTTTATATTTATCTTATTTACACCATACAGTCTCTGGTGTTATTGTGACAACGTCGGCACGACTATAGTTTGTGCCACATTGGTAATGATTAACACCGTGTCAGCATTGTCACATTATACCGAAATGAATAAATCTAATAAAAAGAGGTTTTGCCGTGTCGTGATGAATTGTTAGACAGTGTGTATTATTACATTTATTGTTCTCATTTACCTTCTTCTTTTTTATGTTAGTGGTATATTTATAATTGCTTTATTTCATACGCATTCAAATGTTTTTCCTACTGAAAGACGCTGAGCCTACGGTCGAGCCGCAGCCGTCCACCTGTCCACATGTTGACTGTCAGAATGGTGGAAGTTTCCAGGCGGGTTCCAGCTGCAGCTGCAGATGTACACCGCAGTACCAAGGGAACATGTGTCAATGTAAGCGTCGGTTTCTGAGCTCTGGAAGTGCCGTCCGACTTGCTGAGATCCTGGGATAATTTTTCTGAAAAGGGGAACATTATTGCATGTCATTTTTGTACAATCTCCTGGGCCAGAATTTGACCCGGAATCCGAATCCCAAGTCACCTGACTCATTTCTGGGTCAGGCTGACCCGGAAGCTGTTCAAATAACTGGATTTTGAATCTTTTGAATCAACCTCCTTCAGCCCAGGTTATTTTCCCATATGGAGAAATATATGTATTAAAAAGTCATTACATGAATAAATGTATTAATTTATTTATAATCACACCTATTAAAGGAACGTTACAGAATTGGTAAGAAAAAAACTTGTAAAATGTACCTTTTGATCACAGATTTACATAAAACTTACACAGTCTAATGATGATGATAGTAGAAAACATCCCTTGGAATATTTCTCTCTGAAATGCCATATTTGATGAGAAATGAATAAACTAATTTTCCGATTGGAGTTTATTGCTCAGTGAACGTTTTATTAATGTTTTGAATCTATATGATTTCATGCAAATGTGTAATCGGTTTTTTTTTTACTATTTTCTCGTGACCCAGATGGCCGATCGATTTAAAACTTCTACAGGTTTTGTCAGTTTGTGGATATGGTGGATTACATAAAGTGCTCACACTGCCAGCAACTGTTTTGTTAGCAAAAACCAGTTCTGTAATGTTCCTTTAAAGTATTAAATTTAACATAAAACTGCAGCCTGTTTGACGTTCTAATCGCTGTTTTTCTGTTTGTAAAGATAACCGTGAGCAAGCAGAAGCTGGTGTTGTACTTAATCTCCTGGGAGATATCACTTTGGTAAGCAAACCTTTTTTTTGGGGGGGGGGGACGAGGATGCCTATTTTTTTAAACCCCATTTGCGAATCACGCCCTGTGTAATTTGTGCAACCATTACATATGTTTAAAGACGTGACATGAACATCGGTTGGGCAACATTCTTAATTGTTTACAAGTAGTCGGAAACTGAGGTCAAGTTTTATTCTCTGATTTCTTTTTTGATTTGATTACTTTTTTTTACTTTCACATAATTATTTCATCACAAAAGTTTACATTCCCAACAATATGATATCATTTTGCATAGCCTTGGGCTGCGTTAAACTAAAGTATTGAAGAAACAGAATCGCGCACACGTCACACTCCATACGATGGTTGGGACCAACTTGGTCGTTAGAATGCGCACGGAGCTTGCGCACTCTGTTTGTCCTGCCGTGCTTCCTCTGGTTTACCAACTTCCGGTTGAAATAAATAAGTGTGTGTTGATTGATCCCAACTGCAGCCTGGGTAGTTTACTAATATCGCTCTCTTCTTGATAACTGTATTCCACAGTGGCCCAGGGTCCGTCAACCCCTTACGATCAGTATCGCCACAGTCTTGACGACATTTTGCAACGACAACTTGAAGTCATGCTGCCCGCACAGCGGCTCTGAAACACCGTGAGTTTAAAAGGGTTGAATTTACTCTCTCTCTCTCTCTCTCTCTCTCTCTCTCTTCTCTCTCTCTCTCTTCTCTCTCTCTCTCTCTCTTCTCTCTCTCTCTCTCTCTCTCTCTCTCTCTCTCTCTCTCTCTCTCTCTCTCTCTCTCTCTCTCTCTCTCTCTCTCTCTCTCTCTCTCTCTCTCTCTCTCTCTCTCTCTCTCTCTCTCTCTCTCTCTCTCTCTCTCTCTCTCTTTTATATGGTTGAATACTGAATAACTTTTAAAGCTGATAATAAGTGAATTTGTGTCCTCTGATTTATTTTTATTTTTTTTGACTCGTGGCTTCACCTACTTTGGCGAAATGCTCACCTTATGTTTACATGATTTAATGAACGACATGTATCTGTACTCTTATCTTCAGTCCTGTATGTGTAAATAAATTGTGCTCTTTTTCTTTAGAGGACTATGGACAAAACAATATGACTGTATACTGTTTATCCAAATAGTAAGATTTTACGAATGACATTTGAAATGTTGACACTTTTCGGAATGTATAACTGATTTGATCGAGCCGGTTTTATTGTTTTCCAGAACAGAAAGGCTGTCTTACGTGAACGAATCTCACGTCCTCGTAGGAGAAGGATACCCAAGAGAGGACACAGAGGGCGCTTTTGCTGCGATGTTCATCGTCACACCACCAGAGGATAATGACCTGTGCACGACTGGCGGGGAATCCAAAGTGCGCAGACGCAGAGCTATCGGCATTGACGAAGTAACACAGCACGTCATTCGTAAAAGGGAAGCGACTGGAGGTATGGTTGATGAAGATAACAAACACCCTTCTCATATTGGATCATCGAGAAAACTGTTTAGAATTCATTGTCATATTTTAATTACAAAGTTTTTAAAAACATTAAATAAAAGAAAGAAACAAGTAGCAGTGCAGAATGAAGTCAGAGTCCTCAGCATTATGTTAGTTTAGATATAAGGCTCTTTGTTACAGATAAATGATGATGAGTCAACATTTGGTTACTACCTTTTCGTTTTGCAGAAGCTGCTCTTTGATTTGTCTTTATCTACCTATTAGCTGTAGGCCTAAACAAATTGTTTTCGTCAAGATTTTTTTTTAAATCAAGCTGGGTTTTTTTTTAAGCTGTTTGGGCGTAATAGTCGGAACAGCTATTGTTTTCGTCAATATTTGTTATTGGCTGTTAAGACTTGCCGCTCGCAACTTCTTCAGTACATCTCAAGAACTGGCCATGAAGTGGCTTGTTCCTCCAATCTTGATGTCAGCAAAAGTGATACACATTCTAACTATGTAAAGATGTCCGAATTTGTCATTGTAAATTGCCCCACCCCCTCCCTTCAATTTGTAGTAAACCTTTACCCTACCTGTAGAATAAAGGAATATAGTCCAGGCATTTCGTGAAAAAAATAGGGTCAACCTCGGACAAATTGCAACAGAAAGTCTGTCAACTGTTTTTAACCCAGAAATATGTCCTCTATAACATATCAAAACTCTTAAGGAATCCTGGTGGTGGAAGGTTCCATGGCGGCCATTTTTAAAAATGGCCGCCAAAAAACTGATATTTCCCTATATCTCCACTTCTAAATAACATAGAGCTTTGATTTCAAGTGCAAAACATACATTTTTTACTGACAAGGAATTAAATGAAACACATTTCAATATGCAAAACCTTGCCAAAAAGCAGAAATGGTAGCCATTTTCCAAAATGGCCGGATAAAACAGATACTTACCTATACATCTCCGCTTCTAAATAACATCGAGATTTGATTTTTAAGTGCCTTTAACAAGACTGGCATGGTCTGGGCTGATGCAGCTAGTGCATCATGGTGACCACCCCGGGAAATGATCCACATGAATCCAAGCGATGTCACGTGCATCTATTCCACACTGAAGTCCGTGTGTGAGCATGCTCGTCGCCATGGTGTTATGCCCATCATCAACTTTGACCAACCACTATGGTGGAAAGCCCTCATGATCATCGAGACTGAGCCAACAGGAAGTGTCTTGAATGACATAGTCTTGCGCCTGAGGGGCTTTTACACATAAATGAGTTTCTTGGGAAACATCGGCACCTCATGGCTGGATCAGGACTGCAGGAAGTCTTGGAGCTAATTGTATGCTGACAACGCGGTGGTACACAATGATGACAGGCAAGGTGTTGCACAAGCAGTACGAAGACATCCCCTTGTTTAAACAGCACTGAATGCCTTGATTTTGTCAGACGTACTTGGTGTGCCACTTCCTCAACCATCTGCAGAGCCACATGAAGTGGAGGAGACCAATGAGGCTTGTCACTAGATGATGAGCCTACTACAGACGGAACTGGAAACACGACAGACGGAACTGGAAACACTGATCTTGATGAACTTGCTGCCCTCTACAAGAACCTGATGGAAGGTTCCATGTCTGCAGAGGAGCTCTGCCAAGCTGATGTGTTAACCAGGATCAAGGAGCTCCTCAGGGCCAAAACCGAATCATTTAAGTCCTTTAGGACTGCCACACTCTGGCTACAGTACATGGAGATGGTGGACATACTACGGAAGTTTGTCGAGCAGAGCGCATTAGCAACTGGGCGTTGCACCTTGAAGCTGTATCAGAAATGCTGCTCTACCAGGCAGCCTCTGGGCACAACCTCTACACCAAATCAGCCCACCCCTATGTGCAGCGGATGAGCTAGCTCAAGGATGAACATCCAGATGTGTACCAACGATTCGAAGAAGGGTAACATGTTGTAAGAAGAAGTGATCGCCTATGGGCTGGTATGTCCGTAGATCTCACCATCGAACAGGTCCTGATGAGGAGTGTGAAGACCAGCGGTGACCTGACGAGAGGGCTAGGCATGACAGAGCAACAGCGTCTCATATAGCTGCTCTCCATGCCTGCCTGTGCTGATGTTAACAATGCTTTGCAGCAGCTCACAGGTGTCAACTACAACACTGGTGAACAAAACAAGGACATGACAAAATGCTAGACAAGCACGTGACATGAAAGCCACACATGCAATTATCAGCTATCGGCAAGAGAGAACATCTGCACGCTTCAGCTCAGATCCGAGATTGCGCAGCATCTCGACAGGGGTGCATGCAACCAGCACAGTCAATGTGGACTCAGCGAAAACTGTTGGAACATCTATCTTGACCAACATGGATGGACAAACTGCTGCTGACTACACATTCAAGAGAAAGGATCATGCCATCACCTTGGCTGCAAAATCGGCAGGTAAGAGTGATGGTGAGGCAGTACAGGTGAATCCCAAGCATCTGGAGTCTGTGACCAAATATGAGCTGTGGAGTTACCCACCAGCTGTTTGATTCTACACTGCTGCTCCCACAGCCACAGAAGCCAGTGCTAGCAGATGCTATCTGGACACTCCTGACACACGATGCACCAGGAATCACAGGCCAAGTTGGATGGTAGGGCACTAGTCCAGCGCATTCCATGGGCACGTGGCTCAACATACAAAGGTATCTGCACGCAATACACAGAGTATTTCACAAAGAAGTATGGACAGGCAACAGCCGTGTTTGATGCGCATTGATGGTACATCCACAAAGGACACAACACGCCAGAGACGTACGAGAGGGAACGCTGGAGCAACGGTGACGTTTGATGAAGATAATCCAGGTCACAATGAAAAAGGAACAATTCCTGGCAAACAAGACAAGCAAGCAGCGCCTCATCAACATGCTCAGTACCAAACTACGGGCACAGAACTGCCAGGCACTTCATGCTGCAGGAGACGCTGATCTCCTCTTAGTGCAGAAGGCAGTTGAGTCTGCAGCCACCACCGAGTGCAGAAGGCAGTTGAGTCTGCAGCCACCACCGATACTGTGCTGATCGGAGATGACACAGATCTGCTCACCCTGCTCATCTACCACACCACCCTCAAGTTATGTGACCTGTTCTTCCAACCCGAGCCAAAGAAGAATGTGAAGAAACGGTGGTCTGGAACATGAAGTCTGTCAAGCAGCAGTTAGGCCCCGATGTATCACAGCACATCTTCTTCATGCACGCTCTCCTGGGATGTAATACTTTCCCCTGCGTGTGGCTTTGGTGAGGGAGCTTCCCACAACAAATTCAAAACCAGTGCGCACTTCCGTGAACAAGCCAATGTGTTTGACAGACAGGCAACGTCCACCGATGATGTTGTAGAAGCAGTGAGAGAAAGCCCTGGCATGCCTGTACAATGGGAAGCCTGGAGAGTCACTGGAGAGTCACATAAATTGCAGTTTGTTTTATACAACAGGAACCCTAATTTAGATAGTTTTGGCCAATAAGTTCAGTGTATTAGAATAGTTGACACATAAGAATAATGCTTGTTGGTCCGGTTTAGCTTATTGAAATGTCTGTCATTGGATTCCTGGCCCCAGAAAATGTATTTTTAGCACTTAAAATTAAAGCCCTAAGTCATTTAGAAGCGGAGATATTGGTAAATAGCAGGTTTTTGGCGGCCATTTTGGAAAATGGCCGCCATGGAACCTTCCACCACCAGGAATCCTTAAGAGTTTTGATATGTTATAGTGGACACCTTCAAGAGCATTAAACAGTTGAGACACTTTCTGTTGCAATTTGTCCGAGGTCATATCAAATAATGCCTGGACTAATAGTCCAACAACGTCAGCAAGAATTACATGTGTACAGGATATTGGTCAATCTAATACCAGTGATAACCACTCATACAACCATAAGCTTGCTCTATGCTACAACACATTAAAAGTTTCCGACAAGACATTTTGTTTGACATCGTTTAGTTATTATTGTTGCAGGTATGCTCATTCGATATTTCATCATTAATTCAGTTATGTAATGATTATAGGTTGACCACCTGTTACAAGAAAGAGTTGTGCAGGAATATGGTGTTTGTTTCATGATGTTTGTCCTTAGAACCATAATTTGGATGACAGTAATTGTAGTTTAGTTGTTAGTTAGAGTAAAGTTTAGGGTTATATTTCTACATCCTATAGTGAAGACATAATAGTCCTAAAGGTAACAAGTTTTATGGGGAATGTTTGAGATATTTTGTCATTCTTATACCAGTGATGACCACTACAATACATTACATATTTCGACTAGATTTTTTTGTTAGACCATGAAGGTAGGTTTGGCATCGCTATATAGTTACGCTCGCAGAACATTAAGACACCTTTAATCACAGTCAGGTTGGCTCAGTGGTTTCTTTCCTTGCCTTTCACCTCTGTGGGCCCCGGTTCGAATCCCGGACCTGAGCCTTGTATGTGGATTGGGTTTTCAGTCCCTACCTGATTGTGTGGGTTTTTCCTACTTGGGGTTTTCCTCCCACATCTAAAACTGACATTTCTTCATCGTCTTCTCCACACACAGGTACCTCAGGCCTACGGGTCACAGTGCTAGTCGCTTTTGAGGGTCCCTTGGTTTCATTACCAGAAAGATATAATAATAATAAGTAACAACATTCGGCTTGGTATCCACATTTTTGATTCAGCGCCCCAAAATTAGATTCGGTTACCAACCTTTACTCAAAAAAGGTTGCTTACATTTCTGGCCTCGTCTATAAGTTCAAAGCATCAAATATCCACTGTAAAAACACTCGATGGAAATGCCCTCACATTTTTTAGGACGGCGAGGATTTATAAAACGTTCAACCCTGAAACACTGTTTTCCCCGATTTTTTTACTGGTACCTACGTGTCAGCTTGTGTCAGTTGGTGACGATTTGATAGCTCCACAGTTGCAGTTGTCTGGAAAGTAAAAAATCATGACTTGCTGCATGACTGCTTGCAATAGTCTGTTGCCCGATACATCAGTACGTGTGCTCTGAATCATTTTGTGCTTTCTAATTAGTTTCAGGCGCTCGAAATCATTTTGTGCACTCCAAATTATTTAGTGTGCTTGACAAAATTTTGGTGCAAAACATGATTTGTTTTTGCTCGCCTAATAGTTTTAACCTTTTCTCTTTTGAACAGAAACCATAATGTAAAACAGCCTCTGAGCAAATATTAGTGTCATATATAAATATGCCAAGTATTAAACCACAAGGGAAACTGACTGGGTAAATTTTAAATGTATAAATATGTTTAAATGAATAATTTTTTTTAAATAAATATTATCGACGATTCCACTCACTTCTAGGACCTTACCTGGACCAAGACGTCCTCCTTGAGGCAATTCAAGGAAGCCAAGATGTACTACGGCAGGAGTTGGATGGCCTCGGCATCGGTCTGTCTTTAGACAGCGTGGAACCTGGCAAGGTAGAGCCCATACCTCCACCGAGCCACATCGGCCTTTCAGGCGGGGCCATCGCCGGCATCATCATCGGCTCCATTCTCCTTGTGGCACTGTGCATCGCATTGGCCTTGATTGTGTACTTGAAGTAAGCATCCACTTTTAGTCTCCCACGACCCTTTTGTTAAATTTTTTGATTCACATTTTACTCCTTTTGACCCCTCTCATGTGACAGTCCCCTTACTAAGGTCAATAAAGAGCTATCAGTGGCCGAGAGTCGTGCGCAGCTCGTACACGCGTGCACGTTTCCATTGTTTGACATCAAAGATGGCGGTTAATGCGAAGGGTGTATCGATTAAGAAGAATGATAAGAACCTTATTGCCCTGTGAAAGTATTTTGAATAATCAGCAGCTTTACCAGAGGGTGATACTGAATCAGGTTGCTGCAACTTGGCGATATAGAGGGTTGGGTATAGCATGGACTTCTTTTTATAAGGCTCTGGAATATTTTCCTGTGAAACGGCTACTATGTCGTGAGGAGTATCCTTCTTATCTTCCTCACGGCATAGTTTTTGATTTGTTAAATGACGTAAGTAACTACTGGTCTCAAACTTAGTAAATAATGCTCCCCTGACTCAAAAATTTGCGTTTTGGGGGACAACATTGACAATGTGGGACACCATTGACCATGTGGGACACCATTCACCATGTGGGACACCATTCACTATGTGGGACACCATTCACCATGTGGGACACCATTCACCATTTGTGACACCATTCACCATGTGGGATACCATTCACTATGTGGGACACCATTCACCATGTGGGACACCATTCACCATTTGTGACACCATTCACCATGTGGGACACCATTCACTATGTGGGACACCATTCACCATGTGGGACACCATTCACCATGTGGGACACCATTCACTATGTGGGACACCATTCACCATGTGGGACACCATTCACCATGTGGGACACCATTCACCATGTGGGACACCATTCACCATTTGTGACACCATTCACCATGTGGGACACCATTCACCATGTGGGACACCATTCACCATGTGGGACAACGCTAAAAGCACACGAAGTCCGAAATCATCGGTTAAAAAATAAAACCAAATGTAGAACCAAATTTTTGAACCAAAATGGCGGACACTGTTAGCTCACGAAGTAAAAGGAAAACCACACAATTTCGAGGGATATTTGTGTGTTTCATTATGTTCTACTTTTGAAACTTTTTTCCAACCATTTAATTTCATAACGAACGCCTTTTATTGCCCAAAGGGCCAAATCCGAAGGAGGTATAAACCCCAGGAATTACACAAAATGCGGGAGGGTTCCACTAGTTACTGGCACTCCAGGTAAGCCAAAACAGTTCGATTGGCAGGCTTAATGGTGTTTTTCTAGCTGCAATAACTCGTCAGACAATGACAGATAGCTCGGTCGTAAAAGGTAGCTATAAATAATACGGTTTTTTGGTTGATGATGTTTTTATTGGATGTATTCATCTTTGCGCTTAGGTGGTGCAGGCTGCTGTGCTTCGAAAGCGTTAAGGTCTTGCCTGTAACAAGTCAACAGGACGAACCGAAGTATGGAGCTGGGAAAAGTAAGTGACAAAAGAGAGCAGCCAAATCCATATGCTCACGGAGTGACACTTTCTTTGTAAATATAAAACAAAACTCTACAGGAATGTCTGTGTTGAAGGTGAAGTTACTATGTCTGAGGTTCCGTTGTTTGATTGTTGTTGTGTTGGTTTTTTGGTAATGTTGTGTATGTCGTGACGTCATCCTTTTGGTAGATGACGTAATGCCTGATACCCCCATGTAGAGATTAAGTGTACAATGCTCCAGTGCATGGTCGAGCTAGTCAATCTCCCTGTGCCCTATGGTTTCTAGTAAGTCTAGTCACTCCAGTCGCCCACCCGAACTTGCTCAATGATACACCATCCCACACTGTCCGGTATATGGCTTGATGCGTGTGCGCATCCACTATTAAGTGGATGGAGTATAGGGCTTACGTGTTCTAAGGTGTGATATGAATTCATGACGATTCCATAACAACCGTTATACAACTCCTCGTTCACTATGTCTGTCGAGCTCAAACTTCGGGGTGAGAATCGGCCTAGATCGCCTGACCAATTTATGGATCAGTATGACCCGGAATATGTGTCAAAATTACCCAGAAGTTTGTCAAAATGACACAAATTCCGGGTTTAAATCCCTCTTTTATTTTTTTTACCACTTTTCTGGGTCAGCTTGACCCGGAAATGGGTCAGGCCCCCTGGATCCCTGGTCAATTCCGACCCAGGAGTTTTTAGAGTGTAGGGTCACAGTTAACCCAATTGACTCTTCCGAAAATGCTAATTACATTCACGCATGCGTACAAACACTATTGGTTGGCAAAACGCCATAGAGTTCTGCACTCTAGGCAAACGCACAAAAATGCGTATGCGTCACGCCACCATCAGCCCAATACAAAAAGGCGTAACGTGCCCTCATTTGGCCAACCAGGATTTTTGGAGCACTTGGGCGATGTGTAAAATTTACATATTTCATGTGAAGGGTTTATTTGTAAATCATTTGGAATCAGCTCAACCCAGTACCTATAGCTCCCGAGGGTTTAAAAAAAGAAGGAGGCAATGAAATTTATATCATCTGGTTTCTATTTTGACAACACTAATTTTAAATGGTAAATGTACTATTGTTCTATCTTTCAGATCAGTCGAACAAGCGGGTGCCTGAAAATGACTACACTGGTCGCACATTGTAATCCATTGTGGTTTTGTATCGTTTATGTTTTCATCGTTGTTTTTGTTGTTGTTGTGGTTGTTGTTGTTCAAAGTCTTCAAAGTTAGTATTATTGTATTCAAAGTTTCTTCTTCTAGAGATTGAATGATTAGCCTAATTCTATGAATCATGTTTTGCTTGTACGTATAGTTCACATGAACCTGATATTGTTTCCAATAGTTCAATAATTTACAATGCGAATTACCCTGAGTTTTACTACAACTCCCTGCAACTATACGATTTATAAGTTTACGAATGCGGGTCCGTTTTCCCATAATAAAGGCAGATGTCTGTTCTTCGTTCAACATGCAAAGAAGTCGTGCGTTGTTAATGCTTTAAAATACTGCAGCGAAGTGTTAAAACAAACAGTTCCCGTCACGAGACATTGGCTTTTAATCATTATGCGGGCATAATAAACAAAAGAATAATGGCCGGTTGTAACCCATTGGAAACCATCAAAACCAACAGGCAGCTATATTTTATGAACTTTCTATCAATAGTTGTATAACACGAACTACCCAGATTACTACCTAAACATGTTCGGAGGTCAAGAATGATGAAAAGACTCGAAGACACTGCAACTTTTTGAAATCATTATATTCGAGAACTATATTTGAGGAGGCCCTGTTAATACACATAAAGTAATTCCAAATGGTAAATGTTTTGTTTTTGTTTGCAGATCAGACAAACAAGCTAGTGTTGTAAAAGAGCAGCTACAAGTGAGATCACACATAAAGTAATCCATTTGAGTGCGTCAATTAACAACGACACAGATTTATTTTGATCATGGAGCTTGGATTTCGAAATCTGTAAATTATTAAATTTATTTGAATTATTCATACTTTAATCATTCAACTACGTAAGCCAGAAGGCCTGTTATATTTTGAAGCATAATGATAGTAAACTCTTCAAACCATACCATTCGATGTAACATGCATACAACAATTTACTGTAGCAAATAAGACAATTTTAGCCCATGAGTATTACACCATAGACAATTAGGCCATAATACTAACATAACTTATTGTTTAATTTGATTTCTTTAAATTTACTAGCAAAATTGGGCTTTATCCCCAATTCAGAAATTATTATCTATTAAATATCTTATTATTTTTATACATCATTTTGCATAATGTGAGTAAAAACTTTCTCCCTTTTTTTGCTTCCTTAATGTTGCTGTTGCGTCAGTTAATATGAACGCATTCGTTCATTTTCTTCTAATAATAGTGGCATCTTATATAGCGCTCATATCCGTCACTCAGTGACGCTCAAGGCGCTGCAACATTCAGTATTTTTCCTGCAAGGTATTGTGGAGCTACGTTTTGAAGTATTTGACCTTTTCCTTTACATAGCACCATGTAATGGTTTACAAGGTGCTGTGGCGCAATATGCAGCCAATCAAACCAGGAACCTACAGAGATTCAGTGATTTGCTGTGCGAATCACATGTTGCTTGTAGTTTGCATGAATCTAATGATTACAAATATTTATTAAATAACATCGCAAATGCCTGTAATGAAACCCAAGTATTGTCTAAAATTCCCTGCCACTAGTACAATTCAGTTTATAATGCGGATCCGTTTTCCCAATACAGTAGGCCTAGATAGTTTTGGTTTCACGTCAAACGAAAATAAGTAGTGCGTATTGGTAATGGTTCGAACAGATTGCTCCGTTTTTGCTCATTATCCTGGCATAATAAAACAAAATTCAGCTATTAAAAAATAATTAAAAGAGTTATTGCCTCTGAAAACCACGATGAAGGCCAACAAAAGTTTGGTGTACTACCTTTGTATTGTCTTTAAATTTATTATACAGGATTGGAAGAGCCGACAAAATTAGAATGCTTTCGTATTTTGTGTGATCAACCATGTACATTAGATAACAAATCTGTGAAAATTTTGGCTTAATCCGTTGTGTGAGTCAGGAGAAAATAAATATTGAAGTTCAAAAAACCAAGCACAGTTTTCAGCATGCAAACACGTGTTGGTAACAACCGAAATCAGCCTTTGGGTTTTCAGAAACGGAGAAATATTTCACAGAAGAAAACAAAAAAAAACGGTTCTAGTATAAACTTATCGATCAGTAAAGCTTTCAGACTAAAGTTTAACAATGATTATACTTACCAACCCCGTAGTGTCTTGAAAATAATTTAGGAAATCTATATGGATTACTCTCGGAAATTAACAACGCTCGAAAAGTCTCGAAAACGTCACAACAATTTGATACATTATTGTTGTCTTTATGTTTTTGTTGTTGATGTTGTCTTCTTCTCCATTTACTCGTATACTCTTCCATACTACCCATTTAAATTTACAAGGAAACCAGCATTTATTAATGACGATAAAATAATATACAGACTTGAACCTCGTCATTTTCAGTGTTCAATTATTACCGAGGTTCAAAGAACATTACCCATCATCGTGAACTCTTTTTTTATATTATCTCCCACTATCAGAATGGTCTATAAGTTAATTTTGCCACATCCATAATTATTAGAATGCATTTAAACGTCGATACGGTGCGAAGTTTAAATATAAATTATATCTCGATGCAATGGATTTTGATTATAGTGACAGCAAATTCTACACATCAAATTGTCAAGTTCTGCTAGTGGATGAATTGATAGCTACGATTAGTCTTTCCCATAAAAGGAGTTCAGTGTATGGGTGCTCCCTTTTATTGCATTATTTGAGTGGCCCAACGAGTGCATAGAGTGAAGAAAAGTGTATCGATTGGTGTATCGATTTCGATTCTAGCACTGCATCACTATTTGGATACCGAGTCTAAGGAGACCTGACCCATTTCTAGTTTAGGCTCACCGTAAAAGTGGTGAGAAGAAAGGAGTTTAACTCTGATTCTACGTCATGTTGACCCTTTTCTTGGTAATTTGTTACACAAAGTCCGGGTCATACTGACCTGGAAATGGGTCAGGCCCATAGAGTTATATAGAAGAACTAGAGGGCGCACTAGCCAAGTTACGTGACTCGTCGCGCGGGTGGTGCGGCCATGTTTTAGGTACCACTATCATTACTTTACTGTACGCAAAACAACAAAATGAACACCGAGCGCGTGATGCGTGCACTTCGTACTCAATTTTGCCCTCTATTAAATGGCGGTCGTGTCTCCTTGCGGTCCCGGCGCGTTTGTGCACGCAGTATTGCCAGTGCGCCCTCTAGTTCTTATATATAACTCTATGGTCAGGCCCTACGGAACTAGGATCCGGGTCTGACCCGGAAGTTTTTAGAGTGTATCAACAAAATAGGGAGCCCGCCAACATAGGGCTAGATAGCTCCGTTGACAGGGCGCCGCTACGTTAATCCGGAGGTCGTTGGTTCAAATCCCGCTCTATAGTCAATTTGTCTTTGTTCAACCCAAACTATTTGTATTATATTCTGATTGCGTTGTACTTTACTCGTGATAATTATGTCCGAATCCGTCAGGTAGCAGTAAGCACGTACCTGCCTCATGAGGGTTCGATTTAACAGACTGGCACATCTGTCCTGGGAACGAGGCGGATGTTGATGCCATTCTCAGGTGTTAGGAGACCACGAGTTCCTCGCTTCGGCGGAATCTGGAAGCCACACAAACACAAAATCATATAGCTAGCCTAAGTGTTTTTTCTATTTTATTTGGTTATTGATTAGTTTGATTATTGTTTATAATTTTTGCTATTTTACTTTTTTTTTCATTTTAACAAGAAAAAGGAAGAAGTTTGTTATATACAACCCAATTTGTTTGGGATAGTTTTATTGCCAACCCTTTGTAATACCTCCCTGTCACCTCTTCTGTTGCAGGCACGATTTTGTCTTCTCAACTTTGTAATAATGCGCAACTTATGTTGCACTTGCATGTTTTTTGAATCGCATGTTGTTTGTGTATTTTAGGAGCATAGATAAAACCCATAACAACCAGTACCAAATTATTTTGAAATAATTAGTTCAACTAAGCGTGCTAGTTATAAACTAGTGAACAATTTATGCGTTAAAATCAATAATAATTGTTTATCATTAATTTTTTTGTAATGAATTTCGATTGTCAAAGGGAGGGGCTTACCTCAGTTTGTTCGCATGTCTCCAAGCGATAAACCTGAAACACACGTGCGATGACCACAAATATTTCCATCATGGCGAACCGGTATCCGATGCACATCCGGGGACCCTGGCCGAATGCGAGCCAGGACGAGGGGTCGATTTTGTCCCTATTCTCGGGAGAAAACCTGAACGTTGCAAGAGAAGTAAACAAAATCATCTTCAAATCAAGCTCCGGTGGCTCAGTCAAGCAGATGAAATTAAAAACCTGTCCGTGAACAAACAGGTTTGTCACATGAATTCTTTAAACTATCATATCTTAGAGACAACATAATGTATGCCTCTGCAATAATTGCTAGTCACTTCTGTCGATAGATCAATATACCATTAAATTGCATTTTTGATATATGCCCATCAAGTAAGTGCATATTGTTTGATACAGATTACGGATTATACTGACCCAGAAATGGGTCAGACCCCACGGGAGATGGGTCATTTCTGACCCGAAGTGTTGAAAAAGCGAGAAGGCGTGCATGTAACACAGGGTGTCAAAGGAACATTACAGAATTGGTTTTTGCTAACAAAACAGTTGCTGGCAGTGTAAGCACTTTATGTAATCCACCATATACATAAACTGACAAACCTGTAGAAGTTTGAGATCGATCGACCATCTGGGTCACGAGAAAATAGTGAAAAACCGATTACACATTTGCATGAAATCATACAGATTCAACAAAATGAATAAAACGCTCACTGAGCGATAAACTCCAATCGGAAAATTAGTTTATTCATTTCTCATCAAATATGGCATTTCAGACAGAAATATTTCAAGGGATGTTTTCTATTCTCATCATCATTAGACTGTGTAAGTTTTATGTAAATCTGTGATAAAAAAATATGTTTTACAAGTTTTTTTCTTACCAATTCTGTATTTTTTCTTTAAAAAAAAGAAGGAAACCCACTTTTGACGGGAAATTTGTCAAACTGACGCAGAATCCAAGTAAAAAAAAAAACCGACTGCTTAACCAGTTTCAGGGTTAGCCTGACCCAGACATGGGTCAGCCCCCCCCCCCGGGCCCGGAACCCGGGGCCAGTTCTGACCCGGGAATTTGTGTAGAGTGTACATTGGATACGCTTACCTCTCGGGGTCGAATTTCTCGGGTTCCGGCCAATATTCGGGATCGTTTTGGATCGTGTGAACAGCAATCTCAACTGTGATTCCCTTCGGGACTTTGATTCCCTTGATTACGCAGTCCTCTTTGCAGACACGGTTGATCCTGCCGTATGGGGAAATAGTAAAACAAAGTAAAACAAAGCAGAACAAAAACTAATTACCTTGCAGACTGAAAAATGGTCTTACTTTTTTTAGAAATGGTTTGTTTCCTTATTTTAACTTCTGTATCCATTATTTTTTGTTATGATTTGTCTATAGTGGCCCTGAAGGGACATTCAACATTACTATTGTCGTCAAAGTTCGCGACTGGTGTCAGATTTGCACATAAAATATTGGCGTCAATATTTATGTTGGATGTCCCTTCAAGGCTATCGTACTATTTGGCCCATTCTCATCCAAACTATTTTTGGCAAATATTTGACAGTTCTCGTACGCACATTTTCAAACTAAGTTACGGGGCTCTTAAAAATAGCGGCTTATAGTGGGGGAAGAAATGGTTAGTACTACCTCGATCCCGAAAGTTAAGACAAACAGAGTTTCCCCCCACAAAATGAAAATGTCTATCGATTCATCACTCACGAAGCAACTGTTGGGAACAACCGAAGGGTCTCGCGGATCACCATATCAGTGTACACCATCTTGTTGGTTTTTTCGAGGGTGATTTCTGAGGTCATGACCTCATCGACTTCTTGAATGACGCGCTCTTGGATTTCTGGGTGAAGGGCCATCAGGTAGAAGATGTAGGACAACGTAGCGGGGCTGGTCTCAAGGTTCCCTGTGAAGAAACTCATGCACTGTGGGGGAGAAGAAAAAAACAATAATTATTGATCAACGACTAGTACTCGACAGCTTTACTATGTCTTGATACGATGTTGAGTAATTTCTACTTCTTTAAGCTGATTACGTTAACTTATCGTGTGCAACCTAAGGCCCCACTAGTTTGTTATAGCACTCTAAGAACTTCCGGGTCAGAACTGATCCGGATCAGAACTGATCCGGATCAGAACAGATCCGGATCAGAACTGATTCGGGTCCCGTGGGGCTTGACCCATTCAGGGTCAGTATGTGTCAAAATTTCCCACAACTGGGTTAAATTACGCAGAATCTGAAGATAAAATCCTATTTTTAAACCACTTTCCTGGTCAGCCTGACCAAGAAATGAGTCAGCACCACCCCTTCCGGGTCAATTCTGACCTCGGAATTTTTAAAGTGTAATTTTTGTATTAATCAATGTGCGTTCAAAGAACTGTTTTATGAAAGCATCGATTACCAACGCAATTGTCTCATTATAACGGCCTTGGTTTGTCTGCAAGATGTAGGCCTACACGACAAGGTGTGTAGTTTTGCAAGACCAGTGCGCCATCACGTACATAATATTCCTAGTAATAGACGACTGCTGAGTGCTACTGTTCTAAATGGTGCCAAAGCCGCCATCGTCATGCGATTGCCTCGTTAAATTGTAAGTGTGCACAGGCACAAGCATGGGTACACTTTTTGTTACAAAGACACCAAATGAACAACACATAAATATTGAGTAACTCTTTGCAGATCTTGTATTCGACAAACTCAAGTACTTCCTACTCTTCATTCACACAGCGCTGGTCAATTAGTTATATACAAACAACATTGAAATAACTGTTAATCACTGGTTTTCAAACTGTTGTTCATAACATGGACACGAACAAAATGTGTACCCATGATTGTGGCTTAGCACTATTACAATATTGTACTGTGATGTATTTTGAAAGATCTGTAGTTTTTGTCCGATTTTCAGTCTGGTGGAAGCTAACCATTGAGAAGATCTCGCTCTTTGTCAGAGCAGCTCGTTGTATCAGGTGACCATTCGACTTGTTTGGAGCTTCGCTGTCCTTGTGCGAGTTCACCATGAGCTGCAGGAAATCTTTGTATTTCTATCACAAAATTGAAAACAAGTTAAAATATTAACATTGTATAGACATGTTTCGAATTTCATTATTTCTTTATAAAACTATAAACAGAGACGCGGTGTAGCGTTGATGGATACAGTCGATCTAAAGGGCCCAGTCAGAATAGTCATGAGTAAACAAAACGAACAAACGAAAAAGAAGAAGAAAATACAAATACCCAGCTGGCCCAGATCGTTGTTAGTTTCAACCAGGAAAAGCCTCTGAAAACTACTGACGTTGGAGACCTTTGATCTAAATTAACTGCGTCATTTGAGGTATCACTGTGTTCTTCAGTGGATATGATATGATTAAGTGGTTCAATATTATTTTTTCAACATTGACTTTTCTGAGCGGCCCCTAATGTTGATTAAGTCAATTCAGTGAGACACTTACACATATGCACGCATCCGAACAGTATTTTTTTTTATAACAGCGTGTAATATATTTGGGGGGGTAAACACAACCCCTTTCAAAATGGTCTCAACCATGACTTATAGAGCCTTTAGACCAAATAAAACGAATTTCAAGCAGTCAACACCATCCAGAAAGCATCTGGATGGCTTGATCGATTTCAGCAAGGAGTGACTATTAGCCATTGGCCGAGAGATTTGAAGGAGCGATGTGTCTTTTTCTACGTAACGCTTTTTTTTCTAGCGGAGGCCACTTCAATATCGGTTGGGCATGCAGAGATCAAACCACGGGGGAAAAGGCACAGTAATCCGTGCGGATGAATTTCGTAAGAGCGACTACGTTTGTCTAAGTAAAAACAAGAAACTACAAGCTTACGGTGGCATTTTCATCGGTCCTTCGCACGTCCATAATGTCATTGACGAGCTCGGCGAAGAAATTGATCGAATCATGCGGGTGAACGGCACATCCGAAATATAAGAAGATGGACTCGAGCCAAGGAAACAACACTGTGGGATCAAACGGATGTAAAACACCAAATGTACTGTTCTGGTATGCACTCTAAAAGTGAGGTGTTTAAAACTTTCATTCGTAAACGGGTGTTAATAAAAACTAACTCTAATAGATTAAATTGGATTCTAAACCGATTAGTGCCCTGGTAATTGTTCACATATAAGGCATTACCTACTTTGACAGGTTATCAACTCTTGGTTCACGTTTAAAACCCAGAATCCAGATTGGATTTCCTACACTAGCCACTTGTTTCCTTAATAATTCATTGGATAATTCATTTGCAATTTATTTGTATACACTCGGTCCCTCATGCTTCGTCCGTAGGTGTACGAGGCAGTGGGCGGGGGGCAAACTGCCCTCCCTCATTCGGGCTGTTTGAATTATGGTAAACTTTGAGTTAACTAACTGGTGAAGATCCAAGGTGCGTAGGCAGTCTTGAAATTTTTCCACATCGCGCGGGAATGGTGCATCAAGAGGAACTCTTCTTCTTTTGAGTCCAGCTTGGAAGCGAAGAAACAGATAGAACTGACGTCCATTCCAAACTTTGCTAAATGCCTGTAGGTTGTCCAAAAAGAAACACAACTATAAAGTACAGACATGAATTGGTATACGTGTATTGTATGTGTGGCTCATTATTCGCCAATTCCCAGAGAACTGTTGCATTGTATTGCTGTGCTATCGAGTTATATCAACATTGTGGCCCCCGCAATGTTCGAATATACGCGCGAGACTTGCACGGTCTGCTCCGAAGATCGAGTGGACTGGGATTCAACATTCTCTCTCTAATGCTTTCTTGTAAGACTCACCAGCAGAGCAATGTTCATTGCTCGTACCCTGCTTTCCCATATTGATTTCCTTTCGGATGTTGTTTTCTTCAAAAAGGAAACAACAGTTTTGAAATAATAAGTCGGTTCTGATTTCCACGAGATGATTGACAGCCGTGTCCGATGAGTTTATGGGAGGATTTTAGATTGGTTACTTTTGCAGTGCTTAAAAATGTGTACCATTTTGTGCACGTTGACTCACTTATTAATGTCCAAGACACCTTTCTTCGTGTCGTCAGTGTTGGTGTCGTTTTCTTCTTTCATTTCCTTCAGTGTGGTGTCGGTGCAACCATTGACCATTGATACCATCTGCAAAAGCCCAATACCAAAAGTTGATTAAACTATTTACTCAATAAATGACAGGGTCGACAATGACACGGATTCCGGGTCCCGTGGGGCCTGACCCAGTTCTGGGGACGGTTTGGCCCACAATCCTTTGTCAAAGTGACCCATAAATGGATCAAACTGACTCACAATCCGAGTTGAAATGCCCTTGTTACCAGTTTCTGTGTCAAACTTGACCCACAAATTGGTCAGGCCCCTTTTAAGACTCGGAATTCGGGTCATTTCTGACCGGGATGTTTAGAGTGTGTACCCTATTACCATATCTTGAATCATTTCGATGAGCAGAAAAATGAAGAGAAAAAAAAACGTCACTTTAAAATCGTGAGTTCTTAGATACAAATGTAATTTCATGTTGCTGCGGTCTGCGTAAGTCCACACTAGGACGGGGAACACTTTTTAAAGAAAGAAAACCGGTTCAGAATTGACCCGGATTCCGGGTCCCGGGGGGGCTTGCCCATTTTCGGGCCAGGCTGACCCGGAAAAGTGTTGTGTGTTTTTTTTTTTTTTTGTTTTTAAAACTATTTAAAAAATAAATTTTTAACTAGAATTCTGCTTCAGTTTAACCCATTTCTTGGTCTTTTTGACACACATTCCAGGTCATAGTAACCATTCTACGGGTCAATTTTAACCCCCGATTTTGTGTATGAGTTTATACGTTCATACGTAGGATAACGGGGTAAATGAATGCAAGAGGCAAACTACAGGAGCATTGTGAACTCAAGTTGTTGTCGAGTCTGAGTTCAACGAGATGCTAAGCTTTTGGGCTCGATTAAAAATAATCACCTGTTGTACTTTGGACTTTGAAAAGGTGAGTGCAACTGCCTCTCTCATATGCTTCCATCGCGTACCTTGCAGACCCAGGAGATCCTCATTCATGGATTTGGGACGAAGTGGAAATTGCTTCAAAAAAATAATAATCATAATAAAATCAGGAAAGAATAAAATGTGCATTATAGCCAAGCGTGTGGCACAGAAATATCACACAAATCAGCCCAATGCGACATAGAGATGTTGGTATAGTAAAAATTACCTTGAAGAGTTTTTTTTTTGTTAAACAGTTCCCTTATACACAGGTTTGTTTGTTTTTTAAGGTTTTTTATGCATTTGTGAATTCTGCTTCAACCGTTTTGTTATCATTTGATTTCAGAGAAAAAAAAGGTAATTGGGGACAATTTCCACGGAGAACCAAGCATAAAGATTTTATTGATGTTTTGAACCCGGGGATACTCATTTATTGATCTCTTGATTCACACCAGACAGAAGAAAATAGCAATAAGTAATAATCATAAAAATTACAAAATAATTGTCAACTACAAATTATTTTATATACATTCCTTGTGGGCACAGTGCAGAGAGAGCGCCCATATTTACTTTAAAAAACCTAGTTTCTGGTATACCGTTACTGTTGCAATGTGTTCGATGCAAACAATGGGTAAAATCTGCTGGTTGCTAAACATAATGACACCGGAAGAGGTGTTTTTTAATGGCTCACCGTTTGTGCTGGTATAAGAAGCAGTACCTGTCATTAAACTAGTTACTCGTACAATGATTGACATAAAAATTGTGAAAGTAAGGGTATCAATTATATAACTATGGCATTTATTTTGAAGGCAGAGATTTAGAAAAGGGTGGCATTTCTCTCGTAGACGTTGTAAATCCGAAGGACTTACCTCTCGATCAGTAAAGTTAGCAAACTTCTTCACCATAACC
Organism: Pycnopodia helianthoides; assembly: GCA_032158295.1. NCBI lineage: Eukaryota > Metazoa > Echinodermata > Asteroidea > Forcipulatida > Asteriidae > Pycnopodia > Pycnopodia helianthoides. The sequence continues at coordinate 19,280,111 of CM063246.1, read as the reverse complement.
TCCCGGACAAACTCCAAATCACTCGTAAATATGGCCTTCTTGCTTCCCCGAGAAATACTGCATTCCCCCCGAAAAATAGAAATCAAAACATACAAATAAATAATAATAACTAGTTTTTATAAAGCGCTTTATTTACGGGCGTCTCAAAGCGCTTACCATCAGTTATTTCCAGGCTAGTTTTTAAAACTTTTGATTTATGAGAAGTTAAACAAAAAAATATCAATCATATTTTTCCCTCGAAAAGTTATTTCGGGGTAACAATATTTTAGGGATACATAATATGGGTTATTGGCACTAAAACGGCTGTCAATCATTCTACTGGGCCTTCTATCATTTGCGTATCTGTATCGCGGATAGTCAGTTAAACACAACCGGTGTAGTTGTAGGAGAATTTGGAAAGATCAACTTAAAAATATATATATTTTTTAACATCCTATTTTAAGGGGACGAAATCATATTTCTAGGGAAGTAAATAACATTTCGAGGGAACGAAAAAATATTTCGAACAGGGAACCAAAACCAATTTTAGGAACCAATTTTAGGAATAAATCCAGATTGAGGAAAACACGATAATGTTGCTGCGGAAAGTTAGTAATCCAATACACGGTTTTTATAGTTTGTTAAAACTCCTATTCGTTTCCGAGTTGATCTTTCCCAGTTTGAGGTTGTCTGTTTGTTTTAAATTAAAACGAAAAGTGGAAGGGATTTGATTCGTTGTTAATTTTTGCTACGGTACGTGAAGTTTCTTCATGAAAAATACTGATTATTCGTAAGCTCTAATATAATTAGACTCCAACCATAACCAAACTAAAAGGAAGTTGGGGAAGAAGACCGTAGAGGAAAAGTTTTGCTATAGTTTTTTGATTGAGTCAAAAAGACATCTCACCCAAATATTCTGCCGTACTCTTCTGTCCATTTCTTTAAAGCTACATGCACACCCTAGGCGTAATTTGAAAACAAATATAGTAATAATAATTAAGAGTACTATTCGTGACCGTTTTAAAAAATATTTATTTGTTTGTTTGTTTATTTATTTGTTTGTATTTATTGTTTTAATCACGTTTGAACTTGAACTTTTTTCAAACTTTTGTTTAAAACGCTTGGCCTATAACTTATATACATATACATATTTTTTTTTTTAAATGAATTCTTTAAGTCAAGCAGAGCTGGCGACATTTTTTCCATTTACGAACTGTTTAGATGGGTAATTTAAACACATTTGTCACTTCGTAAAAACATTTTTTTAATTAAAAAACAGACCTGCCCGCAAGGCACTGCGCACAAACCAATGGATATTAAGGTTTGCCACTTCGTAAAAACGGTAAAAAAAAGTGTTTTGGAACTCCGCAATAAAACGCAAATGTCATACCACGCCTATTTTGGCAACATGCCGAGCTATGCATTTCAATGGATTGCAGTGGTGAATGTTGATTTGTCACTTCGTACAAAAAAAAAATTGTAACTCCATAATTTGTCGGCTATTTAGATTAGTGTAATTATGAAACTGTTATGTTATAGGTCCCGAAACTGGTGAAAATAACAGCATTGTATACTTCATTCACTTACAACAACAAAAACAATTTCTAAATTGTTGTGAATGTTAACACATTTTGTCCTTCGTGAAAAAACGACGACCTTTTAATCTTCGTTATTTTATTGATTGTATCAACCAAGCACACGGCTGGCGATCGGCTCTCGACCTCTTGATCTGCGTGAAGTTTCGAACCTACAAAATGGGGTTCCAATCACTTTAGAATGGCTACACTTACCTGTCGAAAAGCGAGGATGTTTCCAAATATGGGCAGGGGCGGTGGGCCCTTCAACCCAAGCTTGGCAAAGAAAGTTCGGTTGCTGTACGTGCTCCTGAACAGTCACACAAAATATTAGTGTTACAACCCTCATTTTTGTAATTATAATGGCTGACATTTCTTGAGAATCCATCCTTTTATAATAATAATAATAAATAAATACAAATACATTTTCTAAAATCCAGAAAAAAAATAATTTCATAAGACAGAACAGGAAAAATACTGTCAACATCTTACCAAGCGAGCGCAGCAGCGATGACGCCGATCAAAGTCAAGGCAACCCCCAGCATATTGGTGACGATCCAAACACTATACTAGCCAAGCTTGAAATAAAGCCCTTTCTTATAAACCAGCACTTTCTCTCGTGAGTGTTGCACTTGTAAGTGAAACTCCTATAGTTGCAATTGTGCGGGTCAGCCTGGTTATGCAAAATAGAAGCTGCGCATGACTCACTTTAACCCTTAAAGGCACTGGACACTATTGGTAATTACTCAAAATAATTGTTAGCATAAAAACTTACTTGGTAACAAGCAATGGAGAGCTGTTGATAGCATAAAACATTGCGAGAAACGGCTCCCTCTGAAGTAACGTAGTTTTTTAGAAAGAAGTAATTTCTCAGTAAAATATTTGAATCGATTGTGAGACCTCACACGTGCAGCGGCGGCGCTAATGGGGGGCAGGGGGGGGGGGAAATGCCCCCAGTTATTTTTTTTGCCCCCCCCCCCCCAGTTTGCCCCCCCCCCCCAGTTTTTCCCCGATGGTGGAAATTGAGTTTAATCCCAAACCATTGCACCCAATTTGTTACAATGTTGTTTGCGCTGTAAATAATAAATTCAATTTCATCCATCATAATTAGCTGGCACCAAAAAAAAGCCCAATACACTTTCCATCTCCGGCAATGTTAATAAAATGTGGATTTATTTATCTGTACAAGCTTGGAAACTTGCTATAAATAAAAATGCATTGTCTGCCCAAAACCGTAAGCAGCCATTGTACACGCAGTTCGCACAAACAGTGCAAAATCTTATTTCTGGAGTGAATTGTAGGCTTATACAGTAAATTATAGACTTTTGTTTGCCCCCCCAAAAAAAAATTTTTTTTAAGTTTGCCCCCCTCTTGCCCCCCCCCCCCCCAGATTAACAGGTCTGGTGCCGCCGCTGCACGCGTGAGGTCTCGAAATCAAGCATCTGAAAGCACACAACTTCGTGTGACCCAGGGTGTTTTTTCTTCCATTACTATCTCGCAACTTCGACGACCAATTGAGTTCAAATTTTCACAGGTTTGTTATTTTGTGCATATGTTGAGATACACCAAGTGAGAAGACTGGTCTTTAACAATTACCAAAGGTGTCCAGTGTCTTTAATGAAGGCATAGTCCGTTAACCAGGACATTTTTTTTATGTCGTCAGTTTCTCAAAGGTACAATGAAGCAAATGTTTGACTCCACAAAATGGCGGACCGTCTTAGTTCGTGAAGTAAAAGGAAAACCACATAATTTAGTGGCAAATTTGTGTGGATCATTATGTTCTACTTTTAAAACATTTCATAACCAACACTTTCAAACGATTTTTATAGCACAAAGAGCCAATTCCAAGGCAACCTTTCCCTTTAAATGTAACAACAACAGGTGCTGTTCCAAAAAATCAACTGGTTACAAATATAAAATGTTGTATAAATATCCGACGTTTTGCTGACTGTCGACCTTTACTAATAACAGAATAAAAGAGTGGCGACGACGTCACAAATTCATAGAGCTGCTTAAAAGCAGAAAATATTGCCCAACAATTTTCTGCAAGCAAAACTGAGCAAGGTACCACAGTTACAAATGAAACATGTGAAATTGGCTGGTAACCTTATTCTGGTATGCATAATACTACTGTGTTGCATGTCTTAAAGGCAAAGTATACCTTTGGTTGATGCAACCGTTCGATTGTTTTAATCCTATATAAATGTAGATATATACAGTAAAACTAAACCTGTAAACATTTCATTACAAAAGGTGGTAGCGTTTTTGAGATATCGCAAAAAAATCTGGAGTGTTTATGTCCACGCATGGAGAATTTTCCCTAATGGGAATACACAATCAGAGCTCAGATTCAATTTGGAGGGGGGGGAATAAAAACTGACATATTTTTCCATATCCACATTATTTTGAATTGAAATATTTCTCAAAATGCTTTATACTATCAAAAGCTGCTGTACTTCTAACCAAGTAAGATTTTATTGCCATAATTTTTTGGAGTGATTACAAATCGTATACCTTCCTTTTATACGTCCGTTTAAAAACGACAGGACCGGAACGCGTTTTTTCAATAGTTTTTTGTTGTTTGTTTGTTTGTTGGAGTGTTTTTTTTGTGTGTGTTTTTTTTGGGGGGGTGGGGGAGGAGGTTCGGCCACTTAACATAAATGGGCCTGTTTCACCTAGTTTCGTACGTGCGAACTAAACATGATCATATCGTGAACGAAGAGCATGAGTTACGGAAGCACGTACATGTACATGTGCTACTGGATGCATTGGCATTTTGCGCCACGCATTGTTGGCTTTTTCAGCCACCCTGCAGAAAATAGGAAAAGCCAATCCACCCGAATAAAGCATCAAATAAAATCAAATAAAGAACGTTATGAGCGATTCAATTTGATATTGTAATGAGGCTCGGGCATACGGACCCCATCAGCCAATGGGAGCGAGGTATACAAATGATGGCCTTTACCGTGCTGGGAAATAACACTTCGCTGGCCGAAACAGCATACGCAAGGGGGTCTATTCGTGTTTTAGCCGACTACGCTTGATACTGCACAGCAATCGGAAGAATTTCTGATGGCAGGACCTTTTGCATATGGCGTTACTCACCGGCCGATTCAATGCGCTGCGCGTACATAATATGTGCGTTTTCCATTGCTACGTTATCCTTTTACCTCTAAGAGGGCGGCTTGATGACGTCAATGCATAAGTTCCATACAGAATGTGTGAAGACACTACCTGTAGTGTGACGTCACTATGGACCGGCTGGGCTAAGGGAATCAGAGAGCATAAATCCCCAATGTACGTCAATAACTTGGCACCATGCCAACCTGCACGTCATAAACGCTTTTGTCGTCATCGTTTAAAGTTCTTGGCCCAATTTTCGCTGAAAATTTACTTTACAATTGTTTTCTCTCTGAACGAATGTTGACAGGTGAATGCTGTTTTCAAAACGAAAAACACACAAAAAGGTTTACATGTGCCACGGAGAATTCACATTTAATGTCTGGAATCATGTCTGGAATCATATATTTTTCTCACTTTAATATGTATTTTTATTGTTTAAATCATAAAAATAAAAAAATTATAGTAATAATAAACCATTCAAAGTAGGGAAAAATCACTTTCAGTATACATCTGGTAATGAGTTTCGTACCAGCAATAAATGCAGATAGAGTCAAGCACTAAAATCCACACGAAAATCAAATACCAGGGATACGGAATGATAGGAAGTTTCAACCAACGACTATTTGCTGGTAGTATTAAAGCGTATATCACGGTGAGGTTCCTACATTCTAGAAACTTCTGGTTCAGAATTGACCCGGATTCCGTGTCCCGCGTGGGGCCTGACCCATTTCCGGGTCTGGCTGACCCGGAAAATGGGATTGAAACTCGGGCTCTGGGTCATTTTGACACATTTCCGGGTCATTTTGACACGGATTCCGGGTCGCGGTTTTTGTTCTGCACCACACGTCGGCTATGGAGTCATTAGTTAAGGGATAGGCTGTTCTTCCCTATCCCTTAACTGTTGACTCCGTAGCCAGCGTGTGCTGCAGAACATAAATTTGCTTCCGGGTCATACTGACCCAGAAAATGGGTCAGGTCACACGAGACGTAGATCCGGGTCAATTCTGACTCAGAAGTTTTTTTTAGAGTGTCAATGCGCTGGAGAAAAAGGAGAAAGAAAGACAAGATTATTGAAGGTCGTTTCATTTGCTAATTTATTGGAAGACAGGTTTGGAATCGAAAAACAGAAGTTGATGGTATCGTTATTATTATTTAATTGTTTTTATGATTAGCTCCTTGGACAGGGCTTCATTATAGCTGTCTCTCTTTACGGCACGGTCTTACCGTCGTACCATACCCATACACGCAGATTAGCGACTTCCGTGGTGTTGTAAGTGCGGGTACGGGCAAAAGTATAATAAAGGTCAAAGGTTATACTTTGGCACATCAGGCAACCGGTAGGTTCTGAAGGTCGGTATCTAAGGGTGCACCCTACCAAATAGGAGAAAACAGAGCGTCGAGCTCATTCGTTTTTTGTTGGCCCTCTAAATATTCTATATTAGACAGATTTGAGAGCCCCATTTTGGATGACATAGGCCCTAAAATAAATGGTCCTATTTGCTGAGAGGTGTAGGGACATTTTTCAAGATTGACAATGGAAGTTTTGGAAATTACACCTGTGTAGGGGTGTTTTTATTTGGAGGGAGAATAACTCGACGGGCCCAGGGACTCCCCATATCAAATTGAGCAGAGAATAAAAGTTTAAGAGTCAATTAATAATTTCCCCTTTACTGTTAAAAGCTGTGAGATTTCTTAGTATTTTTCGGGTATTTAGCATGTTGCACTGTATGCTATGGGAGATTATTTGATGGGGTGCACCCTAAGATTAATCACGAGCTTTGAAGTGTGACGTCGGATGGTCGGGCTAAGTCACATTATTCTTATACTCCCCAAAATAAACGTTAAAAGTTTAGCTTACTGATAGCCAATAGTTATTTATGTGCTCTACCCAAACAAGTTGTAAGTATTTCTGACTATAGTCTGATACTGATTGTATATAAATGTATATATGATTAGTGAATCCATGGCAACATGTTATAGAATTTTGTGGACGAATATTGGAGAAAATAATGGCGACTTCAAAAGTTGTTCTGCCTCCAGCCCGAACATCTGACGTCACACTTCGAGGTGCGTGAATAACGCCAGAGACCGGTTTTGAGCGTTTGGAGGGATCCTGACAAACGCACCTTTGACCTCGCATCCTATTCACATGGATGGAGAGTCGTAGTCTATTATTTGAACTTACATATATTACCGCAATTAAGAGACCGGTGCCTGTCCTTATCCATGCGGTCAGGACAGGGGACCAGTCTATTCTGCCTCTTGCTTCTTCAACACAAGAGGACGCTATCACGCTGGTGTGCTGGGCCACATCATTATTTTATTTCCAAGCTTTTTTTTCTGAATGTTTCGAAAAATCAACTTTGATGAATGGCCTTATGGGTGCACCCCACCAAATAGGAGAAAAACAGAGCGTCGAGCTCATTCATTTTTTGTAGGCCCTCAAATAATTCTATATTAGACAGATTTGAGAGCCCCCAGAAAGTGTTTCAGTGTAAAAAATGTTGCCCAATTGTAACCTGGGGTTGTTGACTTCTGACTTGAGGTATTTTGGATGACATAGGGCCTGAAAATATGGTCCTATTTGCTGAGAGGTGCAGGGACATTTTTCAAGATTGATTATGGAAGTTTTGAAAATTAGAATAACTCGACGGGCCCAGGGACTCCCCATATCAAATTGAGCAGAGAATAAAAGTTCAAGAGTCAATTAATAGCTTTCCTTTTGAAGTTAAAAGCTGTGAGACTTTTAAGTATTTTTTGTGTATTTTTGAATATTTAGCATTTTGCACTGTGTGCCACGGGAGATTATTTGGTGGGGTGCACCCTTGTGTGACCATACCGTCATCGGGGGGGATCCGTTTTAACAAAAGAAGCCCAACAATTCATTGAATAAACTGTTCGGCGTTACGCATGGTAGACTTACCATTGTTGGCACCAAGTCAGTGGGAACATTATAATAAGGTATGTACACATTTCGTATTTCATTGTAGATCAAGCAACACGGAGTTCCACTCCGAAATTTGTTTACATGGGTCAATTGGATTTGGCTTGGTAACACCAGTATTTCTCAACTTTTCAACATGTTGAGACCGTTCGGGATTACACCAATGGTTCTCCTTACAGTACTATGTTCAGTTTTCTTCGCAATGATCCAGGCATCCGGGGGGAACGTTCGCCTCTCCAACAAGTCTTTCTTTGACTTGGGCCACGGAGCGGTACCCAGCGAGGTCAGGCAGGGGCACCGGCAGAAGAGGACCGCCACCTCGGCCGACCTGTCCGCCGATGAGATCGCCGACTTCTTGGATAAACATAACGAGCTTCGGGGAGAGACGGTGCCGCAAGCATCCAACATGAAATTCATGGTAATGTGTGGAACGTGTCATTTCCTTTCTAAATGTTTTGTGTATTTTATACGGATTGCAGAATTCATTATATAACATGGTTTCTTCAAATGAAACTTGTTACTCGGATCATTCTTACCCACCCCACCCCCCTGCAGTTCAGAAACGCTGATAGTTTAGATTAGAAGGAGATTATGTTTTTAAACTAAGTGTCAAATTGTACCGATTAAATTAACACAATTGTCTGCATAACACTACAATTAGGAGTGTTTATTTTTATAAGTGGGGTTTTTTTCTACACCAATTTCAAGTAATTTTTGGTAAGCGTCTGATGAGTTAACTTTTAAAATGATTTTAACATAATCAACCCTTTCCGTTTTGAATTGAAAAAGGGGGGTTGACAACAACAAATTTACAATATTTTTTTTTTTAATTTCGTTTCCATACCTATTAAGAAAAGCTAGAGTATGCTATACAAACATGGAATTAAGAAACGATCGGGAATTTCGACTTCACTAGTAAACTGAGCCTAATCGTTGCCCATTGGATTGAGCAGATTTTATTCGTAAAATTCCGTATTATTTTGTTAAATATATATTAAGGTTGGGAGGGTTTTTGTACAACTTTACGGATAAACTGACGGAGTGCCGGTTCAAATGAATGATTTTTAAAATGACTAATAATTTCCCTTAGTATTTGAATACAATGTAAGCAGGAAATAGTTTTATTTCCTCATATTATGTTAGCGCTTCTTTTCAAAAACAAGAAAAAGTAGTCAATATGCCTAAGTAAATAAATGAAGAAAACGAAAGCAAATATTGTTTGGGCCTTAATGGTTGTGGTTAACAAGGCCCTTAAAGCATACCACTTCTCACTTTCACTTGATTTTTTTTTTTTTTTTAAGTTGTTTTTAAATCATGATGTTTTTACCATAAAATATTGCTGCAAGATCAAAGTAAGATGTCGGTGCACTTTAAAAAAAAATCTAATATTTTTAATTTATGCCTTAAGATTAGCAAAACAATTGGCCAAATGTTATACTCCGTCTTGCATCATAATACCGAAGAGAAATACGCACACTGTTTATTGACAAGTTATTGCGTCATTGCTGGGAAAGCTGCCATAAATAAGCCAATTTGTAGATCGAGTGGTAACAAATTTAAGTAGGGGGTAGATTTTTTATCCTTTGTTTCTCAAAACCAGCCAAAACTAAAAAACGAACAATTTGTGGCTTTAAAACCCTGTTTAGATAGCAATGTCTGTACTATAACATTTTAAGCTGTCAATTTGAAGATTTTTTTTTAATAAATTGCAGTTAAAATTGTATCTGTTTGTTGCACAAATTGCTACAAAGAAAGGCACATTCAAGGAACATGTTGTTTACGGGCCGTTGCTTTTTGGAGTGCTTGTTATTGGCGTTCTTTTATATTTTCCTCTTGTCAGTTTTATAACTTGTCAGTTTTTGTATTTGTTTTTTGGTTTTTTTATATGAAATATTGCCTAACTCACAAGGCCAGACGGCCGCTTCATGGTGAGGGCTGCACTTAACTGATTTTGGGCTTTCGACCCAACTCCACTGTCACCAGGGCGGCACATTGCCACCAACTCCTGGGGCTGAAACAGGGTTCCCTTCACAGTCCGCAAGGATGTAGGCGTGGGTGTCACCCACAAGGCACTTGGCTTGTATAGAGCAGAATGCACCACCTTCCCAACTTGGTTAGAGCCACGCTGTCAGGAATGCCATAAACAAGTTGTGTTTTATAGGTTTACCGGGCTGTAAACTCTACCAATACTTTTATAACTTTGTTGTTACCAATGGAACTAGCAATAGCGAGAAAACAGGGCTGGCAATAACAAGGAAGCGGTTTCGGACGTTCAGTTCAAAGTAAAGTAATGTTGATCATAATACTTTCTGAGAATAAAATCATTACTTTGCTATTCCCCCCTTTCAGCTCTGTTTTTAATTTTCTCTAATCCTCACTCATGCTTTTAATAGACATTGCCTGTAACTCAAAAAATGTATACATTTCTTATTACTATACCACTCCATACCATTGTTGTTTTTTTTCACAGACTTTGTCGTGGTAACTGAAATCAAAAGTTCCTGTTGGGAAACAACTTCACATTTTTCAGACTGTCATTTTTAGATGCGTAAACAGATCGAGGATTTGTTGTTGTTTGCTTGTTTTTGTTGTTGTTGTTGTTGTTATTGTTGTTTATGTATATATATATATATATATTTGGGGGTGTCTCTTTTCTGATTATTTATAGATACAGCAGAGTAGGTGGTATTCGCTGTAAAGATTCACACTCGTTGGAGTCTGGAGGGGTTGGGGGCGCCATAGCAACTCCCGGGTCAGAGGTCAGAGTTGACCCGGATTCTGGGTCCCAGTGGGGGGGGGGGGAGCCTGACCAATTTGTGGGTCATGCTGACCCGGCCGGAAAGTGTGAATTTAACTCAGACTTTGCGTCAGTATGGCCATTTGGACAAATATTCCGGGTCGGACTGACCCATAAAGTGGTCAGTCTCTACGGGACCTGGATCCGGGTCAACTTTGACCAGGAAGTTAAGTTATGTATAGAGGGTGAGGTGCTGCTTTTATAGAGAGACTAACACAACCTGGGTTTGTGAACGGCTCTCTTCAAAGCAGCCCTATTTTTATGTAGGGTTCTTCCTCAGTGCTGTACTGTCACTCTAGTAGTATTTATGCAAAAGTGAAGGGCCTCCATGGCTTGATTCCTCCACAGAGAAAGAATCCACGGGTCCTTTCTCTATGATTTCACGAAGCACTAAGATTCATCTTAAAATGAGTTTTCAGTATCCCCATATCCCCACATAGTGATCTGTTTTGCGACATCACACGTTGCTTTGCTATAATAAGATTGATACACAGTTTATAAAGATGGTTCGTATCTCTTTGTGAAATCAGCCCCAGGGCTATCTTCAAAGTTTTCTGCACAGTTTACACAACGTGTTTTGGGCAATACACTTGTTGGGCGATGCGCACGAGTTTATACGACTACTAAAAAAGGCAGACCGTGGAAAGACAGTATAGCCACTTGGGACAACAATGCAAGGGCTGTCTTTAAGAATCGGTGAATCGTCTTCTTTTTTCTTTTCTTTTTTATCAACGACGTAATACGTCCACGAAACTCTTCAATACCTTCAGCATGTGTTGAGGCACTTGAAAAATAGACAACAACAAACAACAACTTTTGTTTAGTGTTGCCTAGGTAACATTAAACAAGTATTGCTTGAAGAATTGTGAAAGGCCTTAGCGACGTACTGTGCTTGTCAGTCTTCAGTACTGTCGGTCTGTTGTGTTGAATCGCTATTAAAACAGGTACTGACAGCAGAGTTGCGAAATCCGCTGCAATCAAAACATAATTATAAAGCGTGAAGACGTTGTATAAATACAGATTTTTTTATTCATATTTTAATTCATAGGCTTAGGGACAGCTGGAATTGAAAGTTTAAGGACTAAAGAAACTCCAGTACCAAAGGTTCATTCAAAACAAATCATTGTTCACAGTTGAAAATAACTGTTCACGTGTGACATAAACTGATGACAATTCTCAACAATCGATTTGAGGCCAATACTTTGAGCTTCAAATAATTTATTGCCACTAGACATTATGGCGGGTTGCGAGCCCGGGGGCATGGAGCGTAGCAAATTGGTTGCTTCGTGGTCGGAAGTTGCTACAATTTAACTGCCCATTTGTCTTTTTGCCGTGTCAATAGATTTACGACTTGTTTCTCCTGGCCCCCCATGGATGGATCAGTTGTTTCACATGGCAAAATACACTTCACTTTCGTTTGAGCAGTCTTTGTGTAAATTTGGATAATGTTTACGGTCTAGCGGATTAAAATGACACTGCCGGAGATCGGTACAGTTCTTGCAAATTTATTATGATTTCGCGGATTGGGTTACTACCGGAAATCGATTTGCTAAGAGTGCTTTCAGTTTTGTAAATTCAGTTTGGCTAAATGGTTGCATTTGTGACAAAATGTTCATGGTTATAAGATCATGTATAACTATTTGAGTATTTTGAATAAAAGGCTGCTCAAGCCACTCGGTTCAAAGTAGGTGTCTATACTTGTCGTATGTGGTAATAACAACAAATGATTAAAAATTCGTATAAAATATGTACGCGTATGAAATACTAAATTATGCTTTCTGTGTTGCTTTTTCTGAAACAAGCTTCGTCAATTCAGCTAAAGGACCACATGTGTTTGTACGATGTGAAACAAAATATAGGAGTGAAATGAGCCTACTCTTCCGAAAACAAATTATTGACAAGGTGAAATATCTTTAATCTTGAAAGTTGTGTTGTTTATTTGAACCCAATACTGTATACGACAACTAAAAACTTTGGTTGTGTAACCTTGTGAATTTATCGAACCTCCTACACGTCAACTACGATTATACGCTTTGTCGGGTTTCTATAATAATTCCAAGGCTAGTTAGAACGTCAATTTGGCTTCGTTCGTTTGTTCAATAGTGTTCTCTTTCAGTTGATTGCTTTTAACACGAAACGTTATTTCAAAGGTATAATTATACCTACTTGTCTGTTGAAAGAATAACATGTCCAACCTTTAATTTTTCAATAATCGTAATGATCCAACCACACAATCTAGAAAAATTCAAGGTTAGAATTGACATGAAATCCTTATAATCTGAGATCAGATCACCCGATCGGGAGCAAAAACCAACACGTAGGCACTAATCCTTGCCGTTTATTCAAACAAATAATCCCGGGGGACGCTTTGGTTCTTCATCCATGGTTACAGTACAGCCTGTCTTTGTTCAAATTCACAGGCAGGGCTTGTAAGATATCTGGTGATGTCTAGACCCTGGAAGCAGACATATTAATACTGAACACAACTTCGGCTTCCTCACTTTATTTATAGGGTAGTTATAGATTAGTAAATAATCAAAAAAATTAATGACCATAAAAACTTGTTTGGTGAGAAGCAGTGCATAAACTATTTCATGTGGATTGTTCTTTCAGATAGTGAGTTAGTTCGCTTTTGGAAAATCACAAGGCTGCTGTTTGTTGTTTGTGTTTCTACATTATTTCTCTGTTTTTCGTATTTCTTGGTCTGATTGTTATTGTAAGTCTTCTGTTTAATGTATTATAATATTTTAATGCATGAATGAATAAACAAATAGATAGATAAATATTGAGAAAGGATTCCCTACGAACGAAAATGGTTTGGATAATTTTTTTCACCCATAAACACTTGAATCTGAGAAAATAATTCATGCGTAAATCGTTTCTCAAAATAGACTGGGGCAGAAAGAAATGTAACATTTTATAAGCTTTAAAGATACGTTACAGAATTGGTAAGAAAAAAACTTGTCAAATATACTTTTTGATCACAGATTTACATAAAACTTACACGGTCTAATGATGATGTCTGAAATGCCATATTTGATGAGAAATGAATAAACTAATTTTCCGATTGGAGTTTATCGCTCAGTGAGCGTTTTATTCACTTGTTGAATCTATATGATTTCATGCAAATGTGTAATCGGTTTTTCACAATTTTGTTTGCGTGACCCAGATGGCCGATCGATCTTAAACTTCTACAGGTTTGTCAGTTTATGTATATGGTGGATTACATAAAGTGCTTACACTGCCAGCAACTGTTTTGCTAGCAAAAACCAATTCTGTAATGTACCTTTAATGTAAGAATTTCAATGTATTTGAAACAATACGCAGACAATGTATTTATTTTTTTCATTCACGTCAGATTATCTTATACAAATAGTAAAAACGGCATAACAAGAGCGCTGAGTCTTTTAAAGAATACAAAATACGAGTATTAATTTGCCAGGAGAACCGCCATTGCAAAAAGGGGTGCACCCCCTTTTCCCACCTGAAATATTTACTCTTGTTTTAGCGCTGATTGGGAACAAATTGTTATTTCTAAAACCGAAGAGTATAAAAACAAATACTTGTAATAATGAACGATAACTTCATGTAGGTTGCTTCTAGCTTTTCCTTTTCATTGACAATCAACTATGTTTCATACTTTCGAAAATATTTGATTCAAATTTAATATTTCTTGTTCTGTTTTTGGCACTTTCGTACGAAGACCTTTGGGCTGTATACAGTTTGAAATCGTTCATGCATGTACATGCATGAACGATTTCAAGCTGTCTTTATTTCCTCAACTTCTTTATTGACTTCCTTAATAATTGAAAAAGCCAATTGAAGAAGCTACCACCTTCTCAGACAAAAATAGATCGATTAAATAAAATCTGAGCATGCAAGGTAAGTTTGATGTTCATATATGTTATCCGGCGCAGTGTTGAATTAGCCGCCGTTTCGAACCGCTTTCTCAAGCTATAATACCCTCTCAGGAGTGTTTTGCACGCCCTTCGAGTCGTCAACTGTCCGGTTTATTAGTTTAACTTCTTGGGCGCTACGTGATATTCTTGCTCTATGGTGATATCGATCTGACTTCTGTGCTCGGTGTGGACAAGGGCTGTCTGGGTAAATAAGCTACTTACGGGGCATTGTTGGACGTGCAACCGCTGCATGCAAATAAACGAGCTTGATGGTAGAGAGGTTCTGGGGATATGTCATCATAGGGGTGCACCCGACCAAATAAGGAGAAAACAGAGCGTCGAGCTCATTAATTTTTTTGTAGGCCCTCAAAATATTCTATTTGAGACAGATTTGAGAGCCCACAGAAAGTGTTTTAGTGTAAAAATGTTGCCCAATTGTGACCTGGGGTTGTTGAATTCCAACTTTGGGTATTTTGGATGACATAGGCCCTGAACTAAATACATGTAGTCCTAATTGCTAAGATGTGTAGGGACATTTTTCAAGATTGATGCTCGGACGTTTTGAAAATTACACCTGTGTAGGGGTGTTTTTATTAGAAGGGAGATTAACTCGACGGGCCGAGGGACTCCCAATTATCAAAATGAGCAGAGAATAAAAGTTCAAGAGTCAATTTATAATTTCCCCTGTACCGTTAAAAGCTGTGAGACTTCTAAGTATTTGTTCGTATATTATTGAATATTTTACCCTTTGCACTGTATGCTATGGGAGATTATTTAGTGGGGTGCACCCATAGGGGATTTTGTCCCCCTGTGTATGTGTCCCCCCCCCCCCCCCCGCTACGGTAAAATAACATGGCTAATGAAGTTAACTAAAAAAGAGCGCTATCAGACGAAATTTCTACACAATTCACCCCTTTTGGGGGCTGATCTTCCAGGACAGAGTGTAATGTGTGTAATAATGTTTATACGTACAAACCAAAGTAACGATCTTCATGCTGGCATGATGAACAAATAGTTGAATTGAACTGAATTGAACGAAAATCCTGTCGCACTGGTCCTGGGTTTATTGAATGTCCGTCGGCTATTTTGATGTATAGTTTCGGAGTAACATATATAGTGATTTAAACCAGTAATGGTCCCATGTTTGTCCGATAAATTTTAACGGCTAGTTGAACTATGAAAAAACATTTATTAAATTAATTTGTATTTTTTGGTTTTTTTTGTGTGTAATGTACCAGTGAAGTTCTTGTCAAATCTCATCATCCTGTGGAAGTTCGTTTCGCTTCCTCTTTATGTTCAAACACAATGTCAACAGAGATCTTGTTGTTGAGTGCTGAGGCTCCATCGGGTTACCCGTTACAAAAGTCATGTAGGCCTATTGTTAATCACATTAATTGGAAGTACTCAATCATGCATGTATGTATGTCTTTTTCAAACAGTCTAAATAAGTTCACAGGCTATGCACACAGGAGATTTAAAAGAGATTAAAGTTCTTTTCTGCTTCAATCCCCCTGTCAAAATGTTTTTTTTAAATATTATTATTGAGGGAGTGGGTCGGCAAGGGTTCTGAGCGGGGGAGGGGTGGTCGCATTATTATTTTTAGAACCCAATTGTTCTGCTCCCCTTTCAGGTATGGGATGACACTTTAGCCACCATGGCCCAGCAGTGGTCCGATACGTGCACGTGGGACCATGGCCAACCGGACAACATCAGCCCCTTTGCGTCGCTTGGGCAGAACCTCTACATCCAGGGCTATGGATCTCAATCTAATCGGGTAAACGGTGGTGGCGCTGTTCAGAGCTGGTATAACGAGGATCAGTTCTACACATACGACACGAACACATGTCAGACGAACCAAGTTTGTGGCCACTACACGCAGGTATTGTAAACCGAGAACTTCAATGTACCAAAAAGGCTCATTTTGACCTTGAATCCGGGTCAATTCTGACCCCGGAGTTTTTAGAGAGTACATTTCTACAAGAAAGAAACAATGTATCATCGATTCACGGTAAAAGTAAAATCACTCCTACCCTAGGGTTTTCAATAAACGCACGGTGCAAAAAAAAAAGGAATTGTGAAGATGTCATGACAATTTGTTCACTTTTAAATGATCATTCATTCGCAGGTTGTCTGGGCAAATAGCTACGCGGTTGGATGTGCAATGTCATTCTGTCCAACAGCATCGGGCATATCCTGGACCAACAACTGGATCGTTACATGCAACTATGGTCCACCGTAAGTGACAATTATCATTGACTCAATGTGACCCATATACAGAAATGTAGCTAACTGCATCAATCAGCTTTAAGAGAATTCGTCCATGGGCGCTACTGCGATGCTTTTTTTTTTAAACTGTGTATTAAACAATTTCCAGATTTCACATTGGTATAGCTGGTTGATTTTGCCATACCGGGATGCCACGTACTGATACCATTTGTCAACAACTTGCATGAGGGCGTGCACAGAGACACAGAAATCAATATTGAGTTCAGTACTATCCGTGTTTTATTTCTCTAGATGGTGTGGGCCTTGACTGGTCCCCTGTATTTACCCGTACGGATAAAGACAGCGCCGGTCCTACAAACCCAATGGTACCATTGGACAGAAAAGCAGGCTCTGGCGCGTTAACTATCAGTGGTGCGTTTTGGCAGTGATCGTAAACTAATAACTGGTGCGTTCATTGGCCAGTGATGAACCAATGGCCGAGTTAACCGAAACAATTATTGGTTACTACCGCCAAAACTCATCTGAACTGACCACACACAGTCATTGTTCATGTAGAAAGTGTGTGTATCATGACATGCAAGGTCATTGGTACATCTGGCAGGTCACTGCCAGATGGATCTAAAGGCTCGTAATTGGCGTTATTCGCCGCGGTCGCCCGAGCCTCGAAATGTGACGTCAGAATGTTCAGGCTGGCACCACTAATGCTTTACAACTGAGATCGTTGTGACACGAGGTAGCAGCAGACCTACCAGAATAATAATATTCGGGGTTTTTCTCCTTTGTTTATGAAAACACAATAAAAGATGTTTCTCTGTGACCTTACAGTGGAAATTATGCCGGGACCAAACCATTTCTGACCGGCACACCTTGTACACAATGTGATGGAGGGATTGGTCAGTGTTACGCCAACCAATGCCGTAAGTATGACCTTCAGAAACGTTTTAAACTAACGACTGATTTCAGCCTGTTATAATTTTTTAGGAAGAATTATGAATATGAATTCTGGATGACTTTCTTTATTTTTTATTTTTTTTATATTCATTCTCTTCGTACTCAGGGCTGTGTTCAACGCACTCTGAAGAATGCGGTAAGCTTAGAATTTAAACATTTTTACTTAAATTGATTCTCTCTTGAAAATGTCAGTTGATTGTTGTTAACTGTCCGTTTTGTCCCGTGTTTCTTTCAATTTCGTTCTCTTCCATAGACCTTATGCACTGACGTCATCACGCCGCCATCTAGGAGGTAAAAAGATGGCGTATTCCAATAGAAAAGGCACATCTAAGTACGCGCGGTGCAAAGAATTTAATTTTGCATTTAATTTACAGTTAGAACTTATGTAAAGACAGTAAAACTTTCTTTTCTCATAAAAAAGGGGGAACGAACCATTCACTAAGTCCCTCTCAACTGCCCCAAGGACATCATAAACACATGGCGATCGTGCCTTTTCCGTCTGTGCACCGAAACTTGGAACACTGTACAAGTCAATATAATAAGCTGCAGTTCTTTTAACCAATTGACAAACTTGCTCAAGTCTCATTTGTTTAACTTGGCACATAATTAGTGACATCGTGACCCATAATGCGAGTTGTTTATTTTCACTTTATGATTTGTATCTTTGTATTGCATATATATATCTCTCTAATGTTGGTTGTTGTGTTTTGTTATGTGCTGCGCCTCGGAATAGTGTCTTGTACACATAGATGAAGCATTATAAATGATTTGCATGTTATTATTGTTTGTTAATTTGTTACAGACATTATGCATTGACGTCATTACGCCACCATCTTACTTTCTTAGCGGTAAAACGATGATGAAACAATGGAAACGCGCATCTTTGTACGCGCGGCGCACAGAATGGGCCGATGACCAACCTTCTTTAGACCTCTAACCGAGGGCGCCCTACTCAAATGACGTCATGTGCAAAAAGGTCTATTGAACTATATGTAATATGCACCCATGTCATAATTATTGATTTACTTTGTGTTATTCGAACCAGTTTGTGCCCAGGTGTGTGAGAACTGCGGGACGTTAGACAGCGATGCATGTTCGTGTTCCTGCCCAAATGGTTTCTACGGATCAGATTGCGGAAGTAAGAATGAGATCCACTAACCTCCAGATGCTTTTTATATTATTATTAATTGGGCCTTCACATGGGTACATAGTCACTCGTAATATTTGAATGCGTAAACTGGACTGGTTCCGTTTGGGTTGGTCTCCCGTTTTCTTTCCACAGTTAATTGAAATATCTTGAGCCTTTGGTGTATTAACACACGTACACTTTGCCCTGGCGGACTTTCACTTTCGTATTATACTACAGCACAGAGGAAGAGTCCTATATAGGGCTAACTGTACACTGAGAAACACCCAGAGTCAACAGAGTTGTCTTGAATTCAGGCCCAATTTTACAGAGCTGCACATAGTGCTTAACCGTTATAAACAAGCAAAAAGAAGCTGAAAACAAGTCACAAACGTCACATTTTGGCTGGTTACCTAAATTTTTAGCGTAATAAATTTTTGCTTAGCTGCTTTTTTTTTTGCATAAGCAGCTCTATGAAATTGGGCTCAGATATAAAGGTGTATGCCAGTCTCAGCTTGCCGAGATATCTGCGTCACAATGACCCAACATCCGGGCTGATAATGTGTGTGTTTTTGACGCGGGTGTAGGTCAATATTTGCTCCACAATCCGGCAATTGTAGAATTTCATGGCAGTTCAGACCAGTGGAATGTAAACTATAGACCAAATTTAACTGTCGCAAAAGACGTTGGTTGACATTTTCTTCTTTGAAGCGATTATTTTCTCTTCTTTTTCATCATGAGGCTGTTCGAGCAACTGAACTCAAATTTAAAGTTGCATGACGTGGTGATTTTCTTTAAATTGTTGACAACGCAACTTGATATTGACTTTCGTATACAGCCTATAGGCCTATAAGCCGAGATCCATTGTGATAGCAGTGTTTCACTTTTCACACACACTAAATGTTCATTAAATGTTTACCGTGGTAACATTTTGTGTACGATTTCAGCGGTGTGCGAGAACACGCATGCGTACTGCGGGGCCAATCCTGGTTGGCCCAAGAGCTGGTGTGATGAGGATCATAGTTACGTGTTGACCAACTGCCCAGCACTGTGTGACACATGCGTGGGTGAGTTCATTAAAGGAACATTACAGAATTGGTTTTTGCTAACAAAACAGTTGCTGGCAGTGTAAGCACTTTATGCAATCCACCATATACATAAACTGACAAACCCGTAGAAGTTTGAGATCGATCGGCCATCTGGGTCACGAAAAAAATAGTGAAAAACCGATTACACATTTGCATGAAATCATATAGATTCAACAAATGAATTAAACGCTCACTGAGTGATAAACTCCAATCGGAAAATTAGTTTATTAATTTCTCATCAAATATGGCATTTCAGACAGAAATATTTCTAGGGATGTTTTCTACTATCATCATCATTAGACCGTGTAAGTTTATGTAAATCTGTGATCAAAAGTATATACAAGTTTTTTCTTACCAATTCTGTAATGTTCCTTTAAGTTTGATTGTCAATTCTGTCATCATTACACATAATAATTCTTGAAGTCAAATCGCTTAAGTTGATATGAAAAGAAAACATTAATATGATGGTATTTTGTATAAATTGTTGTGTTCAAGGTGTCTCCAACTTTTTGTCTATAAAAGTAGGAAGTTGACTAAGCTTATCCACTGTTTATTTTTGTTTTATATTGTATTTGTTTTATTTCTATTATTTGTTTGTTTTTTCTGATCATACAGCTGATCAAGACCCAGGATATGTTTGCGGTATGTATAAAAAAAAAAAAAAAAAAACCCTAACTTTAGCAAGAAATTTCCGCTTTCGTTTTGCATTATATTTTGTAATAAAAAAGATCAATTTACAGTTATGTCATTATTCTCGACATGTAAACGAGTCCATGGAACGTCCACTTCTAGGTGTTGGCCCCTTGCACAACGCGCAGTCAGTCCGCCATTTTGAGTGTCAACTATAGACCTTTCCTTTGTTGATCAACAAACCGCGCTGGTTGGCATGGAAGGCCGAATGTTAGCAAAACAATCAATCGTGTTAACAGACGTTTCAACAAAATTCAACACATTGTGCAAACTTTCAATTAAGTAAAGTACCTCTCATGATTGGTTGATTTGTTTCCAACAAATTCAACACTATTTTTTAATACTTGTGTAACATTGTTAAAAACTGTGGCTATCTGTTTTTGTTTGCATTGATGGCTTTCCATAGTTTTCCAACCTCGGTTGGCAAAAACTCGGGCAACGTCACAGCTGCGAGTTTTGCAAACCTTGGTTGGCAAAAAGTACGGGCAGCCCCTCACTGCAAAAATTACAACAGTTTCCTTTTTGACAAATAATGCTATAAATGCAATACTTATGTTACTGATAAATAAATTTGACTATACAAAACAAAAGGTAAACTTACACTTCGTGTAAGGTTCTTTCCACTTTGTGCAAGGGGTCAATAAGCTGTGTAGCACAATTAATTGAAGATATATAATTCATGATTTTAACGATTCTGAAACAAGTGAGCGGTTATTGCTTGTCCGTAATTATTACAATGCACCCAATAATAATATGACTTTTGTGTTCATCTGGGGGAAAAGCAGATCCGACAACAGCAGGTCCAGCACAGACGAATGCTGCGACTACAGCTGCGAATGTGGCGACCACCACCGCGCAACCCACCACGACTAACTGCCCGTCAGTTGCTTGCTCCAACGGCGGCACTTTCGACTGCGGCTTCCTGCGAGTGTCAATGTTTACCCGGGTACCAAGGCAGCACGTGTCAAAGTAAGTACCATGTTTCGTTGCACACTGCTGTTGATTGTTAAAATTCACTCGAACAATTTCTTTTGACTGCTGTTTTGTGATTCTCTGCTACAAAACAGCTGTTCTGACGACCACCACCGCGCAACCCACCACGACTAACTGCCCGTCAGTTGCTTGCTCCAACGGCGGCACTTTCGACGCGGCTTCCTGCGAGTGTCAATGTTTACCCGGGTACCAAGGCAGCACGTGTCAAAGTAAGTACCATGTTTCGTTGCACACTGCTGTTGATTGTTAAAATTCACTCGAACAATTTCTTTTGACTGCTGTTTTGTGATTCTCTGCTACAAAACAGCTGTTCTGACGACCCAGGCACCAACAACAGCCTGCCCATCTGTAACTTGCTCGAATGGTGGGACACTCGACTCAGCCTCCTGTGCGTGCCAATGTACATCAGATTACCAAGGTGACACTTGTCAACGTAAGTATCTTACTTTATTGCAGTCTACTGTCGATCCCCAGATGCACTCTAAAATAACTTGCGGGTCAGAAGTGACCCGGTTCCAGGCCTTATGGGCCTGACCCATCTCTGGCTCAGTATGAACCGGAATTTGTGTCAGAATGACACAGACATGGGTCAAATCTGACACATAATCCGACCAGAATCCTATACTTAACCAGTTAGCGGGTCAGCCTGACCAAGAAATGGGTCAAGCCCCCTGGCTGGGCCCCGGAATCTAGGTCAGTGTGAGCTGCTGTCAGAGGGTTCAATCGAGTACGCTTCTCTCCAAGCCATCTTACTGCTGATATCCCTCTAGTCTAATTTTGATTACATTTATTTTAAAAGATCTTTTCTATTCAATTGGGGGGGGGGGGCACACAATAACTCGTGGGGGGAAAGAAAAGTAACTTTTAAATTTTACCGTTTGTTTTATTGTAAAACTTTTTGTTTTATCACTATCCCCACCAACAAACTCATATTACTCAAGCTCACTTCTCTCAGTTTAACTTCAAAACAAATTTTAAGGGTTTTTTCTCCTGATTGTTGGTAAACCTGGTATAAAAACGTCCTTGAAGATGATGTTGTGTGTGGCCAAGAATTATTAACAAATACAAAATAGCAATAATACAATTTTTAAAGCGATTAAAAAGAAACAAAAGAACTTACTGCATTGAGCCAAAACTAGGACCCATGCGCACATAGGCAGTGTCAAAATGGGGGGAAATGAATTTCTGTATTACATACATTTTAAAAGTCCTAATTGCATCCTCATTTAATGTTTTAACACGCAGACGAGCGGGAACAAGTCCGGTATGGGGTAATTGTCATCCTTCTGGCCGACATCAACGATGTGAGTGGAATTTTTTTGATAAGTTTGCAGTCAGCTTTATTTTTTTTACGGTATTTTAATTGATTATAAAAAAAAACTGGTACGAAAAAATGAGTAGAAAATAAATATCAAACATCAACAAACTAGTGAATGTCATTACAAGCAAACATAATTTTATGTAGAAAACTGATCAAACCAGATAGTATTTTAAAGAGCTAAAAACGCCAAGATCCAGGCATTGTAAGAGTGTTTTAATATTCGCTATACCTTACAAAGACCGTGGACAGGGCAGAAGATAAAAAAAAAACCTCAAGAAGATGTTTTTTAAAAAAAACATGTTTTTGATTAGTGTGAACAGGGCGTTTCCGTGCTACTGCCAGCTTTATACAGCACCCCTCGAGATGTGTGGTGGAATCTGATATTACTACACTTGCAGGGTTATAAAGAATAATACCAGTGCTTGTTATTATTGATTTGATTTCTTGTTTTATTCTAAAAGGAACACATCCCATTACCCTGGGGAAGGGTTACAACAATATCTAAAATATACAAATTGCAGTTTACATCATGACGGAGGAGTTAGCAAAAGCATCAATGTTAAACTGATTATTTGGAACATTGATTTCCTTTGACTTAGCAGACATACAATTATACTTGGTCAAGCAATATACAATACCTTTTTTTCCTGAGAGGTCATTAAAAAATATTAATTTGTCTATTATTAATACACGTTGCTTCTGTTTCATTGTAGTGGGATTACATAGAGCCGTATCTTATTCGCTTTATTGCCTACATAGTGACGTCATTCTGTAATGACAGGTTTGAACTATGCTGCCCTGGTGATGGAACAAAAAACACGTAAGTCTGTGATATTAATACATGGCAGAATTATCGATGTCATTTTTCATTTCTTGTTTCTGTGGAAAATAATTTTCTGTACATCTCTTCAACTTTTCAAATTGAACTGATGTACATTTTGTTTGCAATCATGGGTCTGGGTCCTAGCCAAGAGCCTCTAAGATTATTTTTTTGTCATCAAGACACTATAGGTTAGCTCCAAGTATAATTGTGTACGTGGGGCGAAAAATCAAAAATCATGTTGATCAAAACGTTGAACTCGAATGAGGAAGTTTATGTTCTCATTTATGCCAATCAATCTAACTCTTTGTCAGAAAGAAACGATTTTAAAAATTGGCTCATTTTTTCTACATGTGCAAGATCATAGTTATCTAAAACTCCTCTTATGTATCGGCAGGCATTACAAGAGTCATCCACTAATTGTACAAAGTAAAATTGTAGTGTATTTTACAGATTCGAATTATTTACTTTTTGTTTCAAAGATGTGAATGGAACAAACAACATTGTGTAAACTACGTGATCATTAATTAAAGGCACTGGATACTTTTGGTAATTACTTAAGGAATACAATACCATAAAAACTTACTTGGTATGAGAAAGAGGAAAATTCTCACAAAAATATTTGAATCTGGGCATGAAACCTTTTTCAAGCGTTTGAAAGCACACAATTTGTTTTCATTATTTTCTTGCAACCTTCGATGACCAATTGAGCCAAATTTCTAACAGGTGTGTTAATTCATGCATATGTTTGGGATACACCATGTGAGGATATTAGTCTTTGACAATTACCAAAAGTATATATTGCCTCTAATGTGGCAACATGTATTGAATTTCGTTCTCTCTCCACTTTTAATATAACTTTGTTTGGTGTGCGGTAGGCTGAGAGGTGTGCGATTCAGTACATCTGTTCTAGTATATAAATCGGCCATTAAGGCTGGTCAATTTTTAAGTATTGTATTTGTGCCCCTTATCTTGCTGTCGTTAGGCCTAAGTTTCCACTTTGATTATTGTACATGTATATGTTAATGTTTGTATTGGTGCCATGAGCACTTTTGTGGATTGTGCGCTTTATAAGTCTCCATTACTATTAGTATTATTATTATTATTATTTGTTTGTACTTTATATTTTATGTACTTTTATAATGGGTCCTGAATGATCAGCGTGCTGGATGGGATACCCTCGTTAAGGATATTTTAAGGAAAATAAATAAATAAGCACATTCAAATAAAAGGTATAGGCCTAGTTATTTTTGGTAAGTCAAAGTATCATTGACATTATGATCAACTGTGGCAATAAAAACACTCTAAAACCTTCCGGGTCAGAATTGATCCAGTTCTGGGTTACGTTGGGCCTGATCCAATTCAGTTCTGGGTCAGAATTGCCCGGAAATGGGTCAGGCCCCGCTTATATGACCTGGAATCCGGGTCAATTCTGACCGGGAGGTTTTAGAGTGTATACTGCTGCTGTTTTATGATCGCGATGCATGGACGTTCTAGTTTCCAACTAATAACATCATTGTTGTTATTCCTTTTCCTATAATCTGTAAAACAGAGTTGAAATGTTGTCTTATGTGAACGAATCCCACACCATCACGGCAAACGGGTACCCTGAGCCCTATTCGGGTCGATCCGATGCTTTCTTGGTCATGTTCTTGGTCACTCCACCGGCCACCACGGAACTGTGCAGCGCAGGATCGACATCACGCAGACGAAGGGAAGCCGAGACCATTTTGGACTGGGGAAGGCCGCATTCAATTCGACGGCGTGAAACAGGTACACTATTAAGTCGTTCAGTTGCTTTGAATTGTAATCATCGTAATAGCCGTCGTACTTACAAGTAACGCCGCCATTAAGCATCATTTATAAAAAATATAAAAAAAACGTTTATGGTGCCGTTCTAAATAACCCGTTCCAAATCCGCATTGCTTGTAAGAGTGGTCATGATAGTATCATGGCATTTGATAATTAAGCGAAGCAGTAATGCTCTTGCTTGACAGCTTATAATTATAAGTGACGGTGGCAAGGCGATTTTGCTGACAGTGAACCCCCCCTTCTTCCACACCACTGTATTGCGTCAGAACTAATGCCACACTTCCTTGCTATACTGCAAGGCAAATACTGAAGCAACATTTTTGTTTTGTTCAATTGCCACACTACGAAATAAACGTCTTATTATGTATCTGAAAGTGCCCATATCCGAAATTATTAACAAACCTGCGGCGAACGAAAAAGGTCTTCGAAAAGGTCCTCCTTCACAATAGCTGTTTTTTCCGTTCAACGTAGATATATCGAAACGTAGATTGTTTTTGTTTGAACGAGGATCATCTTCGTTCGAACGAAGATTTGTTATCCTTTGTTTGTTTTTCTTCACCTGTGTCCCTTTAATAGCTCCGTATATATCTACATTTGTATACGATTAAAGGAACAGTTTTTTGCTAACAAAACAGTTACTGGCAGAGTAAGCACTTTATGTAATCCAGACCATATACATAAACTGACAAACCTGTAGAAGTTTGAGATCGATCGGCCATCTGGGTCACGAGAAAATAGTGAAAAACCGATTACACATTTACATGAAATCATATAGATTCAAAAAATTAAAACGCTCACTGAGCGATAAACTTCAATCTGAAAATTAGTTTATTCATTTCTCATCAAATATGGCATTTCAGACAGAAATATTTCAAGGGATGTTTTCTACTATCATCATCATTAGACCGTGTGAGTTTTATGTAAATCTGTGATCAAAAAGTATATTTTACAAGTTTTCTTCTTACCAATTCTGTAATATTCCTTAGAAAGATACAAACGGTTTCCACAAACCAAAGGTATACTTTGGCTTTTTAATACCACAACGTTTTGTTTTCTGTTCCAGGGCCTTATTTAGACCAAGATGTTTTGCTTGAAGCCATCCAAGAGAACATGGACAATCTGACAACGTCTCTTTCTTCGTTGAACGTCAGCGTGTCGGTGCAGGGAGTAGAGGCGGGCCAGGAGGAGCCCGTCGTAACGGTGGCACCGACGACCGCAGTACCAGCCCCCGTCGGTCTCTCCACTGTCGTCGTCATAGCTATCGTTGTGGCTGTCGTCGTCGCTCTAGCTTGCACCGCCGTTATTGTCGTAGTTGTTTGCATGCAGTAAGTAAAACAAGAATAAACCACTTCTCCCAATGTTGCAACACTTTTATTCACGAATTATTTAGAACAGTGTTTCATTAACTAATGAGGCTTATTTCTATGTCATCTTTCAGGGTTTCAAAGAAGTCAAAGATCGGTCCGTCCAAGAAAAGTGAGAAGAAGAGTAAGTCCACATTTTTTTGCAAACTATACTTATACGTCAATAGCAGCTCATTTGTGCAAAAACATAAAGAGTTTGTCTTGACGATTATCCCATTCTACTCTTTAAGCAAAATGCGTTGGCGTGTTTTAGCAGCTATGTGACACAAGACCAAGATATTTGAAATGTTGTCATAGTGTGTTTCGTTAAAAGTATACATTCAAAAACTAACAAAGTTGATTATACAAACTATTTTCAGACAACAACATGGGCCAAGACAACATCGGCATGGAGAGATGTGACCCAGTACATTAGAGGTTTGGTGTAGGGACTTCATAAGCAACTCTGGTATGCGGATGTGAGTCGGCGAGCAACGGATGTTATCAGATCACTTTCAAATAAACATACTTAAAATTTTGTCAGCACATTACTAATACGCCATGTACAAACTGGTATTTTACCAAAAGTCTTATAATACACAGTTATTTATATGCTACACTTTAGCAGAGAACGTACACATTTCGTAAGTCACATAACTTTTTTTTCTTCTTTTTTTGTCATTAGAAAGTGTAAACTTTTGTGAGAAACAACATATTTTCCTGCAAAAGGAACTTATATTTTTTTTAAGCTTCTCAGTAAAAAATTACTCTTATATTTTTGTATAAATACATTCGTTTATAGATGATTGAAATGTTAACTCAAATGTAAATGTAGTGAGCACAGTTTTATTACACTATATTTTTAAAAATTAATTAAACACACCGGTAAGTTATGTTTTTAATACGTTTTTCATTGACCCGTCCAACTGTATCTTTGTTTCTCTCTCGCACTCTCTCTTGTTTGTTTGTTTGTTTGTGTGTTTGTTTGTTTGTTTGTTTGTTTGTGTGTGTGTTTGTTGGGGTGTTGGGGTGTTTGTTTGTTTGTTTGTTTGTTTGTTTGTTTGTTTGTTTGTTTGTTGGGGTGTTTGTTGGGGTGTTTGTTGGGGTGTTTGTTGGGGTGTTGGGGTGTTTGTTTGTTCGTTTGTTTGTTTGTTTGTTTGTTTGTTTGTTTGTTTGTTTGTTTGTTTGGGGTGTTTGTTGGGGTGTTTGTTTGTTTGTTGGGGTGTTTGTTGGGGTGTTTCGTTTCGTTTGCATGTACAACACGTGTATAAATCGTAAACTATGAAACTTAAAAAAATGTTACCTTCATTAGTCATTTTGAAAACATGATGAAGGGACTATAAAAAAAACAAGGGTAGCCAGCTAATTTATAGATTTTTTAAAAGTTTAATCCTGTCTTATAACTGATGGGTTTCGCTGTATTGGAGCAAACATTGCCTTATCAAATGCATACAATCAATCGCAGACTTGATTACGCTTTAACTTTTCAAAATAATATGCATTTAGAATGGGAGGGATAAATATGTTTAATTTGTCTTATTTCTGTAATAAGTATCAAAAAACGTTTTCCATAGACAAATATTTTTTTATAAAGCACCTGGAAAACGACTCGTATTTATGGAAATACATTAGCTTTAAGATGGTTTATCTTTTTAACTTGTAAACTTAAAAACTTGTTAGGTTGTAGAAGCAGAGAATAATAATTGTTTTTTTTTACCAAAAGTGTGATCTCCAATTCATTGTGTGAATGTAACCCATCCACTAGCATCGTAATGATGTGGGCCATGTAATGGTATGAATAACGAATTGTGCGCGACCAACAATCATCCAATCAAACGACCAGGATCGACGTGGTGTGATCGACCTTTCTATTGCAACGTCACAGCCCGAGTTTTTGCCAACCAAGGTTGGAAAACTATGGAAAGCCATAAATGCAAAGCAAAAACAGACAGCCACAGTGTGTAACAATGTCACACCAAATATTTAAAAATACTGTTGAATCTGTCGGAAACAAAGCAACTAACCATGGGATGTATTCGTGTCAGATAACAATTTGCAAAAGTGATGAATTTGGTCATTGTCTGTTAACACAATTGAATGTTTTGCCAACATTCGGCTGTCCATGCCAACCAGCGCGGTTGTTATCAACAATAGAAAGGTCAATAGTTATGGTTCTTATACTTCGGCTGTCAATTTGGAAATCTGCCCGTCGGATATTATGTCCCCCCCCGTATGGAAAGTTAGCGTGGTCTGAAGGAGGTTGATTCAAAAGAGGGCGCTATCAGAAGTAATTTGTACCCGGTTCGCCTGCATGCCAGGAAGTCGCCAAGACCGAAGCAATATTGATTCTGCATTACAAGCATGAGACGTGCTAGCGGTTGCTTGTTCCGGTATGTTGAAGTTGCTGCTTTATCAGTGACATAAATAAAAGAGTGCTTTGCCTACGACAACTAAAATTATAATTCTTCCCATTGTGTAGAATCTCGTCCACGGCAGTGCAGTTAATTACGAGAAGTCTTTGTTTTGTTTGCTTTTGTTGTTGTATTTTCGGGATCGTGGAGCCATCAATTTAGGCAACGCACCCAAGTTTAATATAGGAGTCCGATCCATTGAAGGGCCTTTTCCCAACCTTGTCTTTGGCTTGGGCTCCGGGTTTCGTTTGATGTTGGAAACACTGTGCAGAAAGTCAATGCTCCAAGCCGAAGCCGGAGCCCAAGCCGGAGTTTGGACAACGCATACGGTAACATAGGACGTCTTGACGTGTCGTTTCCAAAACAATCGATCCCTGCCCGTTTGCCCAAACGAGGCGCAAAGTGGCGTCACGGTGGAGAAGGTTGGTGTCTCCATGGAGTATTCCAATTGTTGTTTTTCTATTTTTGTTATATAGAATTTTCAGAGCAAAGGACTGAGCATTTTCCTTGAGCAAATATCAAGACCGTACCAATTTCTCATCTCAACATTCTGTGGTCATTGTTGAAATCGGAGTACTACCATGGGTTATGAGCTATCAAAAGTTTGTATAGTATGTTTTCATACGTCCAAAACATCCCTATTTGAAACTAATGGTTTAACCCACTGACATATCTTGTGATTCTTATTAGAAATTTATTGCACCCTAGAAGGTCGCACTTACACATAAATTGTAAGTAAAATAATAAATTGTCTATTTGCTAATTAATGTTTACACGCCCTTGAAAATAGGCAAATCTCACTGTTCCAAAATTCCAAGGGATGGAAATACCACCCCGAAGTGCTAATTCGGCTGTTGCCATGACAACGTAATTATTATTTAAATTAGTTTCCCATATCTGTTAGTGTGGGGCCAAGGTCCATCAAATATAAAAGTCTTTTGGGGGCTGTGGCAAAAAAAAAAAAGTCCCTTACTCTTAATAATCATCTCTAGCGCCCTCTTGTGTCGGATCAAACCCTCGCCATTTTATGCTTTTCGGAATACCTGTGAGAGAAAACCTTTGTAAATTAAATGCTGCCTCGTTATTTCTCCATCCAGAATAACATCAAGATTGTGCTTGAAGGCAGCTTTACACCACCCACACTTCTGCTGACGAGTAAGAGAGACATTCAGTGAGTAAATATTGCTTATTTTACCGCAAAATTGTAACCTCAGAAGTGTCACTATCATCTGGTGTCTGTCATGTCTGTGTGGACGTGACAGTGTGAAGTGTAGTTTAGTACATTGAGGTATCCCACCGCAAGCCCGCTTTCTTCGAACCTCTGTATGTTTTTCGTCTCTGTATGTGGAATAAAAGTCTTCTGAATAAGTTTGAATGTCATCACAGCATAGATGTGTTTGAGTTTCCTTCCAACACTGGTGAGTTGAACAAGAAAACACAAAGTCAAACTGTACTGTCATCAGTGCTGAATCCCAGTCCAAGTCCTGTTTGTCTCCACCGAGTTCAAGTCCCCTTTTGTAGGAGTCCGAGTCCCTCATGTTTATCTAAAACTAGTTCTGCTGGTAAGTTATTGCGTCTTATCTGCTCCAGGCCCAATTCGTTTGTTTATTCCGGCTTAAAAATAATTTTAAAAACAAAACAGAGCATAAACTTACAAATTACCAGCTTGTTTGAAATGTGTTTGTGTCACTGTCATTATGAGTGTTGATCTTTCAAGGACTAGAATGTGACCAATCATTAAGGTAGAAAATCACCCTGGACCAATCAAATTAACTAATACAAATCAGACATAATGATCCAACTATACCTAGCCTTCTGTTTTGTGACTGAGATTGTGCTTAGTTTTGTCTGCAATGTCAGTGCGCAAAACCCTATTCAGAAGGTTAATCAAGAAGAGGGCACTATCTTAGGTGGACAAATAAAACCACCATCACAGAACAAGACCATTGAACTAGAATACACTAACTCTGACAAGTGGGGTTGAAACAAACAGGGTCCATGGTTGTTTTTAATACGTTTTTCATTGACCCGTCCAACTGTATCTTTGTTTCTCTCTCGCACTCTCTCTTGTTTGTTTGTTTGTTTGTGTGTTTGTTTGTTTGTTTGTTTGTTTGTGTGTGTGTTTGTTGGGGTGTTGGGGTGTTTGTTTGTTTGTTTGTTTGTTTGTTTGTTTGTTTGTTTGTTTGTTGGGGTGTTTGTTGGGGTGTTTGTTGGGGTGTTTGTTGGGGTGTTGGGGTGTTTGTTTGTTCGTTTGTTTGTTTGTTTGTTTGTTTGTTTGTTTGTTTGTTTGTTTGTTTGTTGGGGTGTTTGTTGGGGTGTTTGTTTGTTTGTTGGGGTGTTTGTTGGGGTGTTTCGTTTCGTTTGCATGTACAACACGTGTATAAATCGTAAACTATGAAACTTAAAAAAATGTTACCTTCATTAGTCATTTTGAAAACATGATGAAGGGACTATAAATAAAAACAAGGGTAGCCAGCTAATTTATAGATTTTTTAAAAGTTTAATCCTGTCTTATAACTGATGGGTTTCGCTGTATTGGAGCAAACATTGCCTTATCAAATGCATACAATCAATCGCAGACTTGATTACGCTTTAACTTTTCAAAATAATATGCATTTAGAATGGGAGGGATAAATATGTTTAATTTGTCTTATTTCTGTAATAAGTATCAAAAAACGTTTTCCATAGACAAATATTTTTTTATAAAGCACCTGGAAAACGACTCGTATTTATGGAAATACATTAGCTTTAAGATGGTTTATCTTTTTAACTTGTAAACTTAAAAACTTGTTAGGTTGTAGAAGCAGAGAATAATAATTGTTTTTTTTTACCAAAAGTGTGATCTCCAATTCATTGTGTGAATGTAACCCATCCACTAGCATCGTAATGATGTGGGCCATGTAATGGTATGAATAACGAATTGTGCGCGACCAACAATCATCCAATCAAACGACCAGGATCGACGTGGTGTGATCGACCTTTCTATTGCAACGTCACAGCCCGAGTTTTTGCCAACCAAGGTTGGAAAACTATGGAAAGCCATAAATGCAAAGCAAAAACAGACAGCCACAGTGTGTAACAATGTCACACCAAATATTTAAAAATACTGTTGAATCTGTCGGAAACAAAGCAACTAACCATGGGATGTATTCGTGTCAGATAACAATTTGCAAAAGTGATGAATTTGGTCATTGTCTGTTAACACAATTGAATGTTTTGCCAACATTCGGCTGTCCATGCCAACCAGCGCGGTTGTTATCAACAA
Organism: Pycnopodia helianthoides; assembly: GCA_032158295.1. NCBI lineage: Eukaryota > Metazoa > Echinodermata > Asteroidea > Forcipulatida > Asteriidae > Pycnopodia > Pycnopodia helianthoides. The sequence goes on along the minus strand of CM063246.1, from coordinate 19,247,749 downwards.
TAGAAAGGTCAATAGTTATGGTTCTTATACTTCGGCTGTCAATTTGGAAATCTGCCCGTCGGATATTATGTCCCCCCCCCGTATGGAAAGTTAGCGTGGTCTGAAGGAGGTTGATTCAAAAGAGGGCGCTATCAGAAGTAATTTGTACCCGGTTCGCCTGCATGCCAGGAAGTCGCCAAGACCGAAGCAATATTGATTCTGCATTACAAGCATGAGACGTGCTAGCGGTTGCTTGTTCCGGTATGTTGAAGTTGCTGCTTTATCAGTGACATAAATAAAAGAGTGCTTTGCCTACGACAACTAAAATTATAATTCTTCCCATTGTGTAGAATCTCGTCCACGGCAGTGCAGTTAATTACGAGAAGTCTTTGTTTTGTTTGCTTTTGTTGTTGTATTTTCGGGATCGTGGAGCCATCAATTTAGGCAACGCACCCAAGTTTAATATAGGAGTCCGATCCATTGAAGGGCCTTTTCCCAACCTTGTCTTTGGCTTGGGCTCCGGGTTTCGTTTGATGTTGGAAACACTGTGCAGAAAGTCAATGCTCCAAGCCGAAGCCGGAGCCCAAGCCGGAGTTTGGACAACGCATACGGTAACATAGGACGTCTTGACGTGTCGTTTCCAAAACAATCGATCCCTGCCCGTTTGCCCAAACGAGGCGCAAAGTGGCGTCACGGTGGAGAAGGTTGGTGTCTCCATGGAGTATTCCAATTGTTGTTTTTCTATTTTTGTTATATAGAATTTTCAGAGGGTGGGTTTGACGAGTTTCCATTTCTGTTTTGTGTTTATTGTGAAAATAATTCTAACGACAAGGCTTTTTGTGTGGATGCGTTCCATTCGTCGAATATTATTCACTCAGTGATATCTGGCTTTTCCGTGTCACCCAGCTTCGCCTCGTGCAAAAATATATTTGTGGGATAATCATTTTGCAAATCATATTGATATTATCCCGCCCAAAAATAGATACTAAGTGCCAAATAGTGTTTCAGATTGCACGACAGAGCATCTAGAAACCAACGGCTTCCGGGGCCCTTAAGTGGGCCCGGACCACACTCCGTAATGGCTTTGCGCTCCGCGCACGGCAATTATCTTTGAAAAAACAGCACCCTTTGCAAACTTGTGTTCTCGCGGGTCTGCTTGTTTATAGCATCTAAGCTCCAATAAGCAACGTATTCCGACTTTCTTTTTAATAACTGAAAAGTGCTCAATATTTTATCAAGACAAAGAGCTAGCTCCACTTTGTCTATAACGGCTGGTAACCAAACCATGCATATTGACAAGCATTTGACGAGCACTATACCACTACTATTCCTAATCCAATTCAAAGCAACAATTTACTTGTTTTGAAAAAGATGCTTATTAATAGTTTTTAAAAACTTGACCTTTTGAATTTTCAGTATTCATCAGTGTTTATTTTAGGGGGAAATGAAGCATTTTAATCTCTCTTCGTTGCAATTATAATCATTCCAAAGAATTATGTTCCTAAACATGAAAATATTCATGAAATATCTATGAACAGGATTACTTTTGCATCCATGTCAAGATCATGAACGCTTCTAAAATATAATCACATAAAACCAGTCCAATCTGTTAGATCCACCTCCTTCAACAAGTATTGTTTATTGGCAAAACGTAGCAAAATATTAGCGGACTAAACAAAGTTTAACATCAACTTAATACATGTATTACTTCAACGGATTCAAAATGCCAGATCTTAGTGTGTCATGATTGCTTTGCTCTGCCTAACTTCCTTTTTTCCTTGCCTAGTAACGATTCCCTAAACAAGACTGGCCTTGTACAGTAAAGTGAAACGGGTAGGCCTTTGAACCATTCAATGCAAACGCGATATCATAGTAATCCAACGTATATGCATGGTTAAATGGTTTGGTTATAGGTGCAGCTAAAATAGCCCTTTGCCTTGATGAACTATTGAGCACAAAAAGACAGTAAGAAGACTTACGAAATTTACATCACCAGGGGTTACCAGATGGTGGAAATGTCATCATTCCAACGTACTTTCCAAAATTGTGATCCTACTTTTTATTTAGTTTAACCCCTCAGCCCAACAGAATGAAGGGTTATTGTCATTTCGTTTCCGGACCGTATATTGAGTTTGAAGTGACATTTAGCTCTCTTTTTTTTGGGGGGGGGGTGCTCTTCGGGAAAGATACAAAAATTGGGTTGAATAGGTCAAGGGTCAGAGTTCAAGGTAATTGTGTTGAGTTAAAGTCAACATATAAATATTGTCAAGGTTGCAGTTCTCATGTAGAACATAATCTTTGGTTAGCTAGATTGTATAAAGGGCTGACGCTTTTGGAAGTGTTAATCAAAACAGGTGGCCTCAAACCGGCCCAGGCTTATTTTGTGAGTCCACAAAGTTCCAAGGCCAAGGCCAAGACCGAGTCGTTACATAGCGATGGGGAGGCCGAGACCAAGGCCGTCCTAAGTCGGCCTCAAGACCATGAAAACACATTGACAGTAATGTAGAAATAAAGTAGTCAGCTTTATTTTTTGTCTCGAAAAGCAGACTCCGACACAGCAGTTTCAAAAAAAGTGCAACTTCAATCGCGTTTTTTACAAGACACAATTTGTGTGTGTGCTGTGGACGAGCATAGGTCAGTTTAAGGTACGACCGACGATTTGTGACAAGTTTCATAAAAAAATCGCTCGAGATCATACGGAAGGGGCATATTCTGAAATTTGAAGATTTCATTTTTGAAAATTGCTAGGCAAAACACTGCAAAGGACTGAGCATTTTCCTTGAGCAAATATCAAGACCGTACCAATTTCTCATCTCAACATTCTGTGGTCATTGTTGAAATCGGAGTACTACCATGGGTTATGAGCTATCAAAAGTTTGTATAGTATGTTTTCATACGTCCAAAACATCCCTATTTGAAACTAATGGTTTAACCCACTGACATATATTGTGATTCTTATTAGAAATTTATTGCACCCTAGAAGGTCGCACTTACACATAAATTGTAAGTAAAATAATAAATTGTCTATTTGCTAATTAATGTTTACACGCCCTTGAAAATAGGCAAATCTCACTGTTCCAAAATTCCAAGGGATGGAAATACCACCCCGAAGTGCTAATTCGGCTGTTGCCATGACAACGTAATTATTATTTAAATTAGTTTCCCATATCTGTTAGTGTGGGGCCAAGGTCCATCAAATATAAAAGTCTTTTGGGGGCTGTGGCAAAAAAAAAAAAGTCCCTTACTCTTAATAATCATCTCTAGCGCCCTCTTGTGTCGGATCAAACCCTCGCCATTTTATGCTTTTCGGAATACCTGTGAGAGAAAACCTTTGTAAATTAAATGCTGCCTCGTTATTTCTCCATCCAGAATAACATCAAGATTGTGCTTGAAGGCAGCTTTACACCACCCACACTTCTGCTGACGAGTAAGAGAGACATTCAGTGAGTAAATATTGCTTATTTTACCGCAAAATTGTAACCTCAGAAGTGTCACTATCATCTGGTGTCTGTCATGTCTGTGTGGACGTGACAGTGTGAAGTGTAGTTTAGTACATTGAGGTATCCCACCGCAAGCCCGCTTTCTTCGAACCTCTGTATGTTTTTCGTCTCTGTATGTGGAATAAAAGTCTTCTGAATAAGTTTGAATGTCATCACAGCATAGATGTGTTTGAGTTTCCTTCCAACACTGGTGAGTTGAACAAGAAAACACAAAGTCAAACTGTACTGTCATCAGTGCTGAATCCCAGTCCAAGTCCTGTTTGTCTCCACCGAGTTCAAGTCCCCTTTTGTAGGAGTCCGAGTCCCTCATGTTTATCTAAAACTAGTTCTGCTGGTAAGTTATTGCGTCTTATCTGCTCCAGGCCCAATTCGTTTGTTTATTCCGGCTTAAAAATAATTTTAAAAACAAAACAGAGCATAAACTTACAAATTACCAGCTTGTTTGAAATGTGTTTGTGTCACTGTCATTATGAGTGTTGATCTTTCAAGGACTAGAATGTGACCAATCATTAAGGTAGAAAATCACCCTGGACCAATCAAATTAACTAATACAAATCAGACATAATGATCCAACTATACCTAGCCTTCTGTTTTGTGACTGAGATTGTGCTTAGTTTTGTCTGCAATGTCAGTGCGCAAAACCCTATTCAGAAGGTTAATCAAGAAGAGGGCACTATCTTAGGTGGACAAATAAAACCACCATCACAGAACAAGACCATTGAACTAGAATACACTAACTCTGACAAGTGGGGTTGAAACAAACAGGGTCCATGGTTGTTACGCAAAGGCCGTAGGCAACGCATCAGCCTAAACTATTTCTACTTTCATTGATAACCGTTTATATGGGCACCATGAAGGTTGCTTAATTTGCATGTTTTCCTCGTTATTTTCTGGTCTTGAGCCTAGTAATGCCAAGTCCCAGGGTTGAGTCCGAGTCCAAGACTACAAACAATGGACCTGAGTCCAAGACCACTAGCCTTGATTCCACTAGCACTGTTATTTACACCGGGTCCAAGTCCGAGTCTGAGACACACTGGTCCAAAACCAAGTCCGAGTTTGAATCCACCAAAAAAGGACTTGATCGTTCACTGGCTTTATGTTGGAAATTCAGGTTACACAAGTGATTGAGGTGATTATGGGTAGCTTCAGAAACATAAGTTAAATGAGAATAAGAACGGTTAGTAAAATGAGTAAATTTTTTGCACAAAAAGATAATTAATTGGGCATATGCAACATAGTGTAAAGATGACTTTTGAAGTTTTGTACGGTAAATATATTTACTTTCATGTTGAGTTTCAATTGGGGGTCTAAAAAGTGATACAGTATTTGTTTCTTTCTGTGCACAGTGCTTTTTAGAAACATGTAATGCCCTGAAAGAAAGGGTTAGTCTTGTCTAACATCATGCATCAGCTCAAGGACATCAAGGACATCAGCTCATCAAGCAGGTGACTCAATAATGAGCCAGATGAGAGTGATCTGAAATACCAGATGAGGAGATGGTTAGCTGAAGGGATACTTTATTGAAGATGTGCTACACAGCTAAACCAAATGTACAAACCCACAGTTGACAGGTGAGTCTACCAACATCCCCCACACATACATGTACAAATCATTAGGAATGTTTGTGAATAAGTCTCCTATCCAGTGACATTAATCCCTGTTGAAAAACGGGGGCAGGGGATGATTTTGAAATGTTGGTACATTACTACTGTGTAATAATGTATGTATGTTTAATGTCAAGGCAGATCCAAAGTACAGTAAAGGGATCTGATACTCATAACAGCATGCAGTGTGAACCAGTGTCACAGCGTTGAGACCATAACCTGTTGATACATTACACTCAGCTTTCTATCATCTCAGTAAGGGGGTGAAGTTAAGATGTAGTGTGAAATGGTTGAACTAGTGTAATTCAGATGCATATCTTAACAAGTACAAGGATAAACAAGAGGTGTTCCGGGCGGAGTGCCCGAACACCTAACAAGTTTGCCCTTACAGAATATTAAACATGTCAAATGAGTTGATTGTGACCTCCACAATCCCAGTTTGAAAATAATGACTTTTGATATCACTTTGATCTGGCATGATTACACTAACTGGTTGGCAATTTTAAAACAGTGTTAGATTTCTATCTTGAGGTACTGCTAAGACTGAGGATGGATGCACATTTTGTGCTCACAATTAATGTTCCAACCAGAATGAAAGTAATTCATACTGATCATCAACAGTATTTCCAGACATTTATGAGCCTTTGTATTTCTCTAGACTTAGACTGACAAATGAAGCAGTCATTTGTTAATATTAGGTCTTTTCTCTCTCTCTCTCTCTTTCTCTCTTTCATCTATTGATGTTTTCCTTACATGAAGTATCACACCTTGTTCTTCTTGGTCCAAACATCTCTTAGAACCTCAGTTGGAATAAACTCATCTGTGGCATTTCTCAGACCACTTTCAAGTGAGTTGGTTTTCTATGCTTTGGTCAGTAAATTACATCGAATGATATGAGTAAATGTCTTTCTTTATCTTCAAACCACCAACCTTTATTCCTTCTTAGTGGGCCTTTTCTTGCTTTGGCTTTAAGCCAAGCCCCCCCCCCCCAGCAACATACATTGTTACAAGGTGATCTTCACCTTGACATGCAATTATAGTAATCTGTCAACAGTCATACTTTTTTAATAAAAAAAAGGCACTATTCAAACTTTCAACTGACTTCATTGTTTGCTTACAAGTTTGTTGTTACATGTATGTTGCAATTTTAAATACAACCCATCCAAGTATGACCCCATTGATGTTTTCCTCAATTCCCATCAAAACCAATACTGTAAATCAACAAACGCCAACTTTGTGGGAATACCTTTTGCTCTTTTGACTCTCTTTTGTATGGACACAAAATATTTCAGTTCTGAGTCTGTTGATTTGTGTGTTTATCTCTGCAATGATAGTGCTAGTCCTTCCTTCTGTTTAAATGTTGAGGCACTACTGTGCATTCAATCTCGAACATCTCCTTTGTTTCTACACTTTCTTTCTTTTAAATCTGTTAGAATGTTGAGGCACTACTGTGCATTCACCCACAAACAGCTCCTTTGTTCCTATACTTTCTTTTAAATCTGATAGAATGTTGAGGCACTACTGTGCATTCAACCTCCAACAGCTACTTTGTTTCTACACTTTCTTTCTTTCTTTCTCAATCTGTTAAAATGTTGAGGCACTACTGTGCATTGAACCACCATCACCTCCTTTGTTTCTACACTTTCTTTCCAATAATTATGTGAGAATGTTGAAGCACTACTGTGCATTCAACATCCAACGTTCTTAACTTTCCTTCTTCTAAATTTGTTTGAATATTGAAACAATACTGTTTATTGAATCACCAACAGCTACTTTGTTTCTACATTTTCTTTCTTCTAAATCTGTTAGAATGTTGAGTCACTAAGTGCGTTGAACCACCATCACCTCCTTTGTTTCTAGACTTTCTGTCTAATAAATATGTAAGTTTTTTGAGGCACTACTATGCCTTCAACCTCCAACAGCTACTTTGTTTCAAAACTTTGTTTCAAAACTTTGTTTCTTCTCAATCTTTATGAATATTAAAGCAATACTTTGAATTAAACCACCAACAGCTCCTTTGTTTCTAAACTGTCTTTCTTCAAGATCTGTTAGAGTGTTGAGGAACTACTGTGCATTCAACCTCCAACAGCTACTTTGTTTCTACACTTTCTTCTTTCTCAATCTGTTAAAATGTTGAGGCACTACTGTGCATTGAACCACCATCAGCTCCTTTGTTTCTACACTTTCTTTCTTATAAATCTGTTCGAATGTTGAGACACTAGTGTGCATTCAACTACCAACAGCTCCTTTGTCTCTACACTTTCTTTCCAATAATTATGTGAGAATGTTGAAGCACCACTGTGCATTCAACATCCAACGTTCTTAACTTTCCTTCTTCTAAATTTGTTTGAATATTGAAACAATACTGTTTATTGAATCACCAACAGCTACTTTGTTTCTACATTTTCTTTCTTCTAAATCTGTTAGAATGTTGAGTCACTAAGTGCGTTGAACCACCATCACCTCCCTTGTTTCTAGACTTTCTTACTAATAAATATGTAAGTTTTTTGAGGCACTACTATGCCTTCAACTTCCAACAGCTACTTTGTTTCAAAACTTTGTTTCAAAACTTTGTTTCTTCTCAATCTTTATGAATATTGAAGCAATACTTTGAATTAAACCACCAACAGCTCCTTTGTTTCTAAACTGTCTTTCTTCTAAATCTGTTAGAGTGTTGAGGAACTACTGTGCATTCAACCTCCAACAGCTACTTTGTTTCTACACTTTCTTCTTTCTCAATCTGTTAAAATGTTGAGGCACTACTGTGCATTGAACCACCATCAGCTCCTTTGTTTCTACACTTTCTTTCTTATAAATCTGTTCGAATGTTGAGACACTAGTGTGCATTCAACTACCAACAGCTCCTTTGTCTCTACACTTTCTTTCCAATAATTATGTGAGAATGTTGAAGCACCATTGTGCATTCAACGTCCAACATTCTTAACTTTCCTTCTTCTAAATTTGTTTGAATATTGAAACAATACTGTTTATTGAATCACCAACAGCTACTTTGTTTCTACATTTTCTTTCTTCTAAATCTGTTAGAATGTTGAGTCACTAAGTGCGTTGAACCACCATCACCTCCCTTGTTTCTAGACTTTCTGTCTAATAAATATGTAAGTTTTTTGAGGCACTACTATGCCTTCAACCTCCAACAGCTCCAATGTTTCTAAACTTTCTTTCTCATAAATCTGTTAGAATTTTGAAGCACTACTGCGCATTCAACCACCATTAGCTACTTTGTTTCAAAACTTTGTTTCAAAACTTTGTTTCTTCTCAATCTTTATGAATATTGAAGCAATACTTTGAATTAAACCACCAACAGCTCCTTTGTTTCTAAACTGTCTTTCTTCTAGATCTGTTAGAGTGTTGAGGAACTACTGTGCATTGAACCAACAACAGCTCCTTTGTTTCTACAATTTCTTTCTTTTAAATCTGTGAGAATAGTGAGGCACTACTGTGCATTCAACATCTAACAGCTGTGTTGTTCTTAGCTTTCCTTCTTCTAAATCTGGTAGAATTTTGAAGCAATACTGTGTATTGAACAACCAACAGATCCAGCGCTTCTACACTTTTTTTTTAATATAAATCTGTTGGAATGTTGAGTCACTACTGTGCATTGAACCACCATCACCTCCTTTGTTTCTAGACTTTTGTCTTATAAATATGTAAGTTTGTTGAGGCACTACTATGCCTTCAACCTCCAACAGCTCCAATGTTTCTAAACTTTCTTTCTCGTAAATCTGTCAGAATTTTGAAGCACTACTGTGCATTCAAGCTCAAACAGCTGCATTGATTCTAAACTTTTTTTCCAAAATCTGTAAGAATGTTGAGGCACTACTGTGCATTCAACCACCATCAGCTACTTTGTTTCAAAACTTTGTTTCAAAACTTTGTTTCTTCTCAATCTTTATGAATATTGAAGCAATACTTTGAAATAAACCACCGACAGCTCCTTTGTTTCTAAACTGTCTTTCTTTTAAATCTGTTAGAGTGTTGAGGAACTACTGTGCATTGAACCAACAACAGCTCCTTTGTTTCTACAATTTCTTTCTTTTAAATCTGTGAGAATAGTGAGGCACTACTGTGCATTCAACATCTAACAGCTGTGTTGTTCTTAGCTTTCCTTCTTCTAAATCTGGTAGAATTTTGAAGCAATACTGTGTATTGAACAACCAACAGATCCAGTGCTTCTACACTTTTTTTTAAATATAAATCTGTTGGAATGTTGAGTCACTACTATTGTTTCTACACTTTCTTTCTTCTAAATCTGTTAGAATATTGAAGCACTACTGTGCATTGAACCACCAACAGCTTCTTTGTTGCTACAATTTCTTTCTTATAATTTTGTTAGAATGTTGGGGCACTACTGTGCATTCAACGTCCAACAGCTGTGTTGTTCTTAACTTTCCTTCTTCTAAATCTGTTAGAATTTTGAAACAATTCTGCAGATTGAACAACCAACAGATCCAGTGTTTCTACACTTTTTTTAATATAAATCTGTCAGAAGGTTGAGACACTACTGTGCGTTCAACCTCCAACAGTTCTCTTGTTTCTTAATTTTCTTTCTTATAAGTCTGTTGTAATGTTAAAGCACTACTTTGCATAGAGCCACCAACAGCTCCTTTGTTTCTAAACTTTCTTCCTTCTAAATCTGTTAGAATATTGAGGTACTACTGTGCATTCACCCACAAACAGCTCCTTTGTTTCTATAATTCCTTTCTTTTAAATCTGTTAAAATGTTTGAGGCACTGCTCTGCATTCAACCTCCAACAGCTCCTTTTGTTGTTTAATCAAATGATTATTCAGTCTATCTGTGTTCCTGTATTGATATTTGGAATTCACAAGGAGTTATGTTAAAGGTGTGGTAAAGTTTTAGAGATCATCAACAAAAAGAAACAGCTGTTCATGGTTCAAAATTACCAATCGAAGTATACTCTCAAAACAAGGAAAAGGATTTAAATTTTACACATTTTTGTTAATACAAACAAGAAGAAGTTACAAATCATATTAATTGACAGTTTTAAAAGGTGATTACATGCACTTGACAAAACGTTCAATTCACTGACCTGTTTTTCATAGAAACTAGAAAATTTGAATTAATACAAATCATAGACTTAGTATCCCTGTTATTGCGTTAAAATTTATTGAAAGTTAACATGGTCCTTTGTTTTTTCTGTATTGTAACAAAAACCCCAGAACCCAGATATTCACTGATTCATTGGAGTCACTTCTACACTTTTTTGTCTTACTTAAAGGAAGGATATCATTATTGCACAAAGCTGATCCCATATCCAATGTAGATAAACAGTCAGTAATCTTTAAGGGAAGTAGGGTTGATGTGATTATTTAGAATCATGAATATATTTGAACCAAAACTCCAAAGTCAGATTGGACTTAGACTCTTGTGGGCTCTTGTGGTGGTCAAGTAAACACACACAAACCCATGTTTCCATTTGTTCTGTAACTGAAGATGAAGAAGTAAATCTAAACCTTATACTTTAAAAAATAATATATTTTCTTGATTGTCAACACAATAATTTTTTTTTCAAAAGTAGATTAAATTGGGTATAATGGGTTTGTGTGTGTTTACTTGACCACCACAACAGTCCACAAGAGTCTAAATCTTTAGAGTCTTTGGAGTTTGGGTTCAAATATTATTCACGATTGTTTATTATATTTTCCATTTGCTCTGTCACTTGAAATGAATGAGTAAACCTAAACCTTATACTTTGATAAAAATATATATTTTTGAATGTCAGCACATAATAAAATCTTCGACTTCAGTACTAATAAGGCTGCAATAAAATAGTATTGACTTCAGAAAAAAGCCACAGACAAACTAGTCAATAATGAGGGTTCAATGAGTTTTGTATTATTTATCTAACTATATGTACAGGGCTCGAATGTTACACTGGAACACAGGACCGAGGCCACTGAATTTAGTGTCGGCCAGTAAACCTTGGACCTGACAAGTCCAAAAGTCTTGTGTTTTTCAATTGAATAACATTACCTGACTTTGTAATGTCTGAACAAAAACAAGTTATATTCAAATGTTGACCGTGGGTCGGACAAAATACCTTTCAATTCTACGAGTAATCAAGTATAGACGATGTAACCTGTGACATCACATGTTTACAAAAGAGCCACAGAGCCTGGACTTCCGGCGGGCACATTTGTATACAGCTCAATGGAAGAATACAGCAAATTTTACGTTTTATGGAGATCGCACTGTCTGATTTTCCTCAACTTTTGATATGAAGAAAGGGGGGACATGTCAAAAGCTGTACAGCTGTTGCTTTTGTAAACTTTGAATTTATGTGAAAATTATGACACAAAATATAAATTTTCTCATTGAGCCTGTGTTAGTGTAGCATCTTGCCTGTCAGGAATAGCTGTATAATGTACGAGATCACCACTCTGTAAACAAATAATGTACGAGATCACCACTCTGTAAACAAATGTAACATGGTTTATACTTAATACAATTAAGATAAATGAGATAACCCTTCTCTTAGTACATGCCTTAGTGCTTGTTCATATAAAAGCAGTTGAATGCGTATTAAACTGTGACCGATCTGGTCTTGTAAAAAAAGACGTCTGGTCCAGTAAGTATTTTGAGCTACATGCCCTGCGGTCTTGTGGATTTTCCCCAAAAATTTGAGCCCTTAACAGTGAGAGTTATATCATTAGTTTGCTGTATTGCTCTCAACCTGGGAAGGATCTCTATATTCATTTCCCTCATAGAGGTGCCCTTTACTAGGGAAGAACTGCCTTGCCCTTACAAGAACACAGCATCAAGCCTGCATCTGGGAATCAAACCTTATTTCTTCACAAAAATATGTCATTAAACTCTGCAGTTAAAGCACAAATAAGATTGTGTGATGGCATTCTGAATATCAGCTTAATGAAAAAAACACTTTTGGTAAACTTTAGTTTTCAATTTCTGAACCAAAATGTAAATAAAGAGCACCATATAGGTAGAAGTGTCCATGTTGATACAATAATATGCTCCTGTCAGTGCTTCTTTATTGATCTGATGGTCATAGACAAGTTCAAGTATGAACATCAGATCATTGCAATCAAACAAATTATTCTAAAAGTTGGAGTTGCAGCCAACTTCAATGTTTGGATTAGTCAGAATGTTAAATGTTATTCACGATTGCCAAATGCATCAATCTTGATCTCAGTTTTTGTTATTCATAGCATGATATTTTAACCAAAAGTGTAAGTTTTCTGCTAAAGACTTTTTGTGGCTTGTTCAGTATTGAGTAAAAACAGAATATTAAATAGAATGGGATTAAATGTCACTTAAATTTGATCAGCTTGGGCTTGGTTTAAGTGACCAATAATGCAGTTATTATGAAATGAGTTTTAGATTCACTAGTAGTTGAAACAGATATAGATATCATGGTTTGTCATGAGTTGAAACACTTGTAGATGTGTACTTCACGTAATACAGCAATAAGCAGTTTAAGAATCTTCAATGTACTTCTCAACGTGTGTTTTAGTATACATCAATCATGACAAAAAAATTAGCTCATCAAGAGTAAATATTCAACTGTTGATTGAATAATTTGGTATCAAAACTTGGGAGAAGTATGCTTATCCCTTTTTGCCAATCAGCCCAAATTTGTGCAACTAGACAAAGGTTTAATGAGAACATGAATGTCAGTTGGGCAAAATTCTAAATAATTTACAAGTAACCGTAAACGGAGGTCAAGTCTTATTCTAAGGTTTTCTTTATTGATTTGTTAGATGCATTTGACTGATGCATATTGTTTTATAGCTAAGTTTTATACTCCCACAAGAAAAGCTCAATATGGTTGGGACCAATCTGGTGGCAGAATTTTGAATACGCATGAGGCTTGCACAGTCTATTGGCTGTTGTCTGTCCTGCTGCCAGACATCCTAGAAATTGAGATTGGGATTCGTAAAACATTGTTTCTTAAAAAACTTTTAAAGTTTTTTGTAAATTGAAGACTGTTGTTCATTGAAGACGCTTAAGAGGGTGTAGCAACTGAAGACTTATAGCACATATCATCCTGTGTTTATAAATGAATTTAAGAGTTTCCACTGTACTGTACATGCCATGAGATGTCATGATATTTATGAATCAAGTTTAAAAATTGTAAACTAGTTTATCCCACAGCTGATTTAATTGTTAGTGCTATCCTAGTCACATGCTACTTTAGGGACTTTGTAAGGGTAGCGGGTAGCAGGAGCTACTTCAGGATCAGACACACCTGCCCACGCGATGTTACAGGTCCACTTTCCCTCAGTGGTTCTACCTGGTTGGGCCCTACCCAGGGTTAAGGGTTGTTTGTGGTATCTACATGTAAGAACTCAGCAGTGAAAACTTTGAGCTTTTTGAAAGGAGACAATGATGAACTATCCTTCAAATGGCAGATAAACATTTACAACAATGGTAAATGAAGAGACATGCAGAGACATGAAGAACTAGAACAAAGTTACCGCCATCTGCTTCAACTACCCCAAAGATATGCATCCAAATGACACAGCTAACGATGCCTTCAAAAAAGTAAGATTCTGAGGAAGAATTCATCAGTTTTACTAAAGGAAGAAATTGATAAACCCAGAGAAGTATTGAGGACATGCTCACAGCCAGAACCCAGTGCAGGAGATGTGATTACAAGATGCTTTAAACCAATGGAGGATGGATGTATCAATTGCTAATAGCGAATTGATGGCATCAAGATCTGTACAATTGCAGTTTTATGATATTGTAGTATTTGAATTGCAACAACTTCAACTGAACTGTTATCAACTAAAGGAGACTATAAATTACAAGGAATTGAATCACATTCAACATAACCAACAAAACTTCTAATCAATAACCGCTGAGAACCTTCAAAATGAAAGACTTCATGTACTGATTTCAAGTAATGGAATCGTATTCATCAATATCAACAGAACTGTTATCAATAACCACTGGAGACCCTTCAAAATGAAAGATTGCAAAGATTGGTTTCACAGAATGGAATCACATTCAGCAATATCAACAGAACTGCTCAACTTCTCATCCAAGACAACATTTCATTCCATGCATCCATTCCAATTAAATAATGTAATATTTACTGGTGCATGTGACTGGGATAGCTGTTATGACAAGATGTACTTTAATAAAATTTCAGAAATGATTTCAACAATCAGGTTAGCTAAGCCAGTAAGATGCTTTTAGAAATAAAAGGATTGAGGGCATAAGATGATTCCAACTTGTGTAGCTCAGAGGATTAATGGTATCATGCAACTGGAGGATGATTGGATAGGGTCATCAACATTAGAAATATCATCCCAATCATTCTTGTACTACAATATTCCTTTTACAAAATGATTTGCTTGCACGCTAAGTCGGGGGTTGGCCTCCCTGCGCTGTGGTACTATGCCGCCTGCGAACCAAGGGTTGGCAGGGTCTAGAACCCTTAAATTGCTGACTCGACAGCGGGGTACGCACAGTGATTTGGTCAGACCACGATTTGATGTGTGTGTTCTTATTTTTTTTCAAAATGGTGCATGTATGTATGTTGGAAAAAGTATAACCATTTTGTTACTTTAAATACTTAAATACATTTCTTCACCAATGAGACTTATAGATATAAGATTTGTTTTTGTTATACTTAAGCCTATTTTTTTTAACTGAAGAATATGCCTTTAATCCTCTGAAACACAAAAATACCATAAAAAGCACAAGGTTGAATGCAATATTGAAGATGAATATTATCTGTACATTAATTAGTAGAAGTGAGAACACTAATTGCCTCAATCTTCCAGCTGGCGTGTTGTGGCCGATCGGTCTAGTTCACCGGACCCAAGCTCTGGTGTTGTCAGCAGCAGAGTGTGGCTTCGAGTCCCGGTCATGTCCAGACACTTGTGCCCTTGAGCAAGGCGCTTAACCATATCTGCTTTGTTAAAAGTTGGGAAGGTAGTGCATCCTGCTCTACCAGCCAGGCTCCTAGTGGATGATACCCATGCCTACATCCTTATGGACTGTGAAGGGGGTAACCCTGTTTCAGGCCCAGGAGTAGGTGGCAATGTGCCTCTGGTGACAGTTGATTTGGGTGGACAGCCCAAATCAGTTTAGTGTAGCCCTGAACTTGAAGTGGCCATCTGGCGTTGTGAGGGAGCAATTTCTCATAATTTCTTTTAAAAGCTCTATATAATGTACTTTAATGTCTCAATGCTTGTGTGTCAATGATTTTATATCAGAAAATGGAACATCTTTAAATGTTAAAAAATTGGGGTATATGTACACATAGTTTCATTTAAAGGGACACACCGACTATGTATTCAGTTTATGAATACAAGTTGAAAATAATGATGAAAAATCGAACGTAAGATTCGCATTACAGAAGCATGTTTTTACGGTGCATCAGCGTGGGGAGCTAGCCGATGTCGTGTCTCGTGGGGCCAGAGACAAACCACGCTGACCTTTGAAAGCGTTTTTTTTTTGTTTTTTTTTTTTCGTAAATTACGTGACATTTTGATGATTTTTTTTCTTATACAACAACCATCTAAAAATTATTGTCTGTGATTCCACATCACTAAATTAGGTAAACAGTAAGCCGGTGTGTACCTTTAAGGTTGAGAATTGTGCCTTGAAGTGCCAAAGCTGCAAATTTCGAACTGATAGCTACAACAGTTAAAAATATCTGGGAAAAAAAATTGATTTGAAATCTTTTTCTTAGGCCCCCAAAAGTGATATGAACTAATTTCATAGTTTATTAGTATTGTACTTAATGTAAACCTTTATGGTACCATTGTGCCTAAATTTCATTTGTATTGTTTAATTAAAGGAACATTACAGAATTGGTAAGAAAAAAACTTGTAAAATATACTTTTTGATCACAGATTTACATAAAACTTACACGGTCTAATGATGATGATAGTAGAAAACATCCCTTGAAATATTTCTGTCTGAAATGCCATATTTGATGAGAAATGAATAAACTAATTTTCCGGTTTGAGTTTATCGCTCAGTGAGCGTTTTACTCATTTGTTGAAACTGTATGATTTCATGCAAACATGTAACCGGTTTTTCACTTTTTCTCGTGACCCAGATGGCCGATCGATCTCAAACTTCTACAGGTTTGTCAGTTTATGTATATGGTGGATTACATAAAGTGCTTACACTGCCAGCAACTGTTTTGTTAGCAAAAACCAACTCTGTAATGTTCCTTTAAGTACTTATTGGTTTCAGGGTTTGTTCCAGATACTTATTTGATACTTTTGCCTTGTTGGGGGAGGGGGGCTGGCTCAGCAGTCACATGATGACTGTTCCATGCAAGGAATCAGACTGCTAGATAATTTTTCTTTGTTTTACCTATACACCGATGTGTTTTAAAATCATTCAGGTGTGGTACCTGCTGCTAAAATATGGGATTGGAAATGCCTCTAGCTATTGGGCAAGCTCAGTTGTTTTGTGGTGAGACATCTGCTCTAGAATGGCAAAGGTCATCGGTCCAAATCTGTGTGTACTTAACACACATTGGTCTGTGGGTAAAACAATAACAATATTCTTTGTCCCGGAAGCAAAGATTTGACATCTATTAAGATCGGAAGATGTTTGATCAATGTGGTAGGGACAGGGTTGTTGGGTAGGGAGGGACTTAACCTAACTCTGTATCTGCAACTGTGATGTAAACACTGTTCAGTACAAAGTGAAGTGAGAACAGGGATCGAATATCTGTACTGGGGAGGAGTATACAGCCTGTGCTGCCAAATCTCTGCCCTCACAGGTACCCATTTACCCTGGGTGATGAGAAACCATTATAGTTAAGTGTCAAGCTCAAGAACACAAGTGTACTGACCGGGATTCGAACCCACACCCTAATGGGCTCAGCACAAGAACTTGAATCTGATGCACTAAACCGCTCGGCCACAAGATGCCAGCCACAAGCTTTCCATCTTTCATCAAATGAAAATAATTTTCAATGTATTCAAAACTTTGTTTTATGTAAACATCCAAGTATATATTTGCCCTCTGATCGGAGAGTACAACTATGAGAATAAACAAACCGTACAAGATTGTTTTCTGGGGTCCTCTTAAAGGGCGTTTTGTATTGCTGTATATAACGCATGGTGTGGTCTGGTGTGCAATTAGTAAAAATGGATTGGAAGAATATGCACAGTGTATAACTTAGGCCATATATGGTTTGATTAAAGAGTGACACATGATCTTCAATCCTCCAATGAAAATGCAAACATCTACTTTGTGTAATTTTACTCCAAAAATGGCAGGCATGACAAACGACTGCGGCTATGGCTAATAACGTTGAAGAATATGATATTGCGGTGTTTGGTGTTCGAGCTGTAGTGACTGCCGATGCCATTAAATCAGACATGGCCTAGTGAGTTATAGTAAAATGTCTGGCTCAAGGACAAGAGTGTTATGACCGGGATTCGAACCCGCACTCTGAGGGCTCGGCATTAGGGCCCAAGTTCATAGAGCTGCTTCAGCAGAAAATATTGCTTAGCAATTTTCTGCTAAGCAGAAATCAGCAGGATAACAGTGACAATTTGTACGTGACATGGTAGTTTGGCCTGGTAGTTTGGCTGGTAACCTTATTCTGGTAAGCATACTTTTGTTTTGCTTGGCTATTTTTTGTGCTTAAGCAGCTCTATGAAATTGCGCCCAGAACTTGAGACCGATGCACTAAACAGCTTGGCCAATAAACTAAACAGCTTGGAATGTATTCAAAACTATGTTTTATGTAAACATCCAAGTATATATTTGTCCTCTGATTTGAGAGTAGAACTATATGAATAAACAAACCGTACAAGATTGTTTTCTGGGGTCCTCTTAAAGGGCGTTTTGTATTGCTGTATATAACGCATGGTGTGGTCTGGTGTGCAATTAGTGAAAATAGATTGGAAGAAAATGCACAGTGTATGCCACATGACCTTCAATCTCCAATGAAATTACATCTACTTAGGTTTTATGTAGTAGTTCTTACTCTTTTAAAGGGGAAAATACAACCCAGAAACTAAAAAGGTTAAAACCCATGATGTTGGTTAATTTTGTAAAACATACAAACTGTTTTCTGACATGTTTGGCTTAGCCCCAGCACCCCTACTTAAAAGAGAATTTTGAATTTTTTATTGGATTGGCTTTGAGCCATGACAGTCAGTGTATCATAAATGACTTTTGGTCCATTTTTACCATTTATTGTATGATACCTAATCATTAGTTATTATGTAATCTTGGTGTAATCTTGTAATCTTGGTAATCAAAACACTTCAAGTGGTGAAGTTGTTCATTTTGTGTAGATACACATCAAACTATTATTAACACTGAACTCTGTACCAAACTGCTTTATTCACTAGAGTGTCTGTAGATAGAAGAAATCTCTGACACAGTTTAGAAAACTTCACTGGAGCTAAATTCCATGCATTTGAAGTTGATATTTACACAAAATGAACAGTTCCACTATGTGGAGGGTCTTTGCAGATCTCATCACAAAGCTGTACTTTCCCTCTAAAAGTATTGGAAATATTATTCCAAAGACTCACTGGTAGACTGAATAATTGCAACTACACTAATTGCATGTTTAGAAAGTTCACTCCTTTTTTCTTTGATGGTTTTTGTGAAGATTTACATTGTACATTAACTAGATACAGCATGAACAAATTGTGTTACCCTCAATTCTCTAATTTAAAAAACAACAGCCTGAGTTGCCTAATATGTTAGTAACAGATGATTGTGTTTCTTTTTACAATTAAACTTTCCTTTTTTTGCAATTAAGTTGCAATCTAATTTTCAAGTTCTGATGAAAAGCTGTTCTCAAAATCTGACTTTATTCTTGAAAGCAAACTGATTGTTTGTTTGACATGTTATTTCTTTCCTTTCTTATTGTATGGTATTTTTTCCTCACTGGTATTCCCAGTAGGTTATATTGCCTAATATCTCTAAATCTATACTATAGTTTTTACTATCAGGGTGAACCTCAATTCTTACTGCTTCATTACTCTATTTTTGACTTTATTTCTTCTTATCTTCAATGAAATACTCTCTTCTGTGTTACTTATGCACTGAATGGTATTGATATATCTCCAACAATGATGTGTACATATACATACATCTTTGTACAGTGCTTGGTCTTCATCAGTTCAGTTTGGAACTGAACTGGATGCAACTGATCTTAGCCAACTATGAGTTGTTTTATATTTAGTCCGTTCTTGGTCGTGATGAGGTTCTCACTTAATAAACATCTCTGGAGTTAATTCCTCATCATGTTTTCAATTCTATAATAATTTCCTACTTTCTTATCACTCAGGCACAAAGTCCTGCATTTATCTTTCAATTTCAGTTCATACATGAGAGCTAAATTGCCTCTTTAAGAGTTCAAGTTTACAAAGGTTTTTGAAAGTGGGCCTTTTGTTGCTTTTCAACTCTGTATATGTACCCAGGCTTGGACACTGAGGGAAGAACCTGTATACCCAGTGTCTTCCTCCTTGTCATCTTATTCATGATGTTTTATCTTCCCTTCTCTCTCCATCTCAATTATTCAAGACCCTGTTCCCCTCACTTCATAATTATTATTTAAGACATTTTATCTTTATGCTCTGTGGTTTCATCCAGACCCTAGTCTCTCTCCACTGCATCTTATTCAGGATATCTATCTTTCTCCTTAAATGTTCATTGCTAACTAGATCAAAGTGTAGCAAAAGTGTGTAGATTTGTGTTCATGATATCTCTGAAATAACAAGATTCAATCAAGGCAGGGTAAAGGATGTTTAGCTTTAACAGGAAATCTGTTAGTAATTTTCTTTCCTTTTTCACAAACAAACTCTTAAACATTCTTGAATTCAAAAACACACAAACTAAGTTATCATGGTTAAGAGTTCATTTTTAATTCACTTTAAGATGGTTGGTGTGTATTTTGGAGTTCTTGGACTCACAACCTTTCCCAAACAAATGCATTGCAAAATCCCATACCCTGCTTTGTAAATAATGCATGAAACTGGAAAATAACGTTGCTTTTTCACCCAGTCAATTTTTGATACAGATGAGACTGATCAGCTGTGGGGAGTGTACAACTTGGCTTATTCTTCTGATTCTTCAACATCCTTCATTCAACAGCATGCAACAAAACAGGAACCCCCAAACTTCTCATTCATCCTTAACTTGAGTTCCAGTGTGACCAAGCAATCAGATTCCCTTATGCAGATGACTTATTCATTGCATCAACTGGAGTTATCTGATAGATCATTATACTTGTATAATAGAAACCTGGGTATCAATTAAATGACTCCAATTAGAACAGGCAGGGTACATGTATAAAAACAGTGTACATCAAATAGATGACAAACAACTGCCTGAACAGAAGGTGAAAATCACCCCTATATAATCCTCATGATCAAACCAGACTGTTAAAAGACAAACAGGCAATCCTCATTGAAAACATTTCCAACATCAGACAAATTGATATTCTTCTCATTATGGTAAATGAATATGAGGTTTGAAAGAAAATACCCAGTCTACATCCCTGGTGTAAATCCATTTTGTTGGAGCAGCACTCTTTCAAAACCAAACTAGTTCTATCCTGTACCCTGCCCTTTAATAAATGTATAAAACTTGAACAATTATTTGTGTATGTTTCGTTTTTAGCCTACTGTAAACTGGTCTGGGAGTGACTGATGAGCTGAAGGGACAGATCAACCTGATAACCGAGTGTCTCAGCTCACCAACGGTGGCAGCAGGCAAGATATTGGTGATTTGGGACAGCTCTTTCTGTCTCTCAATCAACTCGGTGTAACCCAACAGAGCTTTTGACAGAGAAAATAGTCTGATCCCATTTTGGTATGAAGAGATTTATTATCGGTTATTGATGTTGCACCGGGGAACTTGACAAAGAAGATGGCAGCTCAATAAAGGTCTATAGTTGGAAGATGTTATGGGGCAAACAAAGACATTCATGTCAACTTTCAAATCTGGTTACAAAAGTTGGAAACAAATCATCTACAATTATTTTGTAGTACACATCAAGAGCTCACTATGTCCATAAAGTCATTTACTTTTTTATTCCTTACAAACAAAACAACAAGTGTTTTACCTTGGCTTTGAGTTGATCTGGTAAAAAGTTAATTTAAGTAGGTGTTTAGAATGAGAAACGAATTAAAGATCTTCGTGCAGAATTCTTTCAGCTGTTTGGCGGAATCTGTTCACTGGCACATCATTAGATTATGCTTCAAATAATCAGATAGCTTCAGCATCATGAAAATGACAAAATGATGAACACCAAAATATTTTATTAAAAT
This sequence comes from Pycnopodia helianthoides, assembly GCA_032158295.1. Taxonomy (NCBI): domain Eukaryota; kingdom Metazoa; phylum Echinodermata; class Asteroidea; order Forcipulatida; family Asteriidae; genus Pycnopodia; species Pycnopodia helianthoides. The sequence goes on along the minus strand of CM063246.1, from coordinate 19,226,388 downwards.
TAAAGTCTCTCTCTGGAAAATAGTTTATGAAAAAAAAAATGAATTTTGAAAAAAAAACAAGTAATTGGGTTGTATTGCACCATGGACTGCAATGGAGGGTCAAGCCAAATTGTTACAAAATAGTTTCATGGGATTTAATAACTTCATATTGGAGTTTATATTTGTATTATTTCATGTTCCATATAATGTGTGCCAGTGTACACTTTTGTGATACAACCTGTTTCATTGTGTCCATTTCTGTATTTTAAATAAAAGAAATGAAACTTGTGTCCTTTTGTCTTTTTCTGTATTGAAATAAAAGGAGAAACAATGTGTCTTTGTGTCTTTTCTGTAGATAAGATCTGCTTTCTATAAATGTGTTTGCAGCACAGACCTTTATCACACAGCAGCCATCTTGTATTTGCAAAGGTATGTGAAGTAACTGAGATGGGTAGCAAAGTTTATGTGCAGTTTGTGTCAAACCAAACAACTAAATGAAACTGATTTTCACAAAAAATTGTCTGCACTTAGCGCTGTTAACAGTTAAAGTGAATCTATGTGCAATCAGGTCACTTAAACAAGTAAATGCGAAATGAAAAAAATAATGTTTTAACTAAAGAAGTATACCATTGAAAATATATGATTGAAAATGTGATAAAGGTCTGATCATTAGGAATAAGTATGGGAACTATTGTGTATGTCTATTTCGTGTAATTTTTGTTTACTTTAAAATGTTATTCTTTGGACCTAAAATTACATCAGCTCATGAAAGCGCCTCCACTCCCAGGATTGACAGACGCAAGAAGCAAAGTAAGGAGTGACCATCAACTACCTGAGGCTTCGATCAGTGCGAGCGCCGACAAACATGTAAGTCTGTTTGGCGCCCTCTTGTGACCGCAGCCATCTTAATTAATTAGTACTAGTTCAAGACAAGTTACCAAAGCGAGGTTGAAGGGGAAAATTTTACTGCATAGAGAACAATAAAATAAAAGTGGGTTTTGCATCTTGCTAGTAGATAGAAAATGTATTTTAGCCATGGGCCTCTGACATAAAGCAACAATTTTGGGCTATACTGAAAATAAAAGAAACTTAATTTCAAGTGTAAGATCCAGGTTTGGGGTTTGGCGTTGTCTGCTCCTTCCTCAGCCCTGCAAAACAACATTATTATTATATCACTACAAAACGTCCTATTACACGTCCCCATTAGGACTAGGCTGTTTTGGACTTACGCGGACCGGGGAGGGGCACAAAGCGCCCTTTCCGAATTTTCCAAAGTTTTTTTTTTTTAACTTCCCACAATTAGGCTAATGATTTTTTCAAGTTCTACATGATGACGTAGACAAATTTCAACATTCGCCATATAAGGTAAAACAAAAAACTGTTTAGCGTGGTCCCCCCCCCCCCCCGCTTCCTCTTCTTTGTTTTTTTTTCTTTCTTTCTTTTAAGGTAACATTTAAAGGAGATCTGGCGATTTTTTTAATATTTTTATATAACTAAGATTCTAATTTTAGACTTGGGCACACCAGACAAATTTGGCAGCCATCTTGAAAAAACGGCCCGGCCGGCCGGTTGTCTTAAAAAATGTGTCGGGCGGCCAGTAAAAACAAAACAAAAACCCTCCATCCTTTTTTTCACGCTATAGTAATGTCTTTATTTTGCCAAGTGCTTTTTTGATATTTTGCCAATTTGGAGTCAAAAAAACGTGTTTCTCCATAATTTCAATGGTTCTTTTTGTCAAACTACTACAAAACTTCTCAAAGTTTTAATACAAGGGCATTATAATTTTGTGGATTTTGGTCATCGTTTGGGGCGCTAGAATTGTTAGTTAACACTTTTGAGGGAGGGGGGGACAAAAACAATTTGAAATTCTGGTAAAAGGGGGGACCCAGGGTAAAACAACCGTTCCCGTGGAAACAGCTGACCCCTGTTAACTAAATACTAATGGTTAGTTTTGAGAAAGTCTGACATTTTTTAGGCGACCGGATGCAGCGTTTAAAAGATACTGGCGAAAACTATCGCAAGGTGTGGTGGGGGGAGCAATGTGCCCCGGTGCTGATAGGGTTAATCCACAGGAGGGCGCTATTTTATCATGCAGCAGTTTAACAAAATAATTCACAGACTAAGGTACAAGTATTAAATGAATATTTTTGTTTGTTTAAAATAAAATCTCCGTGTATTATTGTAAGGAAGCGTTAAACGGAAATTAAGAGAGAAAAATAATATGATTAATATCTCATAACAAGGACTCGGACAAGTCACATTTATATCTTTACTATGGACTTTAATGAGTCATAAATTCATGACTTGTGTCATATTATTCATTTTATGAGATTCATCTCATACTGATGACCTAGTTCTTGTACTTTGTCTTTGTGAGATGTAAGTCTATTGTGACTTTTTCTTTCTCTCTCTTTCATCGTCCCTTCTAACGCTTCCATAGTATTACCCTCAGTCCACGATGATTTTGAACAAAAGGGGGTGCAATCTTTGAAAGGTTAATTTCTAAGTTGAAAATTGTCAGTACCCCTGATATTGTTTACAAATAGATTGATCAGGGCTTTGCTTTAGGGCTTCGGATACTAAGAAGCGCCCGCTGCAACAATTAAATCAAATTGCTCATCTCAGATTGTGCAAAATGTTTACGTTAAACCAAATCAAACTTATAAAAACAGCTATTTTATTTTTCTACAAATTCTCTGTTATTAATGAAGGGCAATTTCAAGCTATAAATAATACTACCAAAATTCCTTAATCAATTTGTGTACCTTCCCTTTAAGTTTATCTTGCTGCACAAAGTGTTGCACTCTGTAGCAAGGTAGAGGAGCAAAATATTGGGGGGGGGTGACAACCGGGAAGGGATAGACGGCAGGCTTGGTGCGTGTGAATAAGAGGAGGGCCCAAGTGGCGGAGAGAAAGGGTAGGTTCAAGTATGGGATATATTGTTTATGTCTATTTCGTGTAATTTTTATTTAATTTTAAAGTGTTATTCTGTGGTCATCAAATTACATCAGCTCATGTAAGCGCCTTCACTCCCCAGGATTTACAGACGCAAGAAACAAAGTAAGGAGTGCCAATCAACTACCTGAGGCTTCGATCAGTGCAAGCGCCGACGAACATGTAAGTCTGTTTGGCGCCCTCTTGTGACCGCAGCCATCTTAATTAATTAGTACTAGTTCAAGACAAGTTACCAAAGCGAGGTTGAAGGGGAAAATTTTACTGCATAGAGAACAATATAAATAAAAGTGGGTTTTGCATCTTGCTAGTAGATAGAAAATGTATTTTAGCAATGGGCCTCTGACATAAAGCAACAATTTTGGGCTATACTGAAAATATAAGAAACTTGATTTCAAGTGTAAGATCCGGGTTTTGGGGTGGGCGTTGTCCGCTCCTTCCTCGGCCCTGAAAAACAACATTATTATTATATCACTACAAAACGTCCTTTTACACGTTCCCATTAGGACCAAGCTGTTTTGGACTGGGGAGGGGCACAAAGTGCCCTTTCCGTATTTTCCAAAGTTTTTGACCAGTTTTTTATGAAACTTGCCACAATTAGGACAATGATTTTATCACGTTCTACATGATGACGTAGACAAATTTCAACAATCGCCATAAAAGGGGAAACAAAAAACGTTTAGCGTTCCCGCCCGCTTCATTTTTAGAGGCCGCCTCCTCTTTTTTTCTTTCTTTCTTTTTAATTTTTTTGTAGCTATATCTGACGATTTTTATAGGCCTATAACTAAGATTCTAAATTTAGACTTAAGCACACCGGGAAAAATGGCAGCCATCTTGATAAAACAGCCCTTGAAAAACGTGTCGGGCGGCCAGTAAAAAAAAAATTAAAAACCTCTTTCCTTTTTTTCAAAAAGGCATGACGTTATAGTAATGTTTTTTTATTTTGCCTAATGCTTTTTTGATATTAAATTTTGCCAATATGGAGTCAAAAAATCAAATTACTACAAAACTTCTCGAAGTTTTAATACAAGGGCATTATAATTTTGTGGAATTATGTCATCGTTTGGGGCGCTAGAATTGTTTGTTAACACTTTTGAGGGGGGGGGGACAAAAACAATTTGAAATTCTGGTAAAAGAGGGAACCCAGGGTAAAACAACCGTTCCCGTGGAAACAGCTGACCCCTGTGAACTAAATACTAATGGTCAGTTTTGGGGAAAAGTCTGACATTTTTGAGGCGACCGGATGCAGCGTGTAAACGGAGATTTTATTTAAAACAAAAAATGATTCATTTTATGCCTTTTATGCACCTTGCCCCCCCCCCCCCCCCACCACCACCACCACACCTTGCGATAGTTTTTGCAAGTATCTTTAAAGGATAAATTAAAACGATATCTGACAAACACATTTTTTTTTAATAAATAGGATCCTACTTTTAGACTTTAGCACACCGAAAAAAAGTTACCGAAAAAAACTGGCAACCATCTTGAGAAAGAGAAGCCCTCCTTCCCTTTTCAAAAAGGCAGGACGCTAAACATGTTTTCATTTTGCCTAAGGGTTTTGTGAATTTTTTGCCGATAATATGGGGTCAAAACTCGTGTTTTCCTTTATTTCAATGGTTCTTTTTGTCAAATTGCTACAAAACATCTCGAGGTTTTAATACAATGGCATAAAGGTTTTTTTTTTTATATAATTTTGCCAATAATATGGGGTCAATACTTGTGTGTTTTTCCACTATTTCAATGGTTCTGTTTGTCAAATTGCTACAAAACTTCTCAAAGTTTTAATACAATGGCATTTTATTATCATTGAATTAGGTCATCGTTTGGGGTGCTAGAATTGTTCGTAAACACTTTGGGGGGAGCAAAAACAATTTGAAATTCTGTTAACAGGACAAACAAATCCATAAAAAGGGGAACCCAAACTCAACCAAACGGTTCCCATGGAAACAGCTGACCCCGAATCACAAATAACTTATGGTCAGTCTTGGGGATAATCTGAACATTTTTGACAACCGGGAAGGGATAGAGGGCAGGCTTGATGTGTGTGAATTGGAGGAGGGCCCAATTGTCAGGGAGAAAGGGTAGGTTTAAGTATGGGAACTATTGTGTATGTCTATTTCGTGCATTTTTATTTACTTTGAAATTTTATTCTTTGGACCTAAAATTACATCAGCTCATGAAAGCGCCTCCACTCCCCAGGATTGACAGACGCAAGAAGCAAAGTAAGGAGTGCTCACCAACTACCTGAGGCTTTGATCAGTGCAAGCGCCGACAAACATGTAAGTCTGTTTGGCGCCCTCTTGTGACCTAAGCCATCTTAGTTATTTCAAAACAAGCTACCAAAGCGAGGTTGGAGGGTCAAATTGCACTGCATAGAGATCAATAAATAAAAGTGGGAATTGCATCTTGCTAGTGAATAGAAAATGTATTTTAACAATGGGCCTCTGACATAAATCAACAATTTGGGGTTATACTGAAAATAAAAGAAACTTAATTTCAAGTGTAAGATCCAGGTTTGGGGTTTGGCGTTGTACGCTGCTTCCTCGGCCCTGCAAAACAACATTATTATTATATCACCACAAAACATCATATACGTCCCCATAACGACCAGGCAGTTTTGGACTTGCCCCTCCGTATTTTCCAAAGTTCTTGACAAATTTTTCTGAAACTTGCCACAAGTTCTACATGATGACGAAGACAAACTTCAACATTCGCCATAACAAGGCCAAACAAATGTTTAGCGTCCCCGCCCGCTTCCTTTTAAAAGGCCGCCTCCCTTTTTTCTGAAGAATAAATCTAAATGATATCTGACGATCTATTTTTATTTTTATTTTTTTATAAATAGGATCCTATTTTTAGACTTTAGCAGTTGAACATTGTCAGTACCCCTGCTATTGTTTAAAAAATAAGTTGATCAGGGCTTGGCTTTAGGGCTTCGGATATATTAAGTTGCACCCGCTGCGCCCTTCCCTAAATTTTCCACTGAACATTACTGGTTTGTTGTTGTTTTTATTTTTGATTATTTGCTGACAATGGGAGCAGTAATTCTACTAGTTTTAACCAAAACTTAAAATATGACCATGAATAAATACTTAAAATGTTTTTGGGTGACAGCTGCGTTAAAAAGTTACGGGCAAAAACTTTGTAGGGTTGGGGGCACATGTCCGGTCTTGATTGGGTTAACTCACAAGAGGGCGCTATTTTAGTCGCTGGTGTTTTGTCGTGCAGCTTAAAAAGTCCATAGGAATATACAGACTTTGGAATCAAGTTTGGAATTAAATGCATTTTGCTAAAATAAAATTGCCGTTTAGTATTACACTCAATCCGCGATGTTCGAACAGCAGGGGTGGAAGTATTTCTCGAAAGGGGATGCAAACTTTAAAAGCTAATTTTATTCAGATGAAAATCTTCGGTATTGTTGCATATTGTTTTAAAATAGGTTGATCATGGCTTGGTTTAGGGCCCAAGGAAAGTTGTTTACATTCGATGCTCTCTACTGCGTTCTAGGGCTTTTCACAAGCGTTTGACAAGTTTGATTTTACCCATTTGTTTATTATGAACTTGATTTATTTACCGTAAAGTGTGGGTTTTTTTCAGTCGGTGGAAACTAACGGGGCGCCCGCTGCGATCTTCCCTTGATCTGCCAGTGAACTGAGATAAATTGTAAGTTGCTGTTTTTAGTGTTTGATTATTTGGTGACAAACGGAACAGTAGTTCTACTAGTTTTTACCTTAAGTCGATCATAGGAATGTGGCGAGGAAAACTGTATGATGGCACCGCAGCTTCTTCAGATTGCAGCAAATTCAATCCATATAAAAATCTTCAGTTTCTCAAGTATTATTTTAAGTGTAAAAAAGATAGTCCACTAGTAGTTAATACCTCCCTCTGTTGACAAGAATTGTAGGTACCGTTGTGAACTCCCACAGATGGCTTTATGTGTACTAAAATATTTTATTATAAGCAAATTGATGTACATAACCAAGTTCTAGAAGTACTTGATTGCAATCATTATCATAATTACACGTCATTGCAATGTTTTTTTCAATTATATTCTTTTTTTAAGTTTTAGGTTTATTAGACAAATAACTTTTCGTTCTTTAGGCTTTTTAAAGTCGAAGGCAGTCTGTTGTCAATTTTTTACAAATTGAACAGGATGCTTGCTATTTTTTTAATTTTAAAATTACTAACTTAAAGTGCGGCAACTTCAGGTTTTTAACAATGATCAGTAAACGGAGCAACCTAGGTAGTGTGACAAAAAGTATTAATTTTACAAATGTCATAAGAGATAACATAATTTTGCATTAGCATTCAAATGAAATGCACCATTGTGTTTGTCTTTTTTATTTTTTCACGAATCTTATCAAAATTTAAGTTCTGTAACCCTATATATCTTCTAAGCCAAACTATATGAGTTATAAATGTCATACGAATCGCAAGAGATAACGGGAATACTTTCCCAAAACCATCATAATGTTGGCAACCCACACCCATAAATTTAAAGTTTACATTTTGTTCAGCTTAATCAAATGTTATTATTGTAATGGTTGCAGATGAAAGTAGGTCTTGAATATCAGGGACCAATTTCATCAAGCTGATAAGCAGAAATTACTGCTTATTAGCTTGATGAAAACGAGTAGGGCCAGACGTAACATCAAAACTTTATTGAATATCGGCGGATTACCTGTTTCTGCTAAGCAATATTTTTTTCTGTGCCTAACATTTTGTTCTAACAGACTTTATAAAATTGAGTCCTGGATGATCAAGACACGATCAAAATTAAATTGATGAGTTTCAAGCATGGCTGGTGCAAATGTCAGTGGAAATCATTTAACAACGAATACAATTGAGATTAGGTTTGGGAACTCACTTTGTGTTTGGTTGCATTTGTTGGCCTATGTGTCGTGGTGGTGATACATGTTATCATTGTAATTATTAAACCTGTCAATAACACATTGCCCCCCCCCCCTCCCCCAAATTTATCATTTTATTTATATTCTTAAGCACCATAAAGGTGAAGACTTGTCTTTCAATTGGTCTCGATTATTGACTACAATAATTAAAGATGTTTTAAACACACTATGGCAATTTTTCGTTTGGATCCTCGTTTGTGTAATGCTAATGATTAGAGCAGTATCGAGGGGGGCAGACTATTTTGTTCTTAGCCTCGATTTGAATGCACGACTCGGTATGGAATGAACACGTAAATTTAAGATCCTGATTCGTTCTCCCTAAGTATTGTATTGATAAATGTATTTTTCTTTTATTCTTTTTAAATCATGTGCCTTTCTTGAATGAAAGAAAAATGTTTCGGGTTAAAATATGTTTTAAAAATACCATAGTGCTTTTTTAAAGTTTACGTCACTACAATATCACCGTACGGTACATTATAACCATACCGAGGCTAGGAGGGAAAAACGATGAGAGGCATGAAAGAGCCGAGATTGGTGGCGTCTGGAAAGTCTTGTCTTGAGTTTATGGAACAAGTTAGATTGGATGGTGGACTACTGACTGCTTGGTTTTTTATTATTGAGCAAGGAGGTTTTGATGTTCAGTATTTGGTAATACTTTAAAAAAAAAAAAAAAAAAAAACCTTGTATGCGGGTAAAGGGACAGTATGCGGGTAAAGGGTATTCGGGCCTTTTTGTGTCTTGATTTTTAATGATTGTTTTTAAGATGACATGTATAATAAAACTCTGATGCGGTTACACTCAGTATAAGACGTGTGGGAAAGAGTAAATGTAAGAGATACACTCTGTGATCCGGGGTGTCTGCCTTTTGTTTTGATGTTTTATTATTTGCTTTTGTTTTCTCAAATGGTTGTTAAAATAAACTCGTGAAGTAAAACTTCGTAAAGGAAAGAGAATGGTTTCGAGTGTGTGTCTGTATGTGTTTTGTTGCTAAGGTAAACTCGACGGTTACACGCGGTAGGCTTAGTCGCGTAGAGAAAAGTCAGAAGTAAGAGAGACACTATGTGGTTCGGGTTGTGGGGAGTATTGTTACTTATAGTTTGTTTCTAAGACGGTTTGTTTTAAAACTCTGCGGGTAAACCTACTCCCAGTTAGAATATTGTGATATATTTGTCATTGCTGTTTGCTTTCAAGGGATCAATATTACGCGATGAAAAAATACAAGTTGGAAAAACCTGAGTGGGGGAAATTCATAATGGGACTTCAACCATTTACCGGCAGCCTTAATATCGGTCATTATTGTTCATCCCGTAGTATTTTTATTTACAAATCATCAGTTAATAACATGGAACCACACACCACAAATAAATGTTCACCAATGATGGGAAATTATTACCCAGTTAGCGGTGGAATGTTTATTTATCATTAGTTTCCAAATCCCATAGGCCCTGCTGGAATACTGGTGGATGATGCCAATACGTACCACGTGGAAAGGAAGAGTTTGTTCGGATGGGGCTATGGGGCAAAGTTAAATTTCCTTCTAAGAACATTTTTGAGTGTCAATATTATCATCATTATTTCAAATTAGTGATTTGATTTAGCTGGTTAACGGAAGAATGTTATTAAAATTACGCTGTAAAATGGCATTGCACCTATGGGAGTATTTCCTGATTGGGACAACACTAAAGTACCAGGAGGGATCGATGGGTTATGTGGAAGGGGGTTACGGGGACAACGTTACTTTCCTTCTCAGTGTTAATTTCGGGTATCATTATCAAAATTAACTAATATAAGGATTGAATATAAATATGTAGATGGTAGCGGCGGATAATTAATTATTGAACATTTCTAAATCTCACAGCCCCTGTGGAAATACCGGCGTTTAGGGCCTATTTTTTAAAGTACCAGCTAAGATAAGTGGGGTTTCTTTTGGAGGGGGTTACGGGTACTAAAGTTACTTTCCTCTCCATTAGTGGATCATTTCTCCCATTGAACTAAAATTAATGATAGCGGTGAATTAATGTTGCTCATTAAAATTCTGAATCTCACAGCCCCTGTGGAAATACCTGCGTTCAGGCCTTTTTAAAGTACCAGCTAAGATAAGTGGGGTTTTCTTTTGGAGGGGGTTATGGGTACTAAAGTTACTTCCTCTACATTAGTGGGTCATTTCTCCCATTGAACTAAAATTAATGGTAGCGGTGAATTAATGTTGCTCATTAAGTTTCTGAATCTCACAGCCCCAGTGGAAATACCTGCGTTTCGGGCCTATTTTTAAAGTACCAGCTAAGATAAGTGGAGTTTTCTTTTGGAGGGGGTTATGGGTACTAAAGTTACTTTCCTCTCCATTTGTGGGTCATTTCTCCCATTGAACTAAAATTAATGATAGCGGTGAATTAATGTTGCTCTTTAAGTTTCTGAATCTCACAGCCCCTGTGGAAATGGCTTGTTATAAACTCTTAGGGTACCAGGTGGGATTGGTGGGTTTTGTGGAGGGGGTTACAGGGACAAAGTTACTTACCTTCTCAATAAAATATTTTAGCATCAGTTATCAAAATTAACCCAAATTAGTATCTGATTGTAAAGAATTTCCAATTAAAGATAATTTCTTTTGTACTATTTTGGTTGGGGTTATTGTTTTTATTTGTGTATAACATTAGCCACAGAGAGAGGGCGCTATCAGCGACACCGATGCTGTATGGTTCCCAAGGTCATCATGGAAAAATGCACAGAAATTATAATTGTCTCTCAGAAATGTTTAGAGGTAGCCAGTCTATATCGAAAGAAAGTGTAGCTTTAAATAATTTCTCGGCGGGCAATTTGATTTGTCATTTTCTTCAGGTTTTGGATAATGAATGAAATTTTAAAACCGTGCAATGGAAACATAAACAGGTAAGGGTCACATTGGTGAATTCAAAATCAGTAAATTTGGTAAAAGGAGTGCCCTTTTAATTTGGATCAACTCGACCGTGCCAACGAATGTAGCACTCGTGTGTGTACACCCATGCAATGTGTGTACTACACACAGTACCTGTCCATACAGATATAGAGCACAGTGCACATTTGGGCTGTATAGTGTTGGTCTTAACAATTGTTCACAGCACCTACACACACTTGGTACTATAAGTAATTTGTCCAATCCGTTTTGAATAGATTGATAAAAATAACTATTCAAAATTCAAATCTGATTTTTATTTGTTTATTTTTTTTTGCTTATTTAATTTTTAGTGATACTTGTATTATTTATTTATTTATTATCATTATTGAAATTTTGAGGGGGTAATGGTGGCTTGGGATGAAAACTTTTCTACACATTGAATAAACAAATCAGTCATTGATAAAGTTGTCAATAATTTATTTAACTCATTATTATTACAACAGATATTAAAAATAACACAAACTCATTGACTAAATATCTAATAATTAAAAAATAGACACAATCGGCGTCCGTAGTCACATGACTCGTAGGGGGTATAAAATGTAAACGAACCAAGCACGTGACGGTAGAAAAGCATGGCTGTGCTCGAGTGCTTCTGCCGTGAGGTAGGAAGCAGCCATGCTTCTTCATGCACACTACACTTTGCTTGCTTGGTTTGTTTACATTTTATACCACATTGTGTCTATTTATTGCCCAGTCCTTGTAAGAACGACAAAAGTACAGAATACGCAATTATTCAAAAACATTGATTACAGAGAGATTTGGTGTCAAAACATTAAACAAATTAACAAAAAAAAACAATTTAGAGAACCCCCCCCCCCCCATCACAGTTTTTGTCTTACATTAAAAATTCAGCATAAAGTCAACAATAGCGGCATTTATGCCCCAAACATTGCTAAAAAAAGGTTACAAAATTAGTGTTAACAGATCCAAAGCAGAAAATGAATTGGAAAGACAGTTTTTTTAAATATGCAATATGGTAAGCACTAGAAAATACTGAGGGATGTCCAGGGTTAAGAACAGTTAAATTACAATGGCTAAAATTAATTTCATACTCAAACTATTTTAATAGTTTGAGTATGAAATAAGGTGAATTTTATGGTACTGTAAAAAAAGGTTTGATTCACCTTATTTTTGAGTTAATTTTTATAATCTGCTCCACGAATACAATTGGAGTGTAGGCCACTTCTAAAAACAATAGACTTGGGACACAAATGACTTTCAAAGATTTAAAGGCACTGGACACTTTTGGTAATTACTCAAAATAATTTTTAGCATAAAAACTTACTTGGTAACGAGCAATGGAGAGCTTTTGATAGTATAAAACAATGTGAGAAACGGCTCCCTCTGAAGTTACGTAGTTTTTTTGGAAAGAGGTAATTTCTCACTCACATAATAAAATACTTCAGCTGAAGCCTTTTATTATGCATCTGAAAGCACACAAAGTAATGCAACAAGGATGTTTGTCTTTCATTTTTCTCTTGCAAATTCGCTGACCAATTGAGCCCAAATTTTCACAGGTTTGTTATTTTATGCATATGTTGGGATACACCAAGTGAGAATACTGGTCTTTGACAATTACCAAATGTGTCCAGTGCCTTTAAAACAATTGAGAAGACTCAAGACTCTCTCTAATCCCTCTTGGATTTTAAGTTCTTAATAATCCCTCATACCTTTTTACATGTTTTATGAATTGTAAAGCCCTGTTCACACACGCAAGCCACACGCAAAACCCCAGGAAGTTCACTGGGAACAATAAATCCATGTTTGTTTCAAACATGATGCAATTTTCCTGAGGAAAATATGCTATTCCCAGGAGTATACATCGTTTCACTTCACTCCCAAGAAGGGGTAGCTGTTGGGTTTTCCTGAGATAGAAATTCATGTGGAAAAAGGTCAACCAAATGTTTCCAGGAATGTCCATTGATTCTTGCAAGCGTGAGAAAGGCATACATAAGAATATTGCATTTAGTTAAATATTTCATGGGCCTACATAAATTAAAAGCAACAATAGTTTTCTTTTTTCACCTTTAAAACTAACTGTTCATTAGGAAGGCCATTACTCGTAACACATTTCGTTTATTTGGCCAGTTTCTCAAAAGTGCAATTAACCTGGGGAGCCAAAGTCATTGACATCCTAGACTGGACCATTCCACATGTCTAAGAGGGGTGGGGCAGATCCCAGAGTTGTGTATTTTTTCTAAGGTGGAAAAATGTTTTGCAGTCATAATTTAGTGCAATATCCCATGTCAAAAATAGACCTGCCCTGATCAAACCCTCTGATAAGTCGATCCCTCTGTTCTTGTCAGTAACTACACCATAATTAATTAACATAGAAAAAAGGCTCAATTCATCTTAAACAATAGCTTGGCATGTAAAGAAGTCACTTAGTTGTAAAAAATTATTGTGAAAAGCACAAAAACATTTTTTATATAATATTAAGGGTTAAATAAGGGTTAAACAAAGAAAATGCATGATAACTAGTCATGAGAAACAGTTAAAGAATGATCCATCATAACATGAAAATTAATAAGCAGTTACAATATACTTGTAGAGAAGAAACTGGCTTAAAAGGTGAGAGTTCACCGTCTTGCCTGAAGAAATATTCCTCATAATGAAAACTACTGATTCTTCATAGAACAAATTAGTAATAACTGAACTTTTCCCAGTTTCTTCTTGCTTAAAGGCGAAGTATACCTTTGGTTTTTGGAACCGTTCGTATTGTTTTAATCCTATATAAGTGTAGATATATACAAAAAAATTAACCTGTGAAAATATCATTTCAAAAGGTGGTAGCGTTTTTGAGATATTGCCAAAACTCTGGAGCAGTTAAAATGTTTATGCACGAAGAATAATCCGCAATTGGAATACACAATCTGAGAAACGTTTCTGACAGAAATGCTTCTCAGATTCAATTTGTTCCTGATAAAAACTGATTTATTTTTCCATAACCACATTACTCATCTGAGGTAAAATGATTCTCAAAACGCTTTATAGGCCTACTATCGAAAGCTGATGTTCTTCTAACCAAGTACGTTTTTATTGCCATTAAATTTTAGAGTGATTACCAAACGTATACCTTCCTCTTTAAAGGAACATTACAGAATTGGTAATTGTAAAATATACTTTTTGATCACAGATTTACACGGTCTAATGATGATGATAGTAGAAAACATCCCTTGAAATATTTCTGTCTGAAACGCCACATTTGATGAGAAATGAATAAACTAATTTTCCGATTGGAGTTTATCGCTCAGTGAGCGTTTTATTCATTTGTTGAATCTATGTGATTTCGTGCAAATGTGTAATCGGTTTTTCACAATTTTTTCGCAACCAAGATGGCCGATCGATCTCAAACTTTTACAGGTTTGTCAGTTTATGTATATGGTGGATTACATAAAGTGCTTACACTGCAAGCAACTGTTTTGTTAGCAAAAACCAATTCTGTAATGTTCCTTTAAGTCAGCACTTACATTTCTTTTTGATTACTATAAAAAACTGCTCCCATAATGCCAAAGACATAAAAGGTATTTCTTCTAACTTAACAAATACAAATCACAGCAATTGGTTGGGGTCATGGCTGTTCTTTCTTTGCCCACAAGAAATTTTGTGAACAATTACTATTACAAAATACATTCTACTAATTGACGCTACTGGAGCCACACTCAATCCGTACAAATTAAATGTAAGGGCAATATGTGTTGTAGACTCAGTCCCAACTTCAGAGCAGAAAATGGTTCCTGAAATATATGTTAATGCTCAGCACACTTATTTGATGTCAACCATTCATTTCATGGCATTTTGTGATTGCCTGGTAACATGCTCCTGATAATGATCATAGCAACATTGTAAGCTTAAGCAGCTCTATCTGAAATCCACAGTGGCACCAGTGGTGTTCATTCACACAATTAACACAAAAGTACAAGCATGTAGATTAGGGCCCTATTTCATGACTCTGCTTAGCAGACATATTCAAGCTTTCACTAGACCTAGAGTACATCACAGGTTAGTAAGGAGCTTTGGCTTGTGCACATGTGTACTTCACATGACTAAGCATTCTTCACTTACACAGCAAGCACAGACTATTGGTACTAACCCTGTTAGAAAGTGGTGACTGTAAGAACAGCATTCCACATCACAGTAAGCAGAGCCGTGGAACTGGGCCCAGACGATTGGCATGCAATAATTTAATAGAACAAAGAAGGCCAATTTCTAACAACAATAACAAAATGTTAACAAAGGAATTCGTAAACAATCAGGAAAATAGTAGTTAAATTTAAAAAAAAAAATTAAAAACTGCACATTGGTCCAGAGTGCGATGTGAATTTTTTTTTATAAAGAATCACACAATAATTAACAGAAGTGCAATTTGTTCAACAGCACTCCACACTGATGCTAAAAATAGAAGCTTAGTACCCTGATCTCAGACAAACATGTCAAATTTCACTAACATACGTGTGGATACATGTTCAAGCTTAGTGTTTACTCGCGTATACTGACTATATTACTAGTGCAGTTTGGCACGTCAATGAGTGTTGATCACGTCTACGTACTGGAATGTTTGTCTGACAGCCGGGTATTTTCAGCAAAAGTGACGTCGTTAGTGCAGAGTGCAACTAACAGTCTTCTGCAGCAAAATGGACTTAAACTGCCTCAGCAGGAATCAATTTCATACAGCTACTTTTAAAAGCACAAAAAGTAGCCTAGCACAAACAAATTTTACGTGCCAGAATTGGTTTCCAGCCATTTTAGCCTGTCATGTGTACTGTTTATGACTGTTTTCCTGCTTAGTTTTGCTTAGCAGAAAAGTGTTAAGAAAAATGTTCTGCTTAAGCAGCTCTATAAAATGGGTCCCTGGTTGCAACTCTGCCACCTTGTTTGTCATGTTCCCTGTCTGCATTAGCACTCAACAATACACGTTCAAGTTTACCGTTATAGGCACCAATCCATTTTGCCTCCCAGCCTCGTTCTGATTTGAATGAGAAACAAACAAGATGGCTGCTCCATGATACAACTCTCTTGGCCTGGCCAGCTAGTTCATTACTTCCCAAAGCCTCAGTACATACATGTAAACCACTGCTTGCATAGATTGTTCATATCCATGGTTGACATCATATTGTCCAGAACATCAGCTGTGCTTGGGATGGCTGTAATTAAAAGTGGATACAAAACAAATATTACCAACGACCAAAATGTAGACAACAGTTTGCACTGTTGTTAAATACAAGAAGATTCAACATTACTTTGAAATTGTGTACATTTGTTGTATGAGTTCCTTCTATAAAATCTTTATGAAATATTGTTCAGTGCAAAGTTTGATATTAATTAAGCATAATTTACTGGGTAAATAGATTCAAACGAATTGCTCCTTGATATTCAAGATTTTACATTTTTATGTGTAGCTTTAAAAGGGACACACCGGCTTCGTTGGGCTACTTGGGCTACAAAATAGACTAAAACATTATTCCAAAGGTCTTCCTGGAATGGAGAAGAATGGTTCATAAAGGAAACCATAAAAGAAACCATAACATTTAGCCGTTTTCGAGCATTTTTCAAAAAACGAAGGTCACGTGACTTTTCTGAACCAAAATGTGGTTCCGAAAAGTCACGTGATCTTCAGAGTTAGTTTTACTTCCAGCCATATAAAAGTAAATTACTTAACCAAATTTAAGTACTTTTTTTACAATTGTTCATGAGTATTTGACAAAAAAAACTTTGTATTCAGTTTATGAATACAAGTTGTAAACTAGAGCTCAATTGCATTTGTGCACAAAAGCCGAGCTGTTTCGCAATAACATTTTCAAATGATATGTAAATATGAAAGTCTTTTTGGATTCAAAGCAGTTATGATGTATCAAGCCTAATTAAAAAAGAATTTTGATTATACCACGTTTTATTAGCAATTTATGACAAAAAGGTGCAAAAAATGAAAAAAATCATAAAAAAATCATATGACGTCATCATGACATCATGTCAGAATTTACAAGAACTTGCCGATATCTAACAACCTACCAAGTTTCAACATGATCGCACAAATACATCGGGAGATATACGACTTCGAAAAAGGCACCATTAAGGCCACGTCACGTGTACCCCGATGACCTCATTGATCTGAAATTTCACACATGATGGCTGCCTGATGGTCAACATATGTGTAAAATGAATTTGGATTATACCACGTTTTATTAGCAATTTATGACAAAAAGGTGCAAAAAATTGAAAAAATCATAAAAAATCATGTGATGACGTCATCATGACGTCATCTCAAAATTTACAAGAACTTGCCAATATCTAACAACCTACCAAGTTTCAACATGATCGCAAATAGAAACCTTTAAGCTGACGTCACGTGACAGGTGATGAGGTCATCATAACGAATTTCTTTTAGGCACTTCCTTGAACCAATGCCAATCATCATTAAAAGTTTCATTGCAATTGCTCTTTAGGAAACTATGCAAAAGGCTGCTTAGAACGAATCGTGCGTTATGTCAATGACTGAAATGACTGAAGCACACAAACTAAAAAAACTAGAGCTCAATTGCATTTGTGCACAAATGCCGAGCTGTTTCGCAATAACATTTTCAAATGACTCAAGTAAATATGAAAGTCTTTTTGGATTCAAAGCAGTTATGATGTATAAAGCTGCACGAAACAGCTAATAATGATGAAAAATCGAACGTAAAATTCGCATTCAGAGAGTCCGTGCTACAGAAGCATGTTTTACGGCGCATCAGCGTGGGGAGCTAGCGGGTAAACCTTGGGGGCATGTCCCGTACAGCCGTGAACAAACCTGTGAAAATTTAAGCCCAATCAGTCATCAGTGTCAAAATAAAACAGTTAAAGACCCCCTTATATGTTTTCAAACATCGAATTTTATCACCGTGATAAAGACTAATTATTGTTTTACTCATTTCTTAAAAAACTACAGCATTTCGAGCAAAACTATTTCAAGGGAAGTTTTCCACCATGACCATCTTTATACCATGTAAGTTTTGTGCAAATCTGTGAAAATTTATATTTTCAACCTTGTACACACCCTTTAAACAAAAATATCTAAACAATTCTTGTTTTTTTATCAGCAACACAACTTTTACACACCACTCATGTCCAGTCACAGGTCCTTATTATTTTATAGTTCATATTTCCCTTTTCTAAAATGTCCTTCAGAACCTCAGGTTCCATGTAATTAGTCAGGTTCATTGTATTAGTCAGGTTCCACAAACCAAATTCGGTCACATGTAGTTTCTTAGTGTTTCGCACTTTATATTTCCCTTTTCTAAAATGTCCTTCAGAACCTAAGGTTCCATGTAGTTAGTCAGGTTCTTAGTATTACTTAGCAAATTTATTCAGTTACAGACCTCTATTATTTTGCATTTCATAATTCCCTTATCTGAAAAAGTCCTTAACAAAAATAATGATAATACAAACCTAAAAAATAGTCATTCAGAGCCTTATTTTTAGTTCTAGTAGCATACCACTTCCCTCTTTCACCACTCACCCACCCCTTAACTTCCCAACTCCTCCTACCATCAACACCTTTCCCCACTCTCCACCAATTTTCTCATGTCCCTTTCCTAGCCTTCCTTCCCTCACATCCACCACACCCAATATACCACCTACAAACACCTTCTCCCAACACCCATAACCCCATCCCATACCCACTCCTACCCCATATACCACTTACATACTTTTTCCCCACACCCCTAACCCAAGCTTCCCATACCCACCCCTAACCCCTTCTCAACCCACCCCTACCCCATATACCACCCACATATACCTTCTCCCCATACCCTACCCCTTCCAATACCACCCCACCACCCTACCCTAAACCCCCACACCTCTCCCAACCCACTTCCCCTCTACCCATATACCACCCACATATACCTTCTCCCCACACCCTTACCCCTTCCCATACCCACCCCTACCCCATACACCACCCACATATACCTTCTTGGGTTAAAAAACAGCCATTTTGGACGCCATTTTGGATGCCATTTTGGACGCCATCTTGGATTTTTGGGTTACCTGATTACTCACTGAATTTGTATTGGTCTTAGTGGGTTTCTTGATCCATACAAGATAGATGTAGACACAAAAAATTAAACTCCAAGGGTGAATATGAAATGACTTATAGCCATTTTAGTGTTTTGCGGCCATTTTGGATGAGTTCTCTGACCCCTAAAACCATGGGATAGGCACCAACATTACAACTGTAGGGTGAATAATGATTGACTTATAGTCATTTTAGGATATTGGCAGCCATCTTGGACACCATTTTGAAAAAATAGCTTTCCGGTACTCTGATTTTCTTAGATTTTTAATACAATATTTTGGATGTCCAATAGTACCTGAAACCCTTGGAAAACCTTTTGTTACAATATTTGGGGGTCAAACTGTATATTGACCCTACTATTAATGATTTAATTGATTATTAATTTGGAATGTTTTTGTTTTAAACATTTTTTTATATTATTTCAGCCAACTTAATACTCTAATTACCAGCATATAAGTGCAATATTTAAGCAGTTGTGTGCACTTTGTAGAAAAAACATGAAATTTGATAAAAGTTTATGTTGTCCAAAATATGAACAATTTATCGGAAATGGTAATTTTCTAAATTGATATAATTTTGCATTATTTTATTTTCCTGTTCGGTAAAAAAATGGTTTAAATTTACATGTTTTTGTCTTTAAGTAGGTTTGTTGGGTGTGATAGTTTAACAAAAAAGCGTTGTTGAAAGCTTTAATCTCGTTGGTCTCAACTTTCAAAATGGTGGTCAGAGTTTTTCAAAATAGTGCCCATTTTGCAGAATCTTTTTTAGGGTGACAAAACATTGGTCTAAAGGGTCTCACAGTAAAAAAAAAAATTTAAGCTTCAAACTTGTAGATCTTCCGTTTTTAAAATAGTGCACATTATTTGTTTCAAAATGGCGTCCACTTTTGTTTAGAATTGGCAGCCACTATTTTTCCAAAATTGAAGCAATCTGTTTTTAAATGGCAGCCATATTTTTATCAAAATGGCGAACAAAATCCAATGTAAAAGATAAGCAGAAAGTGTCAAACTTTTGGTCTCTCATTTTTAAAAAGGCTGCCTTATTTTTTATCAAAAGTCAACAATTTTTCCCCCAAAATGTGGCCATTTTGCACTAGGATAAAACATGATACAGATATTAAGATTGAATTTGTATTTAATTTTTGAAAAGTTACAACACAAAGTGGGGGGATAAACACTGTACATTTGAAGTTACATTTGAATTAAAAACAAAGGGAACCAAACTTGTGAAAAATATTTTCATATTTTGTTGGTCTTAAAAAAATTAAAAAGTGTTAGGTACACCCCATTATTACTATCAATAATAACAGTTACAAGAAATGAAGTTGTAAAACTAATGAACCTCAAAATAATGATTATTGTGCCATTTTTTAATTAAGATTAAATCATAATTTTAAAAACAAATGTTTACATTTTTATCTTCTCAGAAAATATAATATTAATATCCATTGAAGTTTAATTCATATTTTGTAAGTACATTTGAAAAGCCCCCTTGCTTGCTGTTTAAGCTAAAATAATTTGCTAAATAAATAACTAATCAACAATTACGAATAAGAATTTCCCTTTCCTAAATCTGGAAACTAAAATTTCATTTGTCAGTTTAGTTTTAATCATTATTCAAGAATAAAACAAGTATTTACCCTGAAAAACTGGATTGTTGTTGAGCTCAGCTTTCTCACTTCAAGTCATAATATAAACCATGTGCTCCTTCCAGTGTGTGGCAATGTTTACTTGAGTAGTTACCCTGACTTCTCACTGACTATGCCTATGTATGCACAGCACTAGAATGGAACCAGGTTATCATAATTTGCTAAATATTATAAATAGGTAAAACATTGCAATGTCTGTTTAAAATTGTTTGTTTATATCAGCTAAAGGTTTTTCCTGAATATGTATTTTTTCTTCTAATAAAAAATAAAAGAATCTTTTGATTTTTATTTTAAAACAAAAATAAATAAATAAACAGCGCCCCCAATGTTTATGGTTTCCTCAATTTAACTGCTATGTTACAGCATGTGTTCAGCATGTACATTTAGATGTGCATGCAGTTAATTAAACCAATTAATTAACTTTTCAAGAGTACTCTTAAGCTTCTTCTAATGAAAAGTGATTATGTGGACTCAAAGTTCAGGTAAAATATGGTTTTTCAATCTGGCTGTAAATAATAAAGTCGCCTATTTGACTGTCTTGTGGTCCTTGTTCTACTTCTATTCTTATATTATTTGTGTTGATTGTATATGATGTATACTGTCAATTACTGACTTGTATAGCGTTGAACAAGTAATGCATATAAGGATTTTGCATAAACCACTGGTATACATTGTCTAGCTGTGTTTTGGCTTCCCTTGATGACAGTTCATTATGGGACCAAGCGCTAGGCCCCAGCTATAGCCCTGGTAGGACGTCAGTATCTGTTGCACTGCACTGACGCGTTGTATGCAACGGAGGAGTCCAACCTGGGCTAGCCCCAGCTATAGCTGCTCAAAACATTTTCTTTTGTGTTATCAATTTTTATTAAAATTTAAACAATCAATCTAGACCCAAAACCTAAATCATTGTACTCCTTTTTTACAATTTAGATTTTGACGATTGTACCAGCACCCAACTTCCCAGGGCAAAAGTATTTGTAGCCTATAGACGTTTCTGCAATTTGTTATGATTGCCCGCACACCCAGTTCCAAAAATTTCCAAATGGCAAAAAAGACATGACAAAATAGCTTGGAAATAGCATGCTGGCCTCTCAATATAACAAAGATGAAATACCAGGCATTTAATTATACTCACATTCATTTATTTTCTGAGCCCCAAACCGATGTTGTTAGGACCTAAATCTTGCACAGTCTGAGTTGTGATTCTTCACATTAGTTGATGATTTTCCAACTAATGTTTTATTATTTACATTTTTCAATCTTGCAATTTTTGGAACTGGGTGTGCGGAAAATCACAGCAAATTGTACGATCATTAAAGTTACAATTATAAAATAGGAATACAGTGCCTTAGTAATATTGGGTCTACATTGAATTATATTTGCAACAAAACTGTTGTCAAAAGCCACCATTGTAAAAGTTGTGTAATCTTCATTTTGTGCAATTTGGAATCTGAAACTGTCTTTTAAAGGAATATTACAAAATTGGTTTTTGCTAACAAAACAGTTGCTGGCAGTGTAAGCACTTTATGTAATCCATACATAAACTGACAAACCTGTAGAAGTTTGAGATTGATCGGCCATCTGGGTCACAAGAAAATAGTGAAAAACCGATTACACATTTGCATGAAATCATTAAGATTCAACAAATGAATAAAACACTCACTGGGCGATAAACTCCAATCAGAAAATTAGTTTATTCATTTCTCATCAAATATGGCATTTCAGACAGAAATATTTCAAGGGATGTTGTCTACTATCATCATCATTAGACTGTGTAAATCTGTGTAAATCTGTGATCAAAAAGTATATTTTACAAGTTTTTTTCTTACCAATTCTGTAATGTTCTTTTAAGACTATTTCTATGTATTTTTTTTATCAATACAATTGATTTTTGTTTTGCTCCCGGTCCTTTGAGCCTATTGTTTGTAAATATGAAATTATGATAATTATGAAAACAAACCGAATTGGAATTTGTTTACACAAGGCTGTTTTTCAAATATAGTTGATAAATAACTATTCCAACTGAATGGTCAAGCAGCATAATTTGCTTGGCCAAAATATGTATGGGTTTAGTTTTGTTTTGTCTTTTCATTTGCAGGATTCAGCAATGAATGTACTTGACATTTGAGTGTACATGTTAAGTGTACATATAAATAGATCATTAATTTTTGGTCTCATTTTCCTTTCTTCCAGATTGATTTTTCATTATTCCTCATGACACATTGGGCAACATGAGGTTGGACATAAGGTACAAGCAACATGTGACAGCAAGTTGAACATCACAGAACGAGGCATCACAGACAGACAATGCACTCCTTGGCACTATTGGACCCAGACAGATTCTTCACCTATACTGCTATTTGAACTGATCAAACCATGGATGATTACATCAAGTAGTAGATTCTAATGATGGCCCAAATGAATTGCTCATAATGCAAACCCAGAAGGTAACCAAGGTATACTGCACTTCAAACTCAGATTGAACTCATGTACAGCTCAGAGAGAGGTTTGCTGCTTTAAACGCTTACCGTCAATTGAGAACCCCGAACTTGGATCAGTGCTTACAACAAAAACTTGTACAATACTGCAACAATAGGTGTTTTACCTTGAGTCACAAGACAATATACGCTGCAACAAGGAAAGCTCCAAACACTGCCCTGCGCTCAAAACAAAAGACCCTTTAAGAGTTTTTCAAGTTATGCCCGGCTTTAAATTCACAGTGCTGGCAAACGAGATGGATAGATATCACATCAACAGAAAGCCCATGAAACTTAGTTCAGCTTGTAGCACAGTATGCTGTATCTGCATGTACATGAGAGACTGAATAGAGTACACTTGTAGTGTTTTTCTGTTACCAGCCCAGTCAACAATGTCGGTCATGATTTGACTCAACAGACAGTATTCAGTACAATTCTTACCCGCCTTGAAGTTTGCCTGAAAATGTATCAGTTGCCTCTGATTGATTGTCTACATATTCAGCATTGTTTGATCAGTACTGACTACATTGTGAGTGGTGTTAAGAGGTTACTATTCTGCACAGATCTGCTGGTTGGTCACCCATAATGTTGGTCTGAAAGTTTCTCATAAGAATCACATTCAACAGCTTTCAACACACTCTTGAACTTTTATTCAACTTTGAAACAGTTACCTGTACATGCTGTGTGGAGTACATCTACACGTTGTATGCTCTACTTCTTCTCCTATGTCCATCTGCTTTCTCATCCCTGAAGTTAACTAGAGAGCCTTCCCACTTGTTGTGTTACACATATCGGTACAGTCAACAATGTTCTACCAGCAGCTGCATGTAGAGTACTGTGTTCCTCCTTCCCTGGTTGCTTCCATCTGAGGTTTGCCTAAAAACTCTTTCAGAGGACTCTTCAGCTCTCAAAATGTCCAGCAACACTCTCTCCATCAGCAGTGAACCAGTTGCATACAGTGTGGAGTACCCTTTTTCCCTCTCATGACATCTACTGGATGTTCCCCCAGTCAGGTTTGCCTGAAAACTCTCCTATGACTCTACTCAGCCTACAAAATGTACTCCAGCTTGCACTACAGTTTCCCTCCACCATGGTTGAGCATCCAGCAGGACTGAATATATGCAGTTGCTTAACCGCCAGGATATACTTCAGCTGTAATATAAAAAAAGGTATGTGTTTGACAATATACATATTTAAAAATTGTTTTACTTTCAAAGAGTTTCAATTATATTCTGTAACACCTGCACATAGACAAAAAATTGGTATAAAGATTTGTGGATTGACTCACATGTAAATAAAATGCTAAATGCTGATGTGCCAGCTATTATTGCATGATGTCCAGTTGGAAAGCACCTCCATCTACAATGGGCCTATATCTAACCTGCTTTCTACCCAAAACAAATTGAGTGTAAAGGAATATTTTGAAAAGAGCACCATGGCCAAAGCAGGGCAGTAACAAGCCTTTGCCTTCGGGTTGTCATGAAATTAAAGCTATGGAGAACTTTAGTTTGTTTCTTTAACATTAGTCAGGCTACAAATCTTAAATGATGCATTAGGGGTATAACACACTTTTTTTTGACAAGACAAAATGTTTTGTAGGAAGCATTCTGTTACTAGTCTGTCTGTGCAACCACAAGATGCATTGTGTGTTAACACATTCAAACAGTTTGTATAGATACTGTAGCCTCCAAATCACTACAGATGGGCGATGACTTGTAACCAATAACGCTCAGAAAATGATACGCACAGCATACATGTTGACTTCAATATATTTATTTAGAACCTTGAAATGCTGACCAGGGTGTGGCAAATACATGCGAAGATGTGGTACTATATTGTGACGGAATATTTGACTTGTGACTATTAGGGATGACAATTCTTGACAAAGATCTGTGGTGACGATTCGTAAATAGTTGTGGTGTGTATGTATGTGGTTCAACTGTAACAAGATAAACACAGAAAAAATACAAATTAAGTAAATTGTCAATTTACAAAGCCAAACAACTTAGATGACCTTCCTCTGATAGATAACAAATGACTCATGAACTCTAAACCAAGAACTACAAGTAAACAGTGGCTAACTCTAATACCAAGAAGAAATGAGCTCTATTTGACCTTCAATACAGCCCCACTTCTATACCACCATGACATGCATGGCCAAATAACTAAACAATCAGTACAGTGATTAACTTGAAACTATGACTTCATCTAACTAACAATTACAGATATATGTGCTGGCTTCATCTATGGACATTAAAGAACAAGTGGCAAAAAACTTACTTTATCTGAGCTGTCCAGGGGTGACTAAAAGTGACAAATGATTAAGCTGATTATAAACAATGGTTCATCAAAATGAAGATTTCTATCTGGCTTCTCAAAGCATGGTTAAAAATATAGCGCCCTCAAGAGCTAAAACAAAGGGAGGGTAAACAAATCAATAATGATGTTCAGACTGCTACAGATACATTTGGAATTAAGCTTTCTAGTAACACTAAGTATCAACCAAAATGAGAGTTCACTTTTTTAGCAAGCAGCTAATATTACAACACTTCGTTATGTTTAGGATAGATGTAGACAACCCATCCACTAAACAACAGACCTTCAGCCAGAAACCTGATTGCTATTTCATTGGATGATCTCAACTACTGTATGCAACAGCTGCAAAGAATCAAAGTCAGTTTTCTGCTTTGTTGCGTCTCCAACATGACCTGATTGGGGGAGGATTTCACTGGTAAGTTGTTGAGTGATTTGAAGGAACTGAAATCATTGTACTAATTCCTCACCATACAGACAGTCCACTGACAGAACAGCCAAAGATCATCATGCCTAGTTGATTGGCTCAGTCAATCCTACATGCAGCCACTATGCTACAACGTTCAAAGACTATTATTACAAACATCTTATTATTTTATCTTCCCACGATAGACTTTACATGAGGGTCTACAGTCTTATAAATGATCGATTGGCACAACCCTCCCTGATGTGGTTCAACGCCTCTAAGACGCAGACACTTTTAGCTCAATAGTGGTAAGTTGCAAACATTGTGATCTCTTACTTTTAAGAAGAAGTTTTCATACTACACAATCAAGATATGACGTTGCACTGACATGATGATCTATCTTAATTGTTGCACAGTCAAGACATGTCATTGCACTAACGCGACGATATGCACTGTTCTCAAATGGGATGTGTACCATACCTGTGGCTTTACAACCTTTGAACTTGATCCAACCAGGACAGTGTGAAAATGAATTGTTTAACAAATTGGTTTGCAAAATAAAGAAAAACAATATTAGTGCTAGTGCTAGCAGCCCCTCCTTATCAGCACAACATCATTAGTTGAATATGTTAATGAAAACCTGTTTATCTTTTCTTTAATTTTCAGATTATCTACATGGTGTTACCCCCTGCAAGTATGTCTTCAGGTCCTGGGCTCTTCATTCAAATGCGCCTATCAATAATGGTAGGAAAGGTTACATTTACATTGACAAAATATTGGAACAAGTAAATTTACTGATGAAAGTTGAGAAACTGCACTTAATTTTGTATCTTTGGAAATATCAATGAGAGTGATTTGTTATTTTGAAAACAAAATCTCAAATCTGAGAGAAATCCAGAAATCCATTCTAATTGTTGATTTATGACCTACATGTGCACATGTTGCACTTGATCTACAGACTCAAAAACCAATACTTACATTTTATACGGCTTCCATAAAACACACACACTAAAGAAGTAAGTAAACCAAATATTGTTTAAAGAAAAAACAAATTAATTTTAATTGAAATCAGCCCACTGAATATGACTTTGCAAATGCACTTCAGCAAAAATACAATATGGAAAAGTTTAACGATTACATTCTTACTTATTCAGAATAACAAGTAAGCAAAGAGTCTGATATTACATGAAAACCACAACAGATTTTATTGCCCTTGGTTGCCTTTTGAAATATGTTTTCTGTTTTCCAAAATGAAACTGTCCTCTCCTTGTTGACATTGGCCCTTCAAAAATACATTTCAGTCTTGAATGCACTCTTTGTAATGCTGATACAGATAGATACAGGTACATGCTTGTATATTATTCCTAAGGTCTACACCACTTGTAAAATCTGTTAATAGTTAATGTGTTTCCTTGTGTATTATTTGCAGAATCATGTATTCAAGTGGGAAAGAAGATTTTCAGGATGCGCTGCTTGAGGAGATTTACATCAATTCTGCAAGGATTTTCTGAACAGTGTAAATCATCAGCCCATGGTGCAAGATTCTACTCCAAGCTGTAGGAGACCGACATTGCAGCACAGACTCTATGAACATTTTGGACATGAATAAACCCAAACTCGCTGTTGGCTTTGAGATGCAGCTCTAGAGTTATCTAACACTACATCTTAAAGTCTGGATTGGAGACATTTTTCTGAAGACTCTTTGAACACTTGAGATACAAATAAGATGAGATCAGTTCTGTAAAGACATTAGTGTATGCAAGGCTAGAGACATTTTTGAGCCCACATTGACACTCTACTCTTTGGAATCTCAATGGGATCACCGTACAAGGACCACACCATTTGTAAAGTGTCTAAAAACCAATGAAACAATGTCAGGGTTCAGAATAGACAGGGGAATACTTCTATTATTCAGTTTAAATATCGTCACTGTTTTCAAGCAAAATATCTTTAAAAAGTTCAATTTAGAATCTGTTGGTAGATGTTTGACAATTTCATTGACATCAACATTTTCATCAAGTTTTTAAGTTATAAAACTTCTTAGTTTCATAAGTATACAAATTGGCACACAAATAAAAAACATAACATTTATATTTTTTGCATTTTCACAAACAGACACTCTTCAACTTGCAAATATCTTATTTTGAAGTATCACACAGTGCCAATAACTGAGTGGTCTGGCTTTTGAATTTTCAGGAAGAGATAATCTGTGTGACTTGTGTGACAAGTTTACAGTTTTCTCAAACTGCCAAATTTGCAACTCAATAGACAGATAAGTTCTGACAACAAAAACATATTTGCAGAATTTTAAATCTCCAATCTCATGTTTTGTTAAATAGCAAAGGTAAAATGACAAACAGTTTCAAAACCAATGGTTTTAAAAATCTTTAAAAAATAAGTTTTCTCCAATTATGAAAGTTTGGCTGTAGGGGCTAAATTGTCTGTTTGTGAAAACAGTGATGATATCTTTGCCAAATAAGTATTAAAGTAAACACGTAGCATAAGGTATAGTCATCTGTTCATGCATGAACATATACAGGATTAGTGTAGTAAAAGGGCTTGAACTAGGATAAATGGTAACTAATTCGTTTATAAACATTCTGTTCCTAAAAATAAGTTTTGTACTTAAAGAGATTTAAACGAGTAGTTTTTCTAAATATTTTGTAATTACATGTAGCATTGCCCTAAAACCCAACAAGAGCACTAAAAGGAATACATGTAGGACTACAATCCAAAGGTTAATACAAAATAGGTTGTCAACAGGTTCTCCTTGAACCACCAAGAGTGTTAAATTAGATAGGACTAAAACCAAAATTGTCTTAAACAGGTTGTCAACAGCTTCTCCCATAAACCACCAATAGTACTAATTGGGATAGGGCTAAAACAGAACAAATTGTATTTTAAAAAGGTTGTCAACAGTTTCTCCTTAAATCACTAAGAGTGCTAAATGAGATAGGGCTAAATCAAAAGGTATTTCTTGAACCGGTTATCAATAGCTTCTCCCATAAACCATCAGGAGCACTAAAACAAAATTAGTGAACTAAAAGTGTTGGACTAGGGAAAATGGTGTTTATAAATACTTTGTCCGCTCTCCCTATAAAACATCTAAAGTGTGTTTTTTTTTAACACAAACACAGAGCTATAAGTGACACTAAGTCAACTTTATTGACATGCAAACTTTAAATCTAAGACTAAGAACAATGAACACCAGGAGTGCTAAATGAGATTGGTCTAAAACAAAAAAAGGTATTTCTAAATAGGTTGTCAGCTGTTTCTCCCATAAACCACCAAGAGTACTAAAATAGCCTCTCACTAAAACCAAGTAAATGTGTTGGATTAGGGAAAATGGTGTATACAAGTTTTTTTATACTTTCAACTCTCCCTAGCAACGAATGTGTTTTTTAACACAAACAAGAAGCATCAAGTGACACTAGGTCAATGTTTATTGACATGTAACGTTTCAAAATTGTCTAAATCTATGATTAAGAACAATAAACAATGTGAGGAAGATGAGCAGAGTACTCTTTTAGAAATGTCAAGACTCTATACTTGATCTCAACTCTGGTTCTTCTCACAACCAACACTTCTCCTGATAGAGATTTACTCACTTCTTACTTCATGTACCGTGCAAAGAATCAAATCTTACTTAATGAGTAGACAATTTATGTGAAAATGAAGTATTTCAAGTTCAGTGTAGTATTTCACAAGAGTTCAACCACTGTTAGTATTTGTATGTTGAAAGGCCTACAATAGGATAGTGCAGGAGTTAAGTTTAAATAATCTTGTTGGATTTGACTTTAAAACCAAGTGTATCTAAGTCAATGTAGCACATAGGAATTCATGCATGAACAGAGTGTAATAAGTAAAAGTAATTGCAGTATTAAATGATGCTATGAACAGCCTCTCACAGAAACCTGAACTTTCACAAAACAAAACTGAAAACAAAAAGCAATACCAAGTAAAATTGTACCACTGGAGAAACAAATTGTTCTTAAGACACTTAATGAAGTCCTTTTTGTAGTAACAGAGTATTCAGATGCTCTATTCAAACCAATAAGCAAGGACGACTATATGTCCATTGGGTTCACCTTTTAGAATTGTGGTGTTAAACGTATTAAAATTTCATGGTGAAATCAAAAAGTTTCCAAGGTTTTTGTGAGAGGCTGGTCTATTTTTAAACATTGTAAGTTAATTTAATTAGTTAGTAAGAGAGTGGAGGGCGAGTCCATATTGTCTGTTGGTAGTTGGATACAAGATTGGTCATAAATGTACTTCCGAACTTTAAACATAGACACAAAAAGTCGAACATTTACAGTGCAACATATCTACAGTAGCAATACATTAGCTGGAACAGCTGATGTGCTTGTTTTCCATTTATACCCCCCCCCCCCGCAAACTTTTTTTGTTACGTTTAAAGAGCATTCTTCATAAGGCATCCTTGAAAAAAAATATCACTGGATTTTTTTAGCGGCAAAGAAAAATTGTCTTCAAAAGCTGAAATCTTAATTCTGGATCTTCCTTTTACATTGCAAAATTTGTAACAGTGTATTTGTTTTGCCCATATTTTTTCCAGTCAAAAAATGTTACTACTAGAAGTTTTGTAGTTTTTGTGTTTGACCAAAAAGTTTCAAAATGGCATCCTGATGCATGCAAGCCATTGTATAAGAAGTTAGCATTTTTTACAAATTGTACTTTTCTCTAATGTACTTGATATACATTGACATGTATTGGGCCAAGTGGATCTCTTTTTTGTTTACTAAACTGATAGGCCTACGAGACAAAATCTCAATTTATTTCTGAAGTACATAGCCAATCTTGTATACCACATTGAACATTTTTAGCAGCATAGACAAATTGTCTCCAAAAGCTGAAATCTGATTTCTGGATCTTCCTTTTCAATACAAAATCATTATGTACACATGTGCACAGTTTTGTTACTAATGGAAACTTATTATTGTATTTTACCAACAGAAAATAAGAATGTTTCCCCTCCCTTTTGAAATGGCATCTCGGTGCGTGCAAGCCATCCAGGAGCTTGCAAGAGTGTTTCCCCGCCCGCAGGTGTCGGCAGGCTAGTCAGTGAGTTGTCCTCTGTCTGCGTTTGCAGGTGTTTGGCTGTTTGTGTTGTGTCAACCTTCCCAATACTTGGCAGTCTGGATGAATCAAAGACCCGCAGTTGGCTACAACATGGTAAGGGTCCTTTGAACTATAATAACCAGTTTTCTTTCCACAAAGGAGGATGTATCCATCTTCTACTCCGGGGATTGCACATGGAAGAAATGCCTTCAAGTCTACTCTGAACTGTACATTTCAGGAGTAATGATTGCTTCATGGTGTTTTGACCCGTGAGAATGGAATATCTGCAAATGTACGCTTTTGTAAAGTATTTCTTAGATGTTTGCCATACAAAGGAATTTTGGTCACAATGTCTAAGCCAGCCAAACATTTGTTGAACGATCACTAGCTAAACCACTCTCTGCTTTGTGTTCCAAAAATCAAGTTTAGTAAATTCAAGGAAAAATGTACAAAACGAGCAAAAGTCAATCTATGAGGAAGCAAAAATAAATTTGTTCAAGTTCATCAGCAAAAACAGTGAACAACGGCTTTTCAAATTAATGAAGTAAAAAAAAATTCAACAGAAACAAACGGATATAAATCTTTACTACAGTGCGTTAAAATTTCCCCCAAAAATCTGAAAATCCTCAGAATAAAAACCATCCTTATATACTCTAAACAAATAAATTAGATATTAGTAAATGAAGTAGAAAATGAATGAGCAAATTTCTAAACATTTTTTTGTGAAAAAAAATCATTTAGTCTTCTAGCAAAATGAAGAACAAACAACTTTAAGTATTAAGCAAACATGATGCCAAAGTATTCTCAAATTAGGACAGAAAAGGTTGCCATTTTACCAATACCACTTAGAAAATGCTACTTCTTAAAACAAATTATGCACTACCAATTGCTAGAAATCATACTACTAAATGAAAAATAAACAATCTGCCAAAATGCAGTTTGTTTAAAAGTAAATCCTACCACAAAGAGGCAAAACCAAACTCAATGAAAATGAGTAACATCTAAACAGATGTTTAAACACCGCAACAAACTCAAGTTTGTTCAAACTATCTCTTACTGAAGAGACAAATCTAGGTTCTGTGAAAAAAAATGTCCAAATGATGTTTTAAAAAATCTTAAAATCCAACTGGATACTCCTCAATATATTGATATGAAACAAAACAATTAATTTCAACAGAAAAAACCCTGTTGATACAAGATGTTTGAAAATGCAACAAAAACGAAAACAGAACTACACTACAGGTAGTTATTAAATCTATTTCACTATTTCAAGGGGAAAAAAATAAATATGGAGAACTTAAAATAGTTCAATTCTATTCTGCATTGTTATTGCACTACTAAAAATACAAAAAATGTATTGTTAGTAATCACCATGGCAATAATCACAGATTGAGAAAGGCAACTGTCTGTCTGAGACTTGAGCCTCAATGTGATTCTCATAGACTTGAATGTTCAAAAAATCAAAGTGGCTTACCTTGGATAAGGATCCATTTCCATTGGCATAGTAGACTATTTTAACTTGTAACTCAGATGTCTGTTCTGAGCTGAAATTTAATGCCAGAAAAAAGTATTTTAAAGGAAAAATACTTAAGTACTTTCCAAAACTGGAGAAGTTTTGTGCCAGATCTACATGTATAATCATTGTAGTTCCTGGCCAAACTGTGAAATCATGGCATTCCTGGCAAATTGTAAAATCACGGTAGTTCGTGGCCAAGCTGTAGAACTGACCCCAACACTGGGAAAACATTGGGGTGCCAAACTCTTTAAACTGCTGTAGAAGGATGGCCTGGTGTGCAAAATTAGAGCACCATACTATAAACTGAGGGCTGCACATGGGACGATGTGGTGGGTCCCTCAGTCTTGACAGAAACTGTGGTGTTAGACACGGGGTCCCAGTCCTGTTGGATAGGTCCATGGTAACTTTAATTGAACTTAGAATTCATGTACTGTAACTATACATCCTCAGCCATGTACTGATAGTCTTCAATCAAAGGCAATACCAAGCATGTAGGGTTGAATATCAATCAAGGCATTGACCAAGGTCTTAGGGTTTGAAATGGAGACAGATTATCTTCAGACCTGTGTGTTTCCAAAGACATGAGAAACACTATTTACTCTGTGCCTGCAAAGATGTCTAAAGAAATTTCAGTTGTAAACAATGATCTTTACTTTGAATGGGGAAGTTCTCCTCAAGAAGAAACATGACAGTTGCTGTCGTATTCCCTGAACTCGGTCATTGCAGTGACCACTCAACAAACCAAGATGGCCACAGGTCATTTGATTAAGTAACAGATTGTTGCAGAAAATGGACATGCAGCATGGTAAATATATTCAGGCCAATCCTTTGCTGATGATGATACATGATGTGACATCCCTGTAATAACCCTTTTGGGTACAGTGAAGCTATCATCAAGCAGGCAAAGCCTCATCGGATGCCCTCAATGGGTTACAAAAATAATGCAGGCACAGTCAGCCCATATACCCTTACTGAGTAGAGATACATTACAGCAGCAGCTTTTATTCATGCAGAGACTACCCTCAATGATACCCATATCCTGGGTAGAGAGGGACTTAATCTAGACAAGTAGCTATTGTCAGACCTACCAAGAGAACTATGACAAAGTTCACCAAATGAAGGAAGCAATGCATTACAAGGCTTTATGTCCAAAGTGTCAATATCTTAACATCCAGTAAACCTGTACATTGATGTACATGTGAAGACACTTAGATGTCCTTAAAGTGCAACAGAAAACTGAATATAGAGATTTCTTTGTTTGAATGGTCAATGCCTTGATTGAATTTTGCTTATTATAGGAAACATTAAACTTTTAGTTCAGGCTTGGGGTATTCAGGTGACTCATGTTTAAGTGTCAGTGTTTACAAGTCAGAACCAAAAATACAACTAATGAATAGCTTTTTATGAAAAGTGCACACTTACTTTACTTGATTGACAAAAACAAAGAAATGCAGTCATCCAATCATTTTAGGAAGTGTTTGTTACCAACCTTGTTGGTAATATTAAACTTTCTTACAAGACCCCAAGCCTGGTTAGTCCTTAAACTGATAATAGGGTTGTACCTTGTATAATTACAGTCCTGAAAAATCTTCACATTTTAATGCAAATAAGCCGACCTTTCCATGTGTACACAATGGGATAGAATAATGCAGTAGGTTGTTAAGCTAAAGTTTTGGTAACCTTTGAGTATGCAGGGGAAAAATATCCACCTACCTCAATCATGATGTGATGATCAAAGTGACTTCACTCCTGGCTCTAGAGCTGGTGAACAATTCTCCCAACTGTCTCAGTAGCAACCATATGTAAGTTGTTGCCTTCCAGTGGGCACTTACAATGTAGAAGCAAATATAATGTGATGCCCTGAATAACCCAAACTCAGGATGAGCTGATCACAACCAGTCTATGGAACCAAGTCCTTAAGATAAGAATCAATATCAGAAAAAAATGTGCTTATTAGTTAGATCACAATTGTCAGTAAAGCACAATGTATTTGACTTTGTATAAAGGGCACTTTAGATAATGTGAAGAACTTTCAGGACAATGTCTAACTCAACCTTGCTTGGTATTGCCCAGCCTCGTTCCCAATAACTAGTCCAAATAGACAAGTTGAATTACATACTAGACATTTAAATATCCACTACAGCCCATTAGGAAATGTGATTTAAGTTTCTTTGCCCTCTACAAACCAACGAACAGCCCCAATTGAGCACAAATCAGTTGATTTACACACAGTTGATTTACACACTACTATCACCAATAGCTGCTATAGGCAAAGTGATTTACAGATGCCACACCTTGACCCTTTTTGGAAACATGGTCATTTTGTAGACACAAACTATGGTACACCCATAATTACCCCCCCCCCCCACTCACCGTTAGTCCCCGTTGCTTCCCTCCTTCATTCACCTACAACCCCCCCCCTGTTGGGCAAACTGATGTACACAAAGACAAAGTTGCCCTTACTGTCCCTTGTTGGGTGAAGTAATATACATGTACCAATAACATCCACCAATAAAGCCACTACAGGGCAGCGTGATATATAGACAGTGGTTAACACCAGCCCCTATTGATCCACACACTACATCCACCACCAGACCCAATATGGGCAAATGGATGTACAGGTGACAAAGTGGTCAATATAAAGTACTTCTGATTTCCCTCCTCCACCCCAGATTAGCCCCTGGGACAAACACAACTACAACTCTCCCTGTTGGGCAACCAATATACTACAACAACCAGCCCTGTTGGGCAACTAGAACCTACAACTAGCCCTGCTGGGCAACTAACAACTTACACACCCTCCCCCCCCCAAAATAGCCTTGTGGCAAC
Organism: Pycnopodia helianthoides; assembly: GCA_032158295.1. NCBI lineage: Eukaryota > Metazoa > Echinodermata > Asteroidea > Forcipulatida > Asteriidae > Pycnopodia > Pycnopodia helianthoides. The sequence goes on along the minus strand of CM063246.1, from coordinate 19,191,297 downwards.
CAATCAACCTACAACTCTGCCCCTGTTGGGCAACCAATAAACTACAAAACTAGCCCCTGTGGGCAACCAAAACTACAACTAACCCCTGCTGTGCACAACAACAACCTACAACCTACCCCCTGTTGGCAACATAACTAAAATAGCCCCTGTTGGGACCATCACCTACAACTTGCCCCTATGCAACCAACACCTACAATAGCCCCCGTTGGGCAACCTAGAACCAACAACTAGCCCCTGCTGGGCCAACTTGACAAACCTCAACTTTGCCTACATGTTGGGCAACCAATCAACCTACAACTGCCCCTGTTGGGCAACCAACAACCTACAAACTAGCCCCTGTTTTGGCAACCAAACCTACAACTAGCCCTTTGGACAACCACAACTAGCCATTGGGCAAACCTAAAACCACAACTAGCCCTGTGGCAACCAACAACCTACAACAACCCCTGCTTGGCAACCATCAACCTACACTACCCTATTGGCAACCATCACCTACAACTAGCCCCTATTGGGCAACTACACAACCTACAACTAGCCCCTTTTGGGCAACCAAACCTACATACTAGCCCCCGTAGGGAAACCAACACCTACAACTAGCCCTGCTTGACAACCTACAACTAGCCTATATGGGCAACCAAACACCACAACTAGCCCTGATGGACCACAACCTACAAATAGCCCCTGTTTGGCAACCATCAACCTACAACTAGCCCTATTGGCAACCAAATCCTACAACTAGCCCCGTTGGGCAAACCTACAACTAGCCCCTGCTTGACAACCTACAACTAGCCCCTTTTGGTACTAGAACCTGCAACTAACCCCTGCTTGACAACCTACATAGCCCCTGTTAGCAATCAACAACTTACAACTAAGTGTTTTATAGCTGGTTGTTAATTTTAGACACTGTACCAACTACAAGTAAACTAATCTAGTTTTTTACCCTTAAAACCCATGTCTGCCCTTATTTTGGGTAAGGATTGAACAGTAAAAGCATCATACTCCAGTAACATTACCATGGAACGAGTAATTACAGTGACCTATCACCATTCACAACTCGGCCATATCTAGGTATAGTTAAAACAGGCACTCTCAGGAAGTAGATGCAAGTGAAGCATTGCATGTACAGTTGGCTTTTGATGTACTTGTTCATCAGAGAATGTTGGGCAAATGGACATGAATAAAGAAACAATATTGGATATGTATGAGTTCATCATGTATTGCTACAAGTACTGCTAGGAAAGTAGTAAGAAAGGAAAATTGCTCATGTTTTGTTTTGAATGAACATACAATGAATAATATGAGCACGAACTGCTCATGAACGAGCATCATGTAAGGTCTACATGTAGAACAAGTACATCTCATTGTCCCTGTGTGCTAAATGATGCATATTGTACGTCAAGTATGTACATGAATAAATACATACATCTTGTATGTATGAGATAGGTATTTCATTTTCCAGGTTGGTCATACAATGTGCTTAATGCATTATATTGGCTATCATAATATGACTGGTGATAGGTCATTAGTGTTTGATTGAAGACTATCAATAAGCTCCATGTATTTTATGGCTGTATACACCACTGGTTTTTGGTTAAGTAGTAAACTAAAGTAGACACCCATATCAGCAAATGTTGATAGAGATTGGAGAGATACATTTATTTAAAATCAAAAAAAAACTTAGCTGTGAGACATCATTGGAAAACAGCATGCATTTTTATAAACTAGAACCAATAAGAACAGGTGTACATTTTTTGTTGAATCACAAGGAATGAATTCAAACTTAATAAAAACCAGATCAATGTAGACACCAATCTGTAAAAGTGTCATTGTAAACAGTCTACTGGACACTAACAATGTCAAATAAGATTGAAATACAAGTCAGTTTTAAATTGAACTGGATCCTGTGCTCCACTTCTATTGTGGGTGATACTTTGAATGTTTAGTCACACAGACATAAACAAAAGTTGAAGAATGATTTAAATCAGTACAGTAATAACATGTAATTGCAAATAATTTATAGATGAGCTGGAAGAAACTAGAGATAAAAAGAAACTTTAAAGATATTTTAACTAACACTCTATTGTGAGTGTCAGTTCACAGGTGGTAATTTAAGCCAAATACTTGGATGTCAATTACCCATAGGATTCTAGCTCTGTTAACTACTTATTGTTTTAAACCAGTGGTGTATACAGCCTTTCCAATGTCCATGCATACAACTAGCTCTAGGACTAAGGCCTTGCTACTTGGATTTAGATAAAAAGATGTATGGTCTAGACATTTTGTACGTCACAGGTCTTTTTTTTTTAGTTGCCTTATAAGCCAAGTGATAGGTATTTTTACCTTGTGAAGAAGATGCAAGGAATAATCCAAGAGCTGTACATAATAACCATAGGAGTGTAGATACCATGTTGATGACAGTAATATGCATTAGTTCATCATGAACTCAAATGGTTCCATGAAACTTATGCAGAAGGTCCATCTTCTATAAGCTTTGTAGTAGTAGGATAGATCAGCATATCAGTAGCTGCAACAGGGATTTAAAATGACCTGATGTCTGTAGCATGGAAAGCTTAGTTTGTAACTCCAGTCCCTGGATTGATAGAAAGAAATTTTCTACATTTATTGACCCTTGGGTACATCTTGGGGTAAAAACTACTTCATTACAAACAGTGTGCACAATCAGTCTGTGGTTGTCTTTTCTATGTAGATAAAGATAATTATGTGGAGAGGCCTACATGTATTTTATAACACTCGTTGATCAGTTTCAGCAAAAATTCAGAACTTGTAACATTTGATGACGAGTATGGGTAGATGTTTCAACAGTAACCTTTGACATAATGAGCAGCTGCAACCACAGACATGAAATTTGTTATTAAACAAAACATTAGGGATTATAGCTACCTTATTACAGCGGGCAGAGCTGCCCTGAAAGACAGTATCTACCCTAACATCAGGCATTTTAAGCGACACTAAGAGCAGGCCATAGTTGGTCAGTTTGTACAAGAGGTACAAATGTTTAAAGGAACAGTTGTATGCATTTGAGACTCTTGCAGGCCCTGGGAAAGCCTATAAAAATGTATGGAAGCACTCCATCAAATCTGAAGTGTAGAAACAAGAACATTTAAGCCATCTGTATTCTAGCTCAAATCAGTAGGTTTATCAGCAGAAACAAACTTAGTGCTAAACACTTTCTTGTAACACTTCTTGCTAGTTTTAACTGAGGTAATTTAGGAGGTTAAAAAAATGGCCTAGAGAAGGCATACAAATCAAGCTATATGCTTTTAGAATGACTACATCACTTCTTTCACTTCAAACAAAGTTGAAATATCAATCAGGAATAGTTCTATAAAATAGTCAAAATAAACTGTTGTCATCAACGATAAAGTTAAGTACAATAAACATCTTAGCCATCTGTAATTTATTTAAAATCTGCTCGTTCAGCAGAGACACAATTAGTTTTAACGACTTTCATGTAACCTTAAATGCTTTTGAATACCTGTTCAAGTATTTCAAGTGAAGGTGAAAAAGCAACCAACAGCAGTTGATATAAAATATTCCATATGAAAGTCACTTCTTAGTGTACAGGAACAGAATCTTTCGATTGATCAGAAGGCACAGTAGATTGTGGAGCAAACCAATTAAACCAAAGAAATGTAAAGCTAGAATCTACAATTCAGAGACTAGTTTACAATTAGGCAAGAGAATTGAAACTGTAACGAGCTAGGTTGTTATTCAGAGTAAAATGACAGGTAGAGGTGGCAGTAAAACCTGCCATTAAACATTTCCCAGGGTCTGCTTATTATAGATTTACATGTGAGCTGTAAAAGGTGCATGGTATCTGTTATACATGAGGATGTATAGTCAAGCGTACAGTGCATGAGTTTGTAAAAACTTCAATTAAACTTACCATGGACAAAATAGAGGCAGGACTGGCAAACCCTGTGTCGATAAAAGGCACCATAGTTTCCCTCGATACTGAGGGGCAGATTTAAAAGGGGCGGATCCGAAATCTGAAAAGAGAAGAGGTAATTGGACGGAGGTCCTGTCATGAAAGGGGGGGGGCGGGCGGGCTTAGGGTTGGTCACACATAGGATTGTCTTAAATGCAATTTGCATTTAGACTTGTGAGATAAAATAGATGGACAAATTTAGAGCATTAGAAGTGCATAGTATTACAACTGCAGAAAATTGCAAATATACTCAACGAATAAGATTCAAAGCGACTCACTTTGTAGTCATCATGACGTTTCAGCAACGTTTAGATGCACATTATAGAGAGACACCTGTTTTGTAGTATGTGTCTTAAATGTCATAGACTGTTTACTTTTGGTAGTCATCATAACGCTGTGAACGCGTTGAGATGAGCCAAACAGCATTTTCAAATCACTACACAAGACCAATGGAATCATTGATTCACTGTAGTCCAATCAATAAGGCAAGCATCAAGCATGTTGCGGAAAATAATGCTCAAAGTGCTCCAGGTAGGGGCCCCTCTGAACATTCTTAAAAACTTGTAAGGTATGAACTGTAGTTTTGTGTGACCTGTATATCATTGCCCCCCCCCCAAAAAAAAAAACAGTACCACAGTAGAAAAGGCAGTTGTAACATAGGAAAAGAAAAATTTGACATGACAGGGCTTTCCGGGAAAATGTGGGGGAAAAAACGAAGGGAGGTCCAACTCAAAAAGAAGGATCTCCCATGGATCCGTCATTAAGTTGCCACCACATCGTCAAAAATTGAGCCACAAACTGAGTATGGTGCTAACAAACAGACACCCCAGGACCATGGTACAGAGAAAATATGCTACTCAAAACAGTGTAAGGAAGCCGAAGAAAAAACAACTAAAACTTAATTAAACACATCTATAAAGAATGAGTCATTACATCAGATGAAAATGATAAGACCAAATTTAGTCTACTAAGATCAAGCAAAAGTACAAATCATCTTATAAAAGTATTTACAGAGTACATGAAAACAAGAATTGCTTCAAAAAGTGAGCAAGAATAATAATTCGTTTCCAAACCTAAGCTAATGAACTCATGTTAGCCAGTTTGAAATGTAGTACTTTCAGTGAAGTAATGGAAGCTCACACTTACCAAAATTGATCATTTGGGAAACATGTCAGTTTATGGACTTGACTTGTTAAGTGAAGTACTTTGGACTCGTAATGATATGAGAACCTTGCATTGTTTTGAGTAGCAGGAGAGTTTGGCATCCTGGAAACTGTGGTAAAAAAGGACAGTTTTAGGGAAGTTACAAGTTAAAAATAAACCAAACAAATGCCACTTAAGTCTAAATGGTGAACAAAATTAAAAACTTACCTGCTTGAAATAAGTGAAATAGAATAAAATAGATACATCAAATAAATCAATTTAAATCACTTGGACATCAGAACCTTTTATTCCAAACAAAGTGCCTCAAAAGTAGGATGCAGAAATTGTCGTGGTTCACAATCGTTATACACAATAAAATGTTTCAACTAGCAGAAATGGCAACCAATTCAATTAGAAACTCCATTTTCAAATTATTGAAAAGCAGTACAAATTATGCTTTACTCAGCTAGAGTTCTCAAAACAATGAAAAGTATTAACTAGCTACCAATCAGTGAAATAAATAGTCAAATTGAAAATGTGCCGTCTTTCTCTATGAAACTAATAGATTGATAGTGGGACCGTTGTGCTCAAATTTCACATTACAATAAATCGTTTTGTATGTGCTAGTACTCTAACAGCAGATCACCTCATATTTTTTGTTTACACACATTAAATTCAATTCACTGTTTGTGCTTGTGACCAAACAATAAATGCATTAGTCACTGGACACACTGAATTATTTCCTCAAGTAGGAAATAATAATTTAAACGCCAACATTTATGACGTTTGCTACGACAGCCAAGACTTCTTGTCTTAACAAAATGTGCATAATGTACATAATAGATATTTGATTTAAACAAGCTAAGGAACACGCTAAAACATTGCAGAGATTTAATAGGGTCTTTCTTGTGACGTTGGCAAATATAATCAGTGCGGTTGAAACAAAAAGTGACCTTAAACCTAAACATGGCAAACTAATAAAGAAAACTGGCAAAAGTCTGTGCATTTGTTTGATATTTCATTTGATAGGATCAAAAACCAGGATGCAATTATGCAAATTATAATTTGCCAAAACTAAAAGTTCAGAGTAGACATCGAGGGTGCTATTTCCATGCGCAATGCCAGGAGTGGAAGATAGATACATCTGACTCAGTGTCAAAGTCAACTGATTATTAGAGTTCATTAGATCCTTCCCTTGTTTATGTCAACAGATGGTGCTTTGGCCACACAGACTAAGAAATATTGGGTACAATTGAACACACACTATAAGTCTCTCACTGAAAGGTGTTGATGGAGGGCGCTCACTGACAGAGTCTGTTGGCACCTGTGGGCGGGGAACACTTGAGCGAGCTCCGGGGGGCTTGCATGAGCCGGGGTGCTACTCTTTTTTTAATTTTTTTTTTTCAAGTTCAAGTTCAAAATATAAATATGAATAGAAAGCAATGCCTACCAATAGATATGAATAAATAACAACAGATACAAACACTTGTGTGTACTTTGTCTTTATTTCAGACTCTACCGCCCTCTATCTATGTCCTTACCCTCCCCATTTATAAAGTCCCTAGGCCCCCCATAATGCATCTGCTTTCTATTTCAATACAAGTTGCAGCACTATTTTATATGTGGACTTAAAGGGAAGGTACAATTTGTTTTCAAGGAGTTGAAGTTTGTCTCTAATAAATTTCAGAGATGTAATGAGACGTTTTGCTTACGTTTAAATGCTCAAACAGTTTGACTTTGGTAGAATGGAGAAAAACTAACAAGTTTTTGGTTGTAAAAATGTTGCTTTTCTTAAAGCAAGTTTTAGAGATAAAAGAACGTAAGTTTTTCTTACGTAAAAAATGTTCAAACAGTTTGACTTTTGGTAGAATTTTTTTTGAGAAAAACTAACAAGTTTTTGGTTGTAAAAATGTTGTTTTTCTTACGTAAAAAATGTTCAAACAGTTTGACTTTTGGTAGAATTTTTTTGAGAAAAACCAACAAGTTTTTGGTTGTAAAAGATGATGCTTTTTAAAGCTAGTTTTTGCACTTTTTGTTAACAAATGAAGATTGGTGTAAATTTTGCAGAAATTTTAAAGAAAAAAGAAAGACACATTAAAAGTGTTTAACGTGAAAAAAGATGTCCAGTTGAACTTTTTTCTGGCACATAATTGTTTCCATCAAATTTTTACTTTGTGATCAGTTTGATATATTGTTTCTAACATTGTACCTTCCCTTGCACTCACCGTCCACATTACCAGAAGTGTTTCGGACCTTTATCACGCCATCTTTAAATCCTTCAAAGGCAAGCAACTTATTGTAATAAATATGACTGTCACTGAATTATAGCGAGATGCTAAGCCTTAGCAGTTCATTGCTCAGGTGATCTGGGTTTGGCATTATTTCAGCGTCTGTGTACAAACAGATTACACACTGATGAAACAACACATTGTCTAAATTGATTGATTGAGCATATAGCTGCTTTGCCCTTTAAAATAAGTGCACTGGATATTGCTCGGGTGATCTGATTTGGCAGTGTTTCAGCATTTGTGTACACACACATATAGAGCAGTATTTGAAACAACATTTTGG